>CM038143.1:333874934-334438670 GCA_021437245.1 Aegilops speltoides
TCCACACGTTGTTAATTACCCTCAATCCTAACGCCACATCGAATCGTTCTCCTCTTTGTGCACATAACTTCCACTGGATGGGCAAAACACACACTCACACTTAACAATCTCCTTCTAGCCCCCCCCGCCGCCTCTCACTCTTCCCTATATCCCCAAACCAATAAGACCATCCCTTTGTTTAATTCCCGCCTACATGCACCATCGATATATAGTAGTCTTTGTGGTGTCTCTCGAACAAACACGCTCTCTCGATGTCGACTCCTCTCACGCCAAGACGCACCTTCTCTTTCCTCCCACGGGCATTTTCTCTCGCACCCCATCATTGGTGGCCTCGCCATACACATCACCTCTCTATGATGAAGCCATGCACACTTAAATTACATCCCCACAGAGGACCACGGGACACACACACACACACACACACAACACACGCACCCCCCACACACACACACTAAGACTCCATCTCTCTCTCACACACACACACACACAAACACACACACACGCACCCCCCACACACACACACACACTTAGACTCCATCTCTCTCTCTCTCACACACACACACAAACTAAGACTCCATCTCTCTCTCTCTCTCTCTCTCTCTCTCTCTCTCTCTCTCACACACACACACACACACACACACACACACACACACACACTAAGACTCCATCTCACACACACATGCTCTAGGCGGAGCATTTGTTCCTACCACCCTTCATCCAACCTTACCCGTATGATAAACAATCACCTTTATTTACTTGCATAACATGGACAGATTCCACTTTACTTTAGTAGTCAGCAAACTTATCATCTGTATACCCTTATAAAAAAACGAGTTGGCGATGATGGTGTGCCTGCCATCTTGTAATACAAACTGTATGATCTATATCTGACGGATAGGAAGCAAACTATGATAATTTTACAAAAGATACCCGCACCTCTCTCCACATCATTATCTCCCGCAACCTCATTGCTCAGCAATTAAAAAAGGAATAAGTCTCTGGAACAATCTAGCATGCATGGTGGCCGTTGCCGCCTGCCGGCGCCGTCCATCCCCATGCCTCCGCCCATTCCGACCACCAGTCACCACCACGCTCCACTCCTCCTCGCCTTATCTCTCATCTTTCATTTTTTCAATGACATTCTCGAGATACCAGTTTTCCGATAAAATTGTCGAGATATCATTAGTTTTTACACATGGGATTACTCTTGCATGGGTCAATCACAACAGGTGTTTTGTAAAAAAATGCATATTGATGTTCCGTGCAATGCACGAGAATCTTGCTTGTAATTATATAATGCAAATCACGAGCAGGAAGTGACATTTTTTTGACACAACCACGTTAACATGGCCACGTAAATAACGAGCAGGAAGGAGAAGGGAAGCGGGCTATGGAGTAACGTTTTTTACCACAATTTCTTAGGAAACTAAGTGCAATAATTGAGTAGTTTTGCAAAATACCATTACTACTACGCCTAAAGCGGTTCAAAACCTATACTCCCTTGCCAGCGCGCGCTTCCCGCGTGAAACGGTCAGCGTTACCTGGAGCGTTAGTGCCGCATTAATGCCCGGCCAGAGCGGAGGCGACCTCTCACTGGCGCCGGCTTTGAAGTGGCGCGACAGCCGAGAGAGCGCCGCTTCCCGGTGCACGCGATCGTTTACGCCGAGATCGCCATAGGCCCTGTTTGGATACATGGGTTAGAGTTAGTTTGAGCTAGTTGGGGCTCAAATAGCCCTAAAGTATCCAAGCATGAGGGTTTAAATTGGAGCAAGTTGCACCGAACCCCCCCCCCCAAAAAAAAACTATCCCACCCAAGAGGTGCTAACTGGAGATAGTTCTCATTGGGACCACTGATAAAACACTTTTATCTCTCCATGAAGTGCATTTATTGTCAATCTAACCTCTGTCACCCAAACACCTCTTTGGCTACAGATTAGTTCAGTGGTTAGTCATGAGTTAGTCTAACCTCTAGCTAAGTTAGAGTATCAAACAGGAGCAGTATAGGACATGCAAGTTGCTCAAAGCATATAGGCAAATTCGTACGTGAAAGGATTTTTTCTTTTTGAAAACGGAACGTGAAAGGAATTTTTTTAGAATGCTCTTGGCATGTCGCTAACATGTGATAGTTAACCGACCTCAATAGACGGCAGAAACGCCAGCCCGCCGCACTTTGATAGAGACGAGGAGGGAGAAGCGATACAGGCTGCTGGATTACTAGAGATAGGTGTCGCACGGAAGCCAAGAAATATGGTGATAGCGTGGGTTAGCCATGTACTAGTATGATGTAACTACACTGGACTGCCGTGTTTCGTACTCTTCTAGTCCACTGTGGAGATGATTGGTTAATTTTATATCGCTGAATAATATTAAATATTATGAGTGCAGACGCTCCACCACGAGGTTCCTTGCTCCTCGGTCGTTCGGAATCTATGTTCTTCCACTCTATTTTTTTACGTGAGCTTTGTTCATCCTTTTGCCAACACGCGAGACATCTAGCATCAAGGCGCACGTGTTATGCAACGATCGTTCCATCTATATGAAGAACACGTGGCATCGAACTACGAGACGGACATGTACCTGTGGAGTGGACGACAAACCTGAGTAATGTAGCGCAGAAGTGAAGTAGAAAGGCACAAATGGTATGAACATGCATGGCATATGTGGTGTGTTTGGTTGTGTTCTCGCCTCAAAGATAGTTGTTCCTCTTCATGCATGCTCAACTCAACACCCTCTTCATGCATGCTCTCTTCATGCATGCTTCTAGTGTATTTGTGCTAAACTAGTGTGGACTCATGCACCTCCATACACTCTACCAAACACCCAAAAGTAGGTCGAGAAGGGAACTCTTGGGCGGCATTTGTCTCTTACTACGCACTACCACTAATGTTGTACGTGCAATGCACGGTGATGTTATGGAGTATGTGTCTAAGTACTCTACTACTACTATATTAGTTGGAGGCACATATTAACTTTTATATTTGTTTACGTGTATGCCCCGAGACCTTCCAACTAGACGGGATTTCTCCGTGTCGCACTTTGTATCGCTCATACAGCTAAGTACTACTACGTGTGGTCTCCGACCCGAAGTGGAAGAAGTGGAGACGCCTACCACGCTGTTTTTTACTGGGCTCTACCACGCTGTTCATGTCCCACTCCTTTTCACGACGCAGGGACATCCAAAGATGTGTCGTGTTTGGCACCCTTCATCGTAAGAGTTGAAACGCTAGCATTCATCGAAATAAAAATAATTATAAATCGGCAAGGATACTATTTTTTGCGAACCAATCAGAGTGATACTATACCACGCGTTTCCTTGCTCCTCGATATCGGAAAGAATACTTCCGCACCAACATGTGGGACGTCGACCATCTTGGTCCACTTGCCATGCACGTAGAACTCCAAGGAGAGTCACCTGTGTCGTCGCGCCCAAAGAATAATGACTAATGAGCACAAATCACAGGCCCACTTCCCACTTTGAAGTTGCTCTGACGAAGGAACCATCATGACTTTGTTGAATTCCGCTTGAAGAAAACTACTGCATCAGCAAGATCGCTAGCTACTGATTTACTCCAACAGAGGCCTCCTTTCGTTCATAGGATAGGAATATGAAAATCATAGGAAGTGAGATGACATGCATCTCAATTCCTATAGAGAAAGAGATGCCATTTGATGCATAGGATAGGAATTTTTCCACTTAGTCTACGCTAATGTACTGGTAATTTGCTCTAAAAACTACAGTAGTAACTAGTAGTAGTGGTACATGCTCGTACTCATACACAGACACACACACTAACTACTAGTACTACTACTTCTCACATGCTGGCCAGACGCCGTCGTTCTCCTTCCCGGCTTTGTCGGCGACACCCCACCGTGCTTGGATCTCCGCCGTCCTCTCATGGCAAAGAAGCAGGCGTCGCCCTTTTCTTTTTCTTGCGGCGGCGGGCTCTCTTTTCTTGAGTGCTTTCGACTTTTCCACTCCTCTCAGGCGGCTTTGGCCGCTTTCTTGCTCTACCGCCCATTCGCCTTGGCATCTTCAAATTCCTCCCACATAGTTGTGAGGTCGCGAGCGGCGATGAACTCGCACGGCGGGATGCCATCGCTTCCCTACCATTTTGTGTGCGTTCAGGCGGCGAGGAACTCGGCGCGACGGGATGCCATCGCTGCCTTACCGGTTACTGTGTGGCGCGGTGGCATGAACAACGCTTGGTGAGAGCTCTGGGGTGGAGTGGCCGGACAACCGTTTAGTGCATTGGTTTGTCAAGAGCTCAAGGACAGAAGACGAAGCAAATTAGGATTCCCCTTCAATCCTGGTCATTTATTACCGAGTAAAATGCATTGGCGGTCATCGAACATGTCTTGATACTCCCTCCTTCCATCTATATAAGGCCAAACCCCAAATTTCATTTCTCCATCTATACAAGGCGAAACGAGCTAACCAATGCATCTCCCACTTAATTCCCCCTAAAAGATCGCACGGTCGTCCTCGTGAAAACGCAATGGCGACAGCATTGATTTGCATGCATGCACAGAGCAGTTATTAGGAGTGCTTCACCTCGCCTCCTCCTCCTTTTTCTCCACAAAATTGTTTCTTTTGGACAATGCATGCAGGACTTGAGGAGTTATTGTTGGCTGCATGTAGAAAAAGGAGGAGAGGAAGTTGCATGTGACAGTGTGAGGGATTAATAAAGTACTATTCCAAATATTTGCTCCTCTTTTTATGCAACAGCCTTGGTATGAGAGATTCAAAACTTAGGCCCTGTATAGATGGAAGGAGGGAGTAGCTCACTTTGATCATTGTATACGAGATATGGTGATATACGGTCATTGCGCTCATGTATAGCTCAGATTTGTATGGTCGACTACCAAACAGTCCGCATGCGCTCAAACGGTCACCGTCTCTCCGAATGTCAATGCAAGATTATCGGACTTAATCGCAGGTGCAATTGTGTGTCACCGACATGCGGGCGAACCCCATTGGGCCCATATGTCGACACCCAAACGCATCCGCAGTTAAGTCATCAAGCAGCGTCGATTCACGCCGACGAACCTACTCCGGCGCCAGCTTGTCCATCCGCCGCCGCGGCTCATTGCCATTCTCCGCTATATTAACTTGAGCCCCAGCTCCCAGCCATAGCCAAAGACCCACACTTATTCTCCTCCGTCCCTTCTTCGCCGGCACCACTTCAACCATGGCCTCGTGGCGCCCGAAGCTCTCTATGACGATTATCGCAGGAGCGCACGAGGACATCGGCGGCTCCGCCCAGAGCGCTTCCAAAGCTCTTCGACGCATTATCGCGGAGCAAACGGCGAGATCACCGCACTTCGGCCGCCCTCCGCCGCCATTTACCACGGCGGCAGCGGCTTGTGGCGCAGCCGGCAGCGAGGAAGAGTAGTACACGGTAGGTCGCCGCCGCTCTGGTCCCGGGAAGGCCACCGCTACTCCACTCAGTCGACGCCAAGCTTGGTAGGGTAAACATTGGTGGCCGATTAGCCGCTTGACGGCGACGTGGAGGCGGAAATCTTCATAACCTTGTGCTCCGGCCGAAGGAGGAGGTTATCGAGGCGGATGAGGAGGAGGCAAAGGCAATAGCCGGCTTTCTCGGGTTCATGGCCGGACTTGGTGGTCGGGCGCCGGTGACCGTTTAGATTAGGTTTACAATAGGTTTAGTACGGTTTGTGCGAAATATGTAATGAATTTCATCCAGTTTGTAGGAATTTTTTTCAAAATGTAATGAATTTCATCCGGTTAATTTGAAATTTGCTTTGTTTGCACGAATTTCGTCCGGCTAGTTCATATAGTTGTCGAAAGGTAGGCGGGCAGCATCGGATGGCATCCATCGGTGTCCTCTGACAGATGCCGTGTAAATTTGTGGGCCAATACCGAGATGCCCTAACTATCATGCTATAATCGCTAACAATCCTCCATTATTTGGCAGGAACAGTTATCCTCGATCAAAATCAGATCCGTGGTGTTTCAGACTCCTCCGCCAGACGAGTGTAAACTCTTGCTTACATAAAATGGAGCAAGTGGAGGCATCAGAGCACGTCATATCACTCGAACTAGCCCGCCTAACAAGCGGGAAAGCACCGCCCTCATCATTTTGTTCAGGATTTCTATCGATCGATCGCGCGAAAATGTTACACTTCCCAAGTTCTAAAGGAAAAGGCGGCACACTTACAACTCGCACGCGTCGCAACCCCGACAGTCCGGCTCGCACGCCGCTCACCAAAGGGGACATGCATTGTCTTGCAATTTCACTGACATGTGGGACCATAATTGAATAAACCGTCGATAGCCGAAATCTAATCGCTCGGCGGGCGTTGGCTGAGAAGAGAGAAACGGGGGAGGGAGAAGAGATCGCCCACCCACCGCGCACAGACTCCAAGAAATATCTGGTGATAATGTGAGGTGGGCCATGCTGGAGTCCGGACCACTTCCGGAGCCCGCTCTCACCGCCCTGGCCCCTCAAGACGCCAGCTGCCCACTGCATGCATAGCAAGTAGTCCCCGCTTATGTGGAGGAGAGAGAGGCATTGACAAAGTCAAGGAGTAACAGTGGAGACAATAGCTTTCATCAAAAATAAACAATGAATACTCATCGCTCGTCCTCTATATCAGAAAGAATACTTTCATTCGCCAACATGTGGGACGTCGACCATCCTGGTCCACCTGCCATGCACGAAATTATCCTGGTCTACCCCGGTCGTATCGCAGGCCCAACCTTTCCCACCGTAAGTTGTTCGGACAAAGGAACCATCATGACTTCATTGAATTCCGCTTCTTCAAGAAAACTTACTGTACCCGCAATACTGCTACCACACGCGAAGACTGGACGGCACTGTACCACGTCATATCACTGAAACCCACTAGGCTAAACTAGCCCGCTAGGTCATCTATTTTGGAATGGAGGGAGTACGTCTCTGCACTGCTATGATTTTGTGTTGCATGTTCTCTGTACTTTTGCTACGATTTTCCTACCCTATGAACCAAATGATGCCTAAATGTATGTCGACTATTGTCTGATCGATCGCTAAGACTACAATTTTAGGAGCTAGGGCTATTGGTCGATCGACGAGGGATAAGTATAAGCGTACCACGAGCTCATCAGCCCCAACGTTTCTCTTCGGTGAGTGTTTTGCAAGTACTATAGCTCGCACAGTAGCTAGCCTACTAACACCAAGAATCATCAAACAAGCCCTGCTGATATGATAAACAGTTCAAACTTACATCTAAGCATGCCATATATTACATCAAAAGTTGGTGAGGATACATCTGTTTCCATAACTCGGAGAGGGTTCGCATGATTCGTCGCATGATTCACTATCAAACAAAAGTAGTAAGATCCGCCCACACAAGACAGTGCAGTAGCCCTAAGATGGTTTGATAACATGCATCGTTCTGGCAATTAAACACAGGGCAATCCAAACTACCCTGAAGGATTAGCACGACCAACTATTTCTTGTCATCGATCTCTCGGGCAATGACCATAGCAAGGACAGTGGCATGGGAATCGATTTCTGGGGCGATGTCCACAAGACTGACCGCGACATCGGAATCGATCTCTGGGGCGATGTCCACAGGATGGACAGCGGCATCGGAATCGATCTCCGGGGCGATGCCAACAGGACGGGCCACGACATCGGAATCATCAAGGACAATCACTAGCACCTGCACAACACTAACATATTAGCAAGCACATTGCAAATAATCAAAAAGCAAGCACATTGCAAATAATCAAAAACCATAACTATGGTAATAAGCCATTATTTTTACCTTGTGCAGCTCACCGGGATCTCATCCTCCGGGGCCATCTCCTCGCCCTCGATGGGGCCATCACCTTGCTGGGGAATACCGCTTCAACGGCGACTATCTCCTCAAACTCGGTCTTGAGCCTCACATAGGTGGCAATCGAGCTCTTGGGGTAGGCACGGTGGGGCCTTTGCTGTTCTTCCAACTTTCTTTGAGGAGTTCGTCCGCCAACGCCCTCAACTCTTTGGCTGCTTGTTTCTTGGAGTTCTTCGTCTCCATGGGTTGGCCCGCCAACATGGTCAACTCGCTGGTTGGTGCTCGCTTCGGAGATCATTCTGCTCCATGGGTTGTCCGCCGCAACTCTTTGCCTAGTGCTCCAGGATCCATCAATGAACTGACAAACAAAAAGCAATCGAAAGGAAACCACAATCGCAATGAAAACGGGAAAAGAATAGGATGTGAGAATCGGTCGGTGCTTCGCAAAAAGAAGATTATTGGAATGAAAATATAGCAGCATAACTGATTCGCCACCTTTCCTTCGCTTCGGTAGAGAAGAAAATGGCGTAAGTGAGTAGCCTGGAGTGAGGTTTTCTTAAAGAAAGGGAAGAAAGGGCTTGAACGAGTGTTCCAATGAAATGATGGTTGCTTCGTCCAGTCCAACTTGGAGGCCATCTTACCACTGCTGGTAAAGGTGTGGGTTTTGTGATATGACGGGTCATGACGGCCACACCGGGGTGACAGGTGAGTCTCGACTGTAGCACCTCGATGTGATTTGGTGGATGGCACGTGGGCCCGGATGCTTTGAAATGTCATTAACTTGATTTTAGTCTCTTTAGTATTTGGATCCAAGCATGGATGAGGCTAACAAGTTTTAGTCCCACTACTTTTAGTCATGAGACTAAAACGTATCAAAGCACTCTCTCAATATTGTGCACCGCGACCAAGGCGGAGAGGAAAACGAGATAACTACATAATTAATGCATGAGTTTAATTATGGTAGTTTTGTAAAGTATGAGATACATTCCTCCAATCGCAAAATGCCTTGGTTCATGAGATTTGAGATTTGAGCCCTATAAACCGGAGGGGAGGGGGTACTGCACACGGTGTAGTCTAGTCACTTGTTTTTTTAGCCGAAGTCTAGTCACTTGTTGAAATCTCTAGAAAGGCAAATACTCCTCCGGTTTATAGGTCTATACTACTCCCTCCGTCTAGGTGTGTAAGTCATCTTACGAAAACCAAATAGTCCCAAAACACTTAGGCGCGGTGCATTAACTTCTACCTTGTTTCATGTTTCTTGACATACGTATCAACCAATAAGAGATGAGAGGTGTGCATGATTTTAATGACTTGCAATGGCTAGTTCATTGCATGGAATGCTATTAATTAGCAAATAAACATTTGTGACCCCAGGAGGACACGGTGCTAAGCGCGTGGACCTATGCAGAATGAGTATTAACCAATGGATAATGGAGTTTATTTGTTAAACAATAGCAATTTTGTCTCATGCAAGATTCTGGCTAGTACTCCAAGGAACCGCACCACGTGAGCGTTCGCAACTGCCACGTTCAGTTTGCACTTGGCTCTTCGCCTCTTCGAGAAGACGAACAATGATGTTACTCCTACTTCTACAGTATCGAATCTACTGTTGCATGTTCGTCCACCTCGTGCGGGAGGGATAGCGTAGTGTAAAGCTTCTACTTATCGCTCCGCCTTTGCGCCCATGACAGTGGGCCCAACAGTGGTTGGCCCACCTGTCATGCAGCCAAAGGCAAAGTGCGAGTAAGGCACCAAGCTCATCCATGAGGGAGAGGCGTCGAGTAATCAAATTTCTCGGGCTTGTACAAGTTGACGCGACACATCAAAGCACCTGCATTCGATAAAAGTCTTTTACACATTTCAAATGGGCTACTTTGTATGTAGGAGTAGACATATTCTGCCAGATACTCCTCCGTTCCAAAATATAAGTCTTTTTAGAGATTTTACTATGAACTACATACGAAACAAAATGAGTGAATCTACACTCTAAAATATGTCTATATACATCCGTATGTAGTTTGTAGTGGAATCCCTAAAAAGACTTACATTTAGGAACGGAGGGAGTAGTCACTTGTTGCCATCTCTAAAAAGACTTATATTTGGAAATGGAGGGAGTACAACGCATGCATGCATGCCATGACTTTCCTTTTGATACTTGCATGTGTTGATTTGATGCACCCTTGCCAAATTTTGACTATAAATTTAACTAACCAAATTTTCATGCATGTCACAAAAAATCACGGGGCTGTTTGGATTGTGACAATGTTTGTCTTATGTTGCCACATTATTTTTCCCACACTTGCCACACTTGCCTAACCTGAGTTGCTCAAATTGTTAGACACAATTTGGCTTGCCTAAGGGAATCTTGCCACAATTTTTGTGTCTATGACATGTGGGGTTCATCGCTAATAAAAAAATTCTTGTCTTAGGTGTGGCTAATAAAAAGACTTATATTTAGGAACGGAGGGAGTAGAAAATATAAATAATAATGCATGTTGGGGCAACCCACGTTTCCGCTAATTTTAGCCGTGGGCTTCTTCACAATTTTTACGAGGGGGTGGTTGTTCATTTAATGGAGGGACTTGTAGTACTACTAGACATGAACGATACAAAGTGCGACCTGGCACACCGTAACACCACTTGGAACAAGCGGGTAGCTATCTCAAAAAACAATCAACAACTAAAAAAACCGCGACCTGGCATGTAGTAGTACACAATTTTAAATGATTGTTTTGATGGAGTGAAAAAGGAAAACTACCCCACTACTTATATATAGGCCGGAGCCTCCGCGCTTGCTTGCTAGGGCTGCTCTATTCACACACTCTCATCCTCTCCAGATCTAAACAAGATAGGGGTAGTAACCCTGTCTTTCTCCCTTCAAAAAACACTGGCTTTCTATCCTCACCGCTGGTTACAGATCTGGACGTATCCCCCTCCGCCGGTGAAGGGGAGGACAGGCAGCGTTTAGGCCGTCGTCGACAGCGAGGGAGGAGACCCATTGTCAGCCGCACCGTTATCTCTGGCCGAGCACCGGCGCGGGAGGTCCTCCGACCCCTTCGTCGTTGCCTGTGGGCGGATCCGGCCTCCCGCCGCCCACCTATCCACATCCCGACGACCTTCAGGTATATCTTCATTTGAAACCGCCTTAGCTCTACTTCCCCAGCTCGCTACGTCGCTGCATGTGCATCATTTTCTACCTCTCAGCCCCTCTCGATCGGATGGTCCAACGTAACCTTTTTTTTCTATTGTTAGAGGTAAAGCTACTTCATGGAGTCGAATCTTGTACTCCCTCCGTCCGA
Source organism: Aegilops speltoides (assembly GCA_021437245.1). Taxonomy (NCBI): domain Eukaryota; kingdom Viridiplantae; phylum Streptophyta; class Magnoliopsida; order Poales; family Poaceae; genus Aegilops; species Aegilops speltoides. Next base: position 333,886,019 of record CM038143.1, read on the forward strand.
AAATACTTGTCAGCGAAATAAAGTGGGGGTGGGGGAATTTAGTATGTACATCGGACTTGGTACAAATGGGAAGGAAAGGGGATGAAAGTAGTACAGACTGGTCATCCAACCGGTCTCTTGGTCGAAAAGGGAAATATAGGGGTAACGCTGTACACAAGTGGTATGACCAGACTAGATTTGCTATCCACACATAGGAGTAGGTGGCTAGAGGAACAAAATGGGACCAACCCAGATATGTTTCTTGGATGTTTGTTTCTCGGGCAACAAACTATGAATCACCACTTTATGCCCCTGCTTACGTACATTGTGTCAGATCGCTAGTGCACCCACCGCCCCATGCCCTTATACCAAATATTTAGGCTCCGGCCGGAATAAAGGGCAGAAAACATAGGTCTTGATGAAAATAGAGGAATAGGAAAGGAATGTAGGTATAAAACTATGGAACAATGAACCGGAGGAAACTCTCAAGAGAATGTGTTCGGATGGACTACTTAAATGTACAGATTTGTTTTTTAGAGTAGCATGCTTGGCAAGATGAGATGCTATTTGTTTATTCAACAGACAAGGACTACTCTTGTCCTCACCTCATGTACCACACATAGGTTGATTTTTTTATTCCGCAAACACAAAGACAAGAACTCTGTCTAACGCATGGCGCGAAGGTCGCCTCGGCTTCCGCCAAAAAATGAGCAGCAGCGTGGATGTTTCTAATCCGATGGAATTAGTACTACTGCACCAGCTTTCCTATGAAACACTATTCACCTTTCCGTGTTCCAACGGTTGAAGGGAAAGAATACGGTAGGAATTGTGTTCCTACGAAAATCCTCGCACCAAACCTCGTGAACCTAACGCAGCCTTAGCTGTTCTTAATATAATGTCCCCGTAAAATGAAGCCATGCCACTGCTTTTTGCTCAGAATTGTTTGAGACTCGACAAGTTTAGCCAAATGTTTTTGCCTGTAATTGTTTGAGACTCGACTGCTTCCTCTCAGGCTTTTTGTGCAAACAGGATATCCAATTCACACCGTTGTTGTTGTGACCTTTGGTGCATCGCACAAAACTCTTCTTAAAAGAAGTGACTTTTGTGTTGTTTAACTCGAATGTCGATGGAACAGTTGGTTCATTTTGGTGGAACTGCACAAAGGGAGATCTGTGTTCCAATCCTCATCATCCATATTGGCGCCATAACCTTCCTTTAGGTAAGAATGATATTTAATGCATGTGTTCATCTCTATTTTCCGATCGCCATGAGAAAATAATGCTGTTTTTTACTAGTACACTTGTACTCCTCATTGACAAAACCAATTCTGAATTAGAAGGCCAATCATGTACTTGGTTTCACCAACTGTGAGGAGAAAGAGAAACATAGCATGAAGAGGAAGAAGAAGAAGAATACAAGGCTAAGGCGATCTTGTTGAAGCTGTGAGGCCTCAGTCGAGGCTATTCAAGGGCTCCGGCAATGACTACCTTACATGTGAGACGATCCTCGAGGGAGCCCTTCCACTTCTGTTGTCTCACTTAATTAATTAGGAGCACTTAAGTACCACTAATTTATTACTGCCTAATTTTCCTGTTGGAGTTAAACAAATCTTTAGTAGGACCCTATGCTGAATCATGTATGTGTGAATGTTTGTCTATGGAGGTGAATCATGTGGTGGAGCAGGGAAGGAATATTATTAGTGTCATGACATAATAGTGCTATTGTTTTGCATGTCAATTTATTGCCATTGGTTCAATGAGGCAATGTTTTACGTATTGTCCATCATGATTTTGATGCTACTGTTTGAGTAATATGCTAATGTCTTCCTATCCTTTCTCACAAAGCTAATGAAGGTTTCACCTTGTTCCTACTTGCGCAAATAGGGATCATGTTGTGCCAATCATACATTTTAGTGGAACTACACAAGACAATACAATGAACTGTATCCCAGCCAGTGCTTTAACTTTGCTAGAAGTTCTTGATAATCTTTCGATATAATCTCAGCAATGGTAAACAAGAGTGATTTCAACCATACATTTGAAGTGCACAAAAATATATACTATTGTGTGATTCTAGTGAGTGCTTTATCATCTCTTATGGGACTACATGAATAGGCTTTTTTTTCTCAGGTTGGTACGGGCCTAAGGCCTTCATCCATATTAGTTTGTTGTCATCTCTATTTGTATCGTACATCGTCATGAGAAACTCCTTTATCTTTGCACTTTTAAGTTTTGCAACCTATGATAAATGGCAATGCTTTGAGTGTTGAGTTGAGCTAATTGGCACTGATTAAATAAACTAATACCTCTCTTTAAGCAAGACTACTATGTTGCTAACTTTACCCATTAAGATAATGAGGGTGCTTCTATTTGTTAGTGTATGTTTCATCAACTAGTCCCACTATTACAGTAATCTCACTCTCTCAATATATGTGCCAACAGGGATGCTAGATTTTGGTGGAACTGCACAAAAACTTTGGGTGCTTCATTGCCTTGACAGCTTTCGTCCTTTGTTGTCAGTCGCTTGGCTTATCTCGGCTTCCAGTCAAAGGAAATAGTAATTGATATGCTACCTCACACAGGTTGGTACTGGTCTTTATGCTTATTATTATACCTGTCATATGTATTGGTAATTTGGTATTGTGCTACTTTTGCCGATTTCATAAAGGAGTAATTTGGAGCTTGAACTCGTAGGCAAATCATTACATCGGGTGATTTTAGTAGAACTGCACAAAATGATCAGATGGACAGGTACTTATGATGTTGCTATGTACTCCAAAGTTCACTCAGACAAGCATCGATGTTGACAAGAAGTGCCTATATTCATTCGAGTATCAACCGGCGTCAACCAATTGTCAAACTCCAAGTATTAGGAGAGTGAACGCCAAAAATATTGCTTGGTGCATAGCCTAGAAAAACGCAGTCCAGTCTTTGGTCCCAACTTGTGCCTTTTGGTTATCGGCACATATGGTAGCTTAACTATATGGCATGGAGTCTAAAGATTCCGCAAGTTGGTTACGGTATATTCATCTCGACTTAATCACCGCACGCCAAGGATGCTCCATTTCAGCTTGAACTACACAAAAATTTGGGTGGTTCATTTTCTCATCCGCCTCCTTTCTCGCTCCGCAATGTAGAATTTTGGCAGATACAAGACCAAGATGAGCCAAGAACTAGTTGGATGAAAGTAGTGGCCAAGTTGCTCAAACCTCCATCGCACGAGGCCACTATTTGAGGATAAACCTACAAGCAAAGTTCAAATTGTCTCTTTGCTTCTTATGTACTCGAAAGTTTACTCGCACAAGAACTAATTTTAGCAAGAAGTACCTCGATTGAACACCATTTACCAGTCTGTACCCTAGGTAATTAAAGTTCGTCCATGGATCATATTGGTCGTGATCTCAATCATTTGGATGCAGAAACATACTGAATATGTGTATATCTGAATCTTTTTGTGAATTATGTATGAATATTGTCATGTGATCTATCAATCATTTGGATGCATAGATATGCTGAGCTTGTGTATATATGAATCTTTTGAGTTGTTGATAGTGAATGTTGGCTATGAATATGAACATGTCCTGTGAACCTGAGTTTGATATGAATTGCAACAGAACCAGTTATAACCCTTCTCCTCCTCTCAATCTGCGACTCCAATGCCGCATTTTCCCATCTCCGAGTCGTTACCGTCCGGGGCCTCGCCGTCGTCCACCGCCTCGCTGTGTTCGGTGTGGCGTGGTCAACAAACAAGAGTCATCGGAAGAGGACTGTACGTGGAGAGCCTGACTGCTGGGACCCATGAGGTCCATGGTCGCACGCAAGGAAAGTTCCTCCTTATTAAGCTGAAAAATGTTTCTCCACTGACAAATGGGACCCACCGGTTGTATCTTCGCACGGAAGGAAGTGCCTCCTTGTTTTGTGAAAAATTATTCATCCCGCTGATACCGGGACCCATTAGATTTGGTGATCGACTTGTGGGCTCGCTAAGCGGACGGTACGCACGGCTTTGTCAACTTAATCAACAAATGATTCTAGCAGCTGGACCGTTGGATGTTAATCCAACAGCCATGCTCCTTCTTCAACCTCTATTCTTGCTCTTGTCTCCCATGGCGGCACCTGCTGTCCGTGCCGCCAAGACCAACCAAAGTGAAGTTTCCCACTCCTCTCCATCTGCGACTCCACTGCCCCATCTTCCCCATCTCCGGGTCGTTCCAGTCTGGGTGCGCTCGGCATGGTGTGGTTAACATGGTAAACAACCGAGAGTCATTGGAAGATGACTGTACGTGAGAGGCTGACAGTGGGGACGCACCACGCCCATGGACGCATGCATGCAATGGAACGCGGCGAGGTCAACGTGGTCAAGGAACGACTTCCATCGGAAGTATATCAGACGGAGAGTCTCGGTGGGTCCATGGCCGCAGCAAGTAAGTGCCTCCTTATTACGCGGAAAATAATGATTCCTCAAACCGACAATAGGGACCCATCGGACGGGCCACCGATTTTGCGAAAAAAATGTTTGCCCTCGATGCTGGGACCCACCGACGGGCCACCGATTTCACGCAAAAAACGCCTCATTGTCGGCTCGACCCACCGAAGTGCCTCCTTATTACGTAACAAAAAATGAATACTCCCCCCTCGCTAGCTGGGACCCACCTTGGTGGAGGCTGACTTAGGGCCTACTAAGTTGACGGGACGAAGGGCTTTGTCAACTTGGTCAATATGAACGATTCTAGCTCCAGTGACCATACGATGTCCATCCAACGGCCGTAGTGCTTCTTCAACCTCTGGTCTTCTTGCTCCAGCCGCCCAAAGCAGCGCCGGTCGTGCCTCATGCTCCTGCCTCCCGTGGCCGGCTATAATGCCGCGGAGGAATCACCGCCCCCTACTATTCCCACCGCTGGCCAGGCCCGGCGAAGGAAGCCTCACACCGCAACCGAACCAGTGAACCTCAGATTCTCTCCGCTGGCTTCCACCGCCGCGTCTTCCCGGCTCGCGTTGTCCCTTCCTAGGCCTCGCCGCCGCCCACCGCCGTGGTGCTCTCCAAGTGGCGTGGTCAACGTGGTCAAGGAACGACTTCCATTGCAAGAGTATCAGACGTGGTGGGCCGACAATGGGTCCATGGCCTGCCAAGTTTTTTGTGATTTGCCAAGTAAGTCGCTTTGTCAGGCCTGTTGGGCTGCAAATCTTTCAAGACGAGGAGAGCTTTCATTCGGCTGGCCGAGAAAATGGCCCATCAGTAATGAGAAATGGGTTGTACATTTTTAAAACACATCAAAGCGGCAATTAGTTTCAAATATCTTTTTTTTTCATTTCGAGATTTTAAATTACATTAATTTTTATGCGTGAAGAATTTGTTGGAGTTTATATTGATATACATTTAGTTTTAAAATCAGTTTGAATGTGAGTCAAAATTTCGGGATTAAAAACAGTTCGGACCGCACCGAAATATGCAAAATTTCGTATAATTTTTTAACCGTGGCCACAATATGGGCTGTAATGCTAACAAAAACAATATGGGCCCAAAAAAACCCTTAAGAATTAGCAAATGGGCTGTAAATTATTAGAAATAATGGTAGATGGGTTGTATGCTGTTTTCCACAGATTTGAGGCTTTCCTAAAAAGGTTGACGACAAGCAAAGGATCGTTGGATGGCCATCCAACGGCCGTCGTGCTTCTTCAATCTCTGCTCTTCCCGCTCCAACCGCCAAACAAACGCCATGGACTGCTCGCTCCCTCCTCCTCGGGTCCGGTGTGCTACTGCAGCAGCCTCACCGCCCCACCGCATTCCCATCGCTAGCCTAGCCATCCTCTACTCACCCACACCGCTGTTATTCTCCCGCAACGGCAGACAAACCAATAAACCTCGCTCACCATACCCTCCGCTGGGAAACAATCGCCAGTCTTCCCTGCCTCCGTGTCGTTCCCTTCCTAGGCCTCGCTGTCGCCCACCGCCCTGGTCCTCTTGGCGCGGCTGCTCAACATGGTCAACGACCGACATGCATTTGAAGTGGACTGTACATGGAGAGGCCGACAGTTGGGTCCACGGCTGCACGCAAGGAAATGCCTCCTTATTACGCGCAAAATAATGATTCGTACACCTGACATCAGGGACCCACCGAAAGGGCCTCAGTATTTCGCGAAAAAAACGTTACCACCACTGACAGCTCGGACCCACCAGCTATATCTTCGCACGCAAGGAAGTGCCTCCTTATTACGCACAAAAAATGAATACTCCCCCTATTAGCTCGGACCCAGTATAGTGGCAGGCTAACTTGTGGGCCTACTAAGTTGACGGGGATGGAGGGCTTTGTCAACATAGTCAATATGCACAATTCTAGCTCCAAAGTGACCGTACGATGTCCATCCAATGGCTGTAGTGCTTCTTAAACCTCTGGTCTTCTTGCTCCAAATTACCAAACCAGACCGATCGTGCTCGTGCTCCCGCCTCCCCGTGGGCGGGCTACGATGCGGTGGAGGCCTCACCGCCCCTACTACTCCCACCACTGGCCAGGTCATCCTCTACTCACCCACACCCTCGTTATTCTCATGCGGCGACGGCAGCCTCACACCGCAGCGAACTAGTGAACCTCGTACTCTTTCACGCTGCGGCATCCACCGCCGCGTTTTCCCGGCCCGTCGCCACTTTCTAGGCCTCGCCATCGTCCACCGCTCTGGTGCTCTCGGCGTGGCGTGGTCAATGTGGTCAAGGAACGGCTTCCATCGGACGTGGACTATACGTGGAGAGGCTGACAGCTGGGTCCACAGCCGCAGCAAGGAAGAGCCTCTTTATTATGCGCAAAATAATTATTCCTCCACCTGACATCGGGGACCCACCGGACGGGCCACCATATTTCATGAAAAAACATTTCCCCCCTGACTGCTGGGACCCACCAGCTATACCTTCGCACGCAAGGAAGTGCGTCCGGACAAAAAAAAACAAAATGATTCGCGCCCCTGACTGCTAGGACCCACCAGCTACATATTCGCACGCAAGGAAGTGCTCGATACCGGACCTTTTGGTCGAAGCGCACGAGTGTTGTCATTCTCGTCGCGAACATGTACGTATGTATATATACGGTGGATGTAGAGGCGCCGCGACGTGTCGTAGTAGAGGCGCGACGTAGCATGTACACGCACGCATAAACGCGAGGGTGCAAGAAAGAAAATACGCCACGCACGCACATACGGGCAGGTTCTCTAACGCCTATCGTGCATACGTACATGGCTGGGTCGGAACGGAGAAACAGCGTCGTCGTCGTGTTCATGGGGAGCCAACCGGCTGGGTCAGAACGGAATGCGTGGTTGTGTTCATCGGGAGGGCTTGGACGGAACAGGTGATTGAAACGAGGCCTAGCGTACCGCACAACGGAGGAAACGGCCTTGTGTTCGACCGGCCACATTTGAAACGGGGTCCTATTGATCGGGAGGGGCCTGGCGTACCGCAAAATGGAGGAAACGGACCTCCTATGGTCGAAACGGGGGTCCTGTTGATCGGGAGGGGTGTGGCGTACCGCAAAACGGAGGAAACAGACCTCCTACGATCGAAACGGGGGTCCTGTTGATCGGGAGGGGTGTGGCATACCGCAAAACGGACGAAACGGACCTCCTACGGTCGAAACGAGAGTCCTGTTCATCGGGAGGGGTGTGGCCAACCGCAAAACGGGACTCCACGGGATACTGTTCATCTCCACCTTCGACCTCCTCCAGCCTCCACGGGCTACCGTCGACCTCCTCTCGCCTCCACGGGCTCCTCGCTCATCCAGCCTCCACCCGGCGCTTACTCCACCGGCCATCGCTCAACCACCCTCCACCGCTTCATCGCTCATCTAGCCCTCCACACCACGGGTCCTGCTCAACCACCCTCCAAAGCCACCCTCCACCGCCCACTCGCTCATCCAGCCCTCCACACCACAGTTCCTGCTCATCCAGAGGCAACGCCACCGCCATCGCTCATCCAAACCTCCTTCAATGTTCACTGCTCATCCAATCGATCGGCTTTAATTAGCAGCAGAGCGGCGAATCGCCCATCAAGTTCGCCAACAGCCATTGATCGATCCTCGGTTCAAGAACGCAGAGTTCGCAAAGGCAATCGCCGGGTTCGATTAGAGCCCAACGCCGCCGGGTTCGATTAGAGCCAACGCCACACACGCTGCAGACGACGAGAGAACGCGATCGCCGCCCCCGACCTCCCACCGTAATCGCAACTCCCAAATTTTCCTCCCCTCGCTTCTACCACGGTTTTTTCATCATAGACGGCCCAAAGAATGTCATACAGCTGCGCCTCCGCCCGCCCAGACTTAAAAGCCCATTTTCTGTCATGATTTTTGTCATAGAAGTAGGAGCCCACCACATCTATGATAATACCGGGTTTTGTCACAATTATCGTCATAGAAGTGTCATATGTATGACAGAAAATAAATTCGTTCGGCCCAAAATGTCACGGATGTGTCTTTTTTTGTAGTGAGATGTCCTTCTGGTGTGTCGTTCCCCTCTGGGGAACCTTGATGGTCTCCCTCGGGGTTATCGGCATCACTGGCTTCTGCGTCGCCGTTATCGGCGGTTGCATTTTTGCTGCTAGGCTCCCCATTGTTGCCTCTTCTGCGTCTTCTCTGACGTCTTCGAGGGTATTGGGGGTGTCCACCATGTAGACATCGTAAGTAGAAGTAGCAGTCCACCTGCCGTAGTTTAACAGGGGCGAGGTGTCTTCTATGGGGCCATCGACATCTTCATCCATGTTTGTGGCCTCACCGTAGTCTAGTATGTCGGTTAAATCGTCAATCATGGCGACTAAGTGGTTGGTGAGTGGGATGTGAATTTCCCGCGTCGGCCTTAAGTCTGACCCGATCATATACCGAAGTCTTGCCGTCCGAGATGGGCATGCCCTGGATACGGTCAAGCATCTCAAGGTGAGACAACTCTTTCAGATTCATTAGTGGATAGTAAGCGGGGCTGACTCGAAGTATGCCCGGCGTGTAACTTGACGTGTCTTCAACGCGAAGGGGATCTGTGAGTGATTCCGGATTCTGCGCTAAAGTCAATTCTAACCCTGAGGTAGTTCCCGAAGTGGGATTTGGATCTACATCCTAACTGGAGATTGGAAGGGCACCGGCCCAAGTAGTTACGCGGGGTGGTGACACCGCAACGGTGATCGGTTCTGGAGTTGAGCCTGTGGAGCCAGATGAGTTCTCGATTCAACCGGGGGCCATCCCGATAGGACGAGCTCGCCACGGGAATCCGCAGTGTACTCGAGGTCGCCAAAGGTCACGCTCCGACCTAGGGCATAGTTCTCGACAGAGGCCAGATGGCGTGTCGCGTCGGTGCAGAAGACCATGCTGCCGAACACTAATAGTTGGCTGGGGGCAAAAATGCTCCTGAAGTCGTTGGAGCAGTTAATCTACAGATGAGTGATACGTCTCCAACATATCTATAATTTTTTATTGTTCCATGCTGTTATATTATCATTCTTGAATGTTTTACAATCATTTTATATCATTTTTTGGGAATAACATATTGACATAGTGCCAAGTGCCAGTTGTTGTTTTCTGCTTGTGTTTTACATTGCAGGAAATCAATATAAAACGGGGTCCAAATGCAGTGAAACTTTTTGTGGATTTTTTTGGACCAGAAGACACCCGATGGGCCAGAGAAGCACCTGGGGGGTGCCCCGAGGGGGGCACAACCCACCAGGGCGCGCCTGGGGCCCCGATGCGCGCCTAGTTGGGTTGTGCCCACCTTGATGGCCTCCCGCACCGCTTCTTTGCTCTTTAAATACCCCATATTCCAAAAACCCTAGGGGAGCCGACGAAAATCAATTCCATCCATCGCAGGTTTCAGAACCACCAGATCCAATCTAGACACCATCACGGAGGGGTTCATCATCCTCATTGGTGCCTCTCCGATGTTGCGTGAGTAGTTCATTGTAGACCTACGAGTCTGTAGTTAGTAGCTAGATGGCTCCTCTCTCTCTCTCTCTCTCTCTCTCTCTTGATTCTCAATACAATGGTCTCTTGGAGATCTATTTGATGTAACTCTTTTTGCGGTGTGTTTGTTGGGATCCAATGAGCTTTGAGTTTATGATCAGATCTTTGTTTTTATCCATGAAAGTTATTTGAGTTCTTTGATATCAGATCTATGTTTTTATCCATGGTTTAGTTAGGCCAACTAGACCGATTTTTCTTGCCATGGGAAGAGGTGCTTTGTGATGGGTTCGATCTTATGGTGCTTGATCCCAGTGACAGAAGGGGAAATGACACGTATGTATGGTTGCCATTAAGGATAACAAGATGGGTCTATTTATACATAAATAGATCTTACATCATGTCATCGTTCTTATTGCATTACTCCGTTTCTCCATGAACTTAATACACTAGATGCATGCTGGATAGCGGTCGATGTGTGGAGTAATAGTAGTAGATGCAGACAGGAGTCGGTCTACTAATCTTGAACGTGATGCCTATATAATGATCAATGCATGGACATCATCATCATTATTTGAAGTTCTATCAATTTCCCAACAGTAATTCGTTTACCCACCATTGCTATTTTCTCAAGAGAAGCCACTAGTGAAATCTACAGCCCCGGGTCTCTTCTTTATTATATTTGCCTTCGCGATCTATTTCTATTTGCTTTTATTTTCAGATTTATATTATCAAAAATACAAAAACACCTCGCTGAATTTTATTTGCTTTTATTTGCATCTATCAATCTACTACAATTTTATCCCATCAACTTGACAATTTCTGGCACTGTTACCCGAAAGGGATTGACAACCCCTTTAACACGTCGGGTTGCAAGTATTTGTCCTTTGTGTGCAGGAGCTGTTTACGTGGTGTTGCGTAGTTCTCCTACTGGTTCGATAACCTTGCTCTCATCACTGAGGGAAATACCTACCGTTGTTGTGCTGCATCATCCCTTCCTCTTTGGGGAAATACCGACGTAGTTCAAGTCGCATCAAAACGAATTTCTGGTGCCGCTGCCGGGGCGACATCATCAAATTCTATCAGGTTCCTAATCACAAATCTCATCTCCTTGCAATTTACATTATTTGCCATTTGCCTCTCGCTTTCCTCTCCCTCACTTCACAAAAATTTGCCGTTTTATTCGCCCTCTTTCTCGTTCACGCTTCTCGTTGGATTTTTATTTACCAGATTCGTCACCATGAGTGACTTTGGTAAGGCAGAAACAGATGATGGCCTAACTTCTAAAATTGGATGATCTGGCAATCTGGATGCTAAAACTTTTGTTTTGGGGCAAGGATATGTTACAGGAAAAGAACGTATCCAAGAATTTTTCAATTGTGTTGGAAATTTAAGTCTAGATAATGTTCCTATACTTAAGAGGACTAAGTATTATGCGGAAGCTATTTCAGCACTAGTTCTGAAACTTGAAAATAAATTTATCCGTACTCATACTACCTTGCAAAGATTGGTTTTCGAGTTACCCATTATAAAGAACCCCGAAGCTAAAAGGTTTGCCACCCTTGTTCTGATGAATGAGTTTGATTGCATAGTACGGGAAGCAAGGGAAATTTTTGATTTCTATGGTATGAATCATGAAAAACCGGTGATAGATGAAAATCTTTATAATAGTGATTATGTGCTAAGACATTTGCTTGGGATAATCAAATCTTTGATGAGAATTTTAAAAAGGAAGTCCATGTTTTAGATATAATCCAACAAGTTTTCAATGATGTTAATCAACACTATTCTTGGATTGTTGCCAGAAACCAAAAGGGATATGTTGATAAGTACCTTGGATTGTTGTCATAATTATCTGAAGTTCTATCAATTGCCCAATAGTAATTTGTTTACCCATTGTTGCTATTTTCTCGAGAGAAGCCACTAGTGAAATCTACGGCCCCCGGGTCTCTTCTTTATTATATTTGCCTTCGCGTTCTATTTCTATTTGCTTTTATTTCAAATCTATATTATCAAAAATACAAAATTACCTCGCTGAATTTTTTTGCATCTATTAATCTACTGCAATTTCATCCCGTCATCTTGACAATTTCTGGCACCGTTACCCGAAACGGATTGACAACCCCTTTAACACGTCGGGTTGCAAGTATTTGTTCTTTGTGTGCATGAGCTGTTTACATGGTGTTGCGTGGTTCTCCTATAGGTTCAATAACCTTGATCTCATCACTAAGGGAAATACCTACCGTTGTTGTGCTGCATCATCCCTTATTCTTTGGGGAATTACCGACGTAGTTCAAGCTGCATCACTGAGCCATCGAACCTTCCGGTGATCGCACAACGGAACTCATAACGAAAGCACCAGTGTCGGTGTCAAAATCGGCAGACCTCTGGGTAGCGGGTCCCGAGTTATGGATCTCGGATTAACAGGAACGAAGGAGATGATGTTTACCCAGGTTTGGGCCTCTTGATGGAGGCAAAACCCTACGTCCTGCTCTTTCTTATATTGATAAGATGTATCAAGTACAGAGTTGATCTACCTCGAGATCGTAGTGTGGTCTAACTCTAGGGCTAGATGAATCATTTTGCGTTGATGTCCCCTCTACGGGCTAAACCCTATGGCTTATATACATGCCAGGGAGGGTGTCTAGGGCTACAAGGTTGGTAGCTAGGAGCTAGGCGGCAGGTAGTCTTGGAGCATACATCAAGTCTTTGGGGAAGGTAGTCTTGATCACATCTTCAGCGTATGGCCTCCAGAGTCCACCTTGACCACGAGTGAGGGCCCATCAGCCTAACCCGAGGAGAATGGGTCGGCTGGGTCAGGGCACCCCTAATCTAGGACACCGTCAATCACCCATTTCTTGACTTCTAGCGACATATTGATAACCCACAAGTATAGGGGATTGCAACAGTTTTCGAGGGTAGAGTATTCTACCAAAATTTATTAATTTGACACAAGGGGAGCCAAAGAATATTTGCAAGTATTAGCAGTTGAGTTGTCAATTCAACCACACCTAGAGAACTAAATATCTGCAACAGAGTGATTAGTAGCACAATAATATGATAGTTTGATAGTAGTGGTAGCAGTAGCAATATTGATGGTAGTAGTAACAATAGCAATTTTATAGTGATTGGTAACAGTAGCAGAAGCGAAAGTAACTTAGCGAAGTTCAATATGCAGAAGTCATAGGCATTGGATTAGTGATGGATAATTATGTTGGGTGACATTCTGCCGGTGTCCAAGGACAGATGATATGGTGCTGCCGGTGCCCAACTGGTGATGAAGGTGCTGCCGATATTCAGCTGGAGTCCGAGTCGTCCTCTTCGGACTTGATGACCGAGGACTCACTGTCGCCGTCTTCACCATCTATGTCCTCCTTGTCGTTGTCGCTTGAGCGGAAGCCTTCGCAGTCGCTCAAGCTCTGCACGCAGGACCCTTGACGGTTGCCTGAAGGCCCAAAGCTCTTCACGGAGAGGGCGTCGGCCTCCACCAACTTGAAGTGGCGAAAGTGCCCCTCCGCCAAGTAGCGGGCGCGTGCGAAGGATTTACACCCTTGGGTGAGATACATAACACCATTGGAGGGGAACTCCATGTCCACCCAAACGGCACCATTGATGCAACCATTCACGCGCAACCATAGCCCGAGCGGTTGGTCCGTCTCTATCACCCTGGCGAAGGTACGAGGGAGCCGCAGCCTGCTCCTCAGCGGGTCACATAGAGAGGAAACTTGATATTATTGAGATATGTAAAAGCATATGTTCCTCTCTCATAATAATTTTCAGTAGCATCATATAACCATCCCTCAACTTGTGATGAAGAATCACTCCAAAGTTCTTAAGCGAAGAACATAAGAAGAAATTGTTTGTAGGGTACTAAACCACCTTAAAGTTATTCTTTTCATTCGATCTACTCAAGACTTCGTACTAAAATAATGCAAACTTAATCTTTCTGTTCGATCTATCCAAAAGTTCGTACTAAAATAACACCATATGATACACATCAACCAACTCGGGATACTCCAATGTCACCACAAGTATCCATGAGTTAATTATATGATACGCATCAAACAATTCCAGAATCATAATACTCGATCCAACATAAAGAACCTCAAAGAGTGCCCCAAGATTTCTACCGGAGAAACAAGGATGAAAACGTGCATCAACCCTTATGCATAGATTACCTCAATGTCACCTTGGGAATACGCGAGTTGAGTGCCAAAACATATATCAAGTGAATCAATATAATACCCCATTGTCACCATGGGTATTCATATGCAAGACATATATCAAGTGCTCTCAAATCCATAAAAATATTCAATTCGATAAAACGAAATCTCAAAGGGAAAACTCAAATCATCACAACAAGATAGAGAGGGAGAAACACCATATGATCCAACTATATTAACAAAGCTTGCGATACATCAAGATCGTGCCAACTCAAGAACACGAGAGATAGAGAGATTAAACACATAGATAAGGGTACAAACCCTCAGCCCCAAGGGTGGACTACTCCCTCCTCATCATGGTGGCCATAGGGATAATGAAGATGGCCACCGGTGATGATTTCCCCCTCCGGCAGGGTGCCGGAACGGGATCTAGATTGGTTTTTCGTGGCTACAGAGGCTTGCGGTAGCGGAACTTATGATCTATCGACTCACCTAGGGTTTTTAGAATATTTGGGAATTTGTAGGGCGAAGAGGCGGTGCGGGAGGCCACCGAGGTGTGCACAACCCCCCAAGCCACGCCTGGGCCCCCAGGCAGACCCAGGTGGGTTGTGCCCCCCCCCCTCGGGGCACCCCTTTGGCACTTCTTTGTCCCAAGTTGTGTCTTCTGGTCCAAAAAAAATCTCCAATAAGTTTTGCTGCATTTGGACTCCGTTTGGTATTGATTTTCTGTGATGTAAGAAAAAAAAAGAAAAAAACAACTGGCACGGGCACTATGTCACTAGGTTAGTCCCAAAAATGATATGAAGTTGCTCTAAAATGATTGTAAAACATCAAGAATGATAATATAACAACATGAATACTTCATAAATTATAGACACGTTGGAGACTGAAAGCACAAGTGCTCCATGGGTGATTTTGGTAATTAATGTCAACATATCTCTTGTTGGACTAACACTTTTACCTAGTATGTTTCAGATAAGTTCAACAATGAAGTGGCATGGACTAGAGGATGTGGAACCCCTTCAAGATGCCAAGGACAAAGGATTGGCTCAAGCTCCAAGAACAAGACTCTACATTTTCTATTTTAGTGATCCAAGATCACATTGAGTCTATAGGAAAAGCCAATACTATAAAGGAGGGATGAGGTATTGCTTAATGGCTTTCTTGCTCAAAATGCTTAGTGATATGCACCAAAGCCCTCAACTACTTTCTCACATCCACATATGACCCAAACCAAAAGTCCAACTCGGCCCCACCGATTCTTCCTATCCGGCGCCACCGAGTTCACATGTCATAGCCACTGCCACAAACCTTAGGCAAATCGGTCTCACCGAGATGGGATTGTAATCTCTCTATTTCCCATCGTAACGTTTCAGTCAAACCGAGATGAGCGATCGGTCCCACCGAGATTACAATGCAAACTCTCTGTTTCCCTTTCATAACGTTTCAGTCTTACCGAGATGAGAGAATCGGTCCCACCGAGTTTGCCTGACAAACCCTCTGTGTGTCCATTACCAAAATTGGTCCCACCGAGTTTGTGTAATCGGTCTCACCGAGATTATGTATGCCCTAACCCTAACCATATCGGTCCTACCGAGTTGCATGTCGGTCCCACCGAAAATCCTAACTGTCGGTGTACTAAGGTAGGGGTACCTCAGTACCCCAACTTGTGCACGGGCAGCCGCAGCTCCCCGCAGCTGGATCCATCAAATGCTTGCCGGAGACCATTCCCGCTCCATACCAAGCCATTCAAGAACAAAGTGTACAAGACAGAAGGTTAAGACCCCGGCAAGAGGAGCTTGCCGGGAAGGCCATTCCAGGCTCAAGACTACATTGCTCACGCAAGTCCCTGGCGAGAGGAGCTCGCCGGGGAGACTAGAAGATCACATCACAGAAGACACGCCTCGACGCCATGCGCGTCCCGGCGAGGGCCCGGGGAGCGACAAGACTACAAGCCCGACAAGCTCCCGGCCCGGCAAGATCAAGGCCCCGCAAGGTACTTGCCGGGAGAATCGCACAAGGTGTTCGCACTCCAGCTCATCCGCCCACGTCGCCTTTAGCCTTCTCCGAGACGCGTGGCGGGTGGTCAGGTTGCATGAGGGTGCGGTGGCACTCCACGGTGGTGGCTCCATCGCCGTGGCAAACGAAGACGCAAGGGCGGAGCTTTTGGGGCGACGGCGACGGCATTTAATGCTCTTGTCCCCTCTGTCAAAAGTAGGTAGAATCCATTGTTCATGCAATCGTAGCTGCACTGTTCCCGCACCGCTCCAACTACCACCTCTTTACATTTTTACCCTCTACCCTACGCTGACACCTGTCGGTGACCCTTGCCCTATAAAAGGAGGCCCATGCACAACGAGGGGTTCGACTCTTTCAGAACTCTCACGCCGTGTAGCTGCTCTCCGAGCTCCCGAGCGCAATACAACACAAAGCAGCAGAGGGTTTACGCGACCATCGCGCCCGGCTGGGTAAAATCCTCGCCCGCGCGCAGACGCCTCGACCGCTCTCTGTGCATCCTCCGCCTCGCATCAACACACGAAGGGGCCGCCCCGGCGTTCCATAGGTGCGCCCATCGCGACGACATCTTTGGCGCGCTGTAGGGGCGTCGAGGTTGTGCGGACCTGATCCGGCGTTCGCGCGGCCGCGTTCTTCATCAACCCCTCCAGTTTCGTCAGCGGCTTCATCGACAACTGCGCCATGGCCCCGAAGACGAGAGCCTCGAGGGTCGCAGACCCATCTCCGTCTTCCCCACCGCCACCGGAGCCAACGGTGGGCGGAGGAGACGCCGGTGGAAGGGTGGACGCCGGCGAGGGCACTCGCGGCGCCACCAGATCTAGGGACAGGACGGATGACCGCGCCTCGGTCTCCGCAGATCCACGTCCATCTCAAAGACACGGTGACTCAAGCAGCGCCATACCACGAAGGTGGTATCCCGCCGGGCAAGAATAGGCCGGGCTCGCGGGATGCTCCGGATCGCTGTCCGGACATGAGCAAAGCGAAGTGCGGGCACGCCTTGCTCCTCCTATCGCTACTAGGAGTCCGAGCATGTCCTGCTCTCGCGCTGCTCGCTCCCGTTTCTATTCCGCAAGCGCATTTCGAGCGCTGCGCTGTCGCCGAGGACGCGCCATCGAGCTCTAAGTCCGGCGAGGACGGCTCGCGCCACTCCGACAAGCACGGCTCCTCGAACGCTTATAAGCCCGGCAAAGACAGCACGGTGCTCGTTTCGCAAACGCACCTCCCGGAGCGCTGCGCTATCGTCGAGGACGCGCCATTGAGTTCCACCAGCAAGTGCAAAGAAGCAAGAAAAAGAAAAGCTAAGTCGCCGAGCCTTCGCGGAGCACTCCTTAATTCCACGCTTTTATTCGCTATATCCTCTCGCTAAATGCTTGTGCACGTAAACCTGTGCGCTGAGGAGCCTGCTTGTGAATAGCCGCACCCTTACTTTGCTTCGAACACACTCAACGAGTAGAAAGTGAGCCGCGACCAGCTTCGCGCCCTTGTTTCGTTTCGAGTCTGCTCAGCAAGCTAAGTGCGTCGCGAGCTAGACGCGGCAAGGTTGCTTGCCGGAAGCGACGCCAGCCAGCGGGCTGCTGATGTCCCAGACTCAAGCAAGCGCGTTAAGCGCCGCAAGTTCCCTAGAAGCGTGGGGTGAAAGCGCACAAAGGGCGAAAGTAGAGGGTGTAACGCGGCAAGCCCCGCCGTGAGGTGTCCTTCAGATGAGAGGCTTGTGCGCGAGAGGAGCCAAGTCGTGGTCCAGCTTATGCGTGTTTGTTTTGTTTCCGAGTCCGCTAACAAACACAAGTGTGCTGCTGCACCCTTATCTTGCTTTCGAGCCTGCTCGCAAGTTGTTGCCGAATCGCCCGGCGAGGTTGTTTGCCGGAAGCAACACCGCCAGCCGGCTGTCCCGCTGCAAGCGTGTTCGCCCGACAAGCTCCCCGAGAACGAGAGTACAAACATACGAAGGGCAAGACACGCATCGACAGTATAGTCGAGATCTACATGCACATACATATACATGAAGCTGTTGCATATCTACCTCACTGTTTTCATGACTGAAATTGCAGCGACAAGGAGGAACCGAAGATCACACCAAGACTGGGCCCGGCAAGCTGTGGTCGCGGGGCTGCGGGTGCCAAGGTTCTTCTTCGGGCGAGCCCGCCTCGCCGGGGCTGCAAGCACTAAGATTCGCCCCCGCAAGCTGGAGTTGCTGGGGCTGCAGCCAGATAAGTTTTTCATCCTCGTCATGCATCCTCTCATGGACCGGGGATGCGGGCTGCGCTTTTGAACGAGCGTGTCTTGTAAAACCAGACGTGGAGGAGCCGAGTCGTGGCCAGATTATGCATTTGGTTTGTTTCGAGTCCGCTCAACAAACACAAGTGTGCCGCTGCACTTTATCTTGCTTTCGAGCATGCTCAGCAAGTTGTTGCCAGAATCGGCCCGACAAGGTTGCTTGCCGAAGCGACACCGCCAGTGGGCTGTCCCTGGCCGATAAGCGTGTTCGCCCGGCAAGCTCCCCGACAGCGTAAGAACTCACAAGGCACGCAACAAGTAAAAGACTCAGTCCGCAAGCTTTCCCTCTTTTCATTAAAAACATCCATTTAGTACAAGTCCATAGAGGATGAAAACATGATTGAGAGGATTACAAGTTCTTGAATACAGCTAATGCCCGAGGGCTTACAATTTAAAAAGATAAGGTGCCCGTGATCCCTCTCCTGCTTCTCTGCTCAGAGTTCAGAGGTAGGTCAAGGAGCCCCCGCAAGATAAGCCTGCCGGGAGAGGAGGCCCCGCAAGAGGAACTTGTCGGAGAAGGGCGAAGGAGCGCTTAGGAGAGCGTGGCGTGACGCCGCCGTGCCCCAGAGCTGCGCAAGGTGACGGCATGGGGAACGATGCCCGAGAGCCATGGTGCCGAAGACCCCAAGAGAACACCCTGGGCCGGCCAGAGCTTGGCGGAGACGGAGGCGCTGGAGGCAGAGCTTGAAGACGGAGTGGTGGGAGATCGCACGAGGGCACTCGCCCTCAGATTCGACTTAACGGCCTTGCCGCCGCCCCCTCTTCCTCTTCTGCTGCCTCTTCACGACAGCCGCCAAGAAGACGGCCCGGGGGAGTTCAGGAGCCCGGCAACCTGTAAGATGGGGTTGCCGGTGGCGCATGAGGCAGCGTGTCCGACGCCTAGTCGGGCCCGCCATCCTCGCCGCCGCTGCCGCTCTCCTCCTCGCACACTCGCCGAGGAGGGGCTTCGCTATCCGAGGAGCTGTCCACACAGCAGCGCACCCGGTTCCATAGTCGCCAAGACCTTGACGGCGAGGAGGTCACCATCCAATAACTTGAAATGGAGGGTGAACCCCCGTCAAGCTATGGATCCGGCGAATGTCTTCCACCCTCGGTCGAAGAACATCCGGGCTGGGGACACGACACTCACCCGAAAGTGCCGCTGATCCCGCAGCCCTCATGCGTAGCTCCATCACGCCGGTGGATCCGTCCCATCGCGTCCGCGAACGGGACCGGCAGCCGGAGGCGGCGACGAGGCGCCCGGCTGAAGCTTGATGAAGAACTCCCAGGGTCATCTCCGTGGACCGCACCGTGGTCGAGACGCCGGGAGACGGAGGAGGCACGCCGCCACGCCGCCTCTCGACCGCCCGCCACGCCTGCCTCGGCCTCTCATGCCACCCCCTCCCTCCCTCTCGTGGTCGGCTCCACCGCCACGGAGCGGATGGGGAGTGGTGCGCTGCCTAGAAGCGACCTCGCCGCCACCGTCAAGAGCCGGGATTCCTCCTTCCATGGCGGCAAGAAGAATGAAGATGAAGATGAAAGGAGAAGTGGATGAGTGTGGCCATTGTGCCCCTTCCGCCCTTTTAAAGGGGCGAGGTGGGGCTCAACCGCCTGGCCGACCAATCGTAAAGCGAGGAGGCTGAGGAGCGGGCCGACTCGCCCTCTCCGCCTCGTGGACGGCTCGGCCTCCCACCTTCGCCGCCCACGACCCCATGCATGAGGGCTGCGTGGCATAAAAAGCGGAGCCGAGCGACGGTGAAGCGACCCGCTACGGCCACGATCACGGGTGGATGCCTTAAAGGCTGCATGCGCCGCCCACGCCTCCCACGACGCAAGAATCGACGCGTGCTGCGTTTGGGAAGCGGCGGATGCTGAGCGGATTCGACACGCCATGGGCTTCTGGTGTGTGCCCGCCTGCCTTGGGCCTGGCCCAACAGCGCCAAGACTGTATGGCCCAGCCCAGGGCTCTCTGCGGTGTAGCTAAGGTAGGGGTACCTCAAGACTCTCAACTTGTGCATCGGGCAGCCGCAGCTCCCCGCAGCTGGATCCATCAAATGCTTGCCGGAGACCATTCCCGCTCCATACCAAGCCATTCAAGAACAAAGTGTACAAGACAGAAGGTTAAGACCCCGGCAAGAGGAGCTTGCCGGAAGGCCATTCCTGTGCTCAAGACTACATCACACGCGAAGTCCTCGGCGAGAGGAGCTCGCCGGGGAGACTAGAAGATCACATCACAGAAGACACGCCTCGACGCCATGCGCGTCCCGGCGAGGGCCCGGGGAGCGACAAGACTACAAGCCCGACAAGCTCCTGGGCCCGGCAAGATCAAGGCCCCGGCAAGGTACTTGCCGGAGAATCGCGCCTGCGCCCGCACTCCAGCTCATCTCGCCCACGCCGCCTTTTAGCCTTTCCAGAGACGCGGGCGGTGGTTGTGCTGCATGAGGGTGCGGTGGCACTCCACGGTGGTAGCTCCATCGCCGTGGCAAACGGAGACGCAAGGGCGGAGCTTTTGGGGCGACGGCGACGGGCATTTAATGCTCTTGTCCCCTCTCGTCAAAAGTAGGTAGAATCCACTGCTCATGCAATCGTAGCTGCACTATTCCCGCATCGCTCCAATTACCACCTCTTTTACATTTTTACCCTCTACCCCACGCTGACACCTGTCGGTGACCCTTGCCCTATAAAAGGAGGCCATGCACAACGAGGGGTTCACTCTTCGCAACTCTCACGCCGGTGTAGCTGCTCTCCGGCTCCCGAGCGCAATACAACACAAAGCAGCAAGAGGGTTTACGCGACCATCGCGCCCGGCCGGGTAAAATCCTCGCCCGCCAAGACGCCTCGATCCGCTCTCTGTGCATCCTCCGCCTCGCATCGAACACACGAAGGGGCTGCCCCGGGCGTTCTATAGGTGTCGCGCTTCATCGCGCATTTCACACTAACGGTCACATGATTTGCTAAATCGGTCCGACCGAGTTTTAGGATTCGGTCCCACCGAGATTGGTAAGTTGTGTGTAACGGTTAGATTTTGTATGGAGGCTATATATACCCCTCCACCCACTCTTCATTCGTGGAGAGAGCCATCAGAACGTGCCTACACTTCCAGCATACATTTTCTTAGAGAGAACCACCTACACTTGTGTTGAGGCCAAGATATTCAATTCCTACCATATGTATCTTGATCTCTAGCCTTCCCCAAGTTGCTTTCCACTCAAATCTTCTTTCCACCAAATCCAAATCCTGTGAGAGAAAGTAGAGTGTTGGGGAGACTATCATTTGAAGCACAAGAGCAAGGAGGTCATCATCAACACACCATTTGTTACTTCTTGGAGAGTGGTGTCTCCTAGATTGGCTAGGTGTCACTTGGGAGCCTCCAACAAGATTGTGGAGTTGAACCAAGGAGTTTGTAAGGGCAAGGAGATCGCCTACTTCGTGAAGTTCTACCCTAGTGAGGCAAGTCCTTCATGGGCGACAGCCATGGTGGGATAGACAAGGTTGCTTCTTCATAAACCCTTCGTGGGTGGAGCCCTCCGTGGACTCGCGCAGCCGTTACCCTTTGTAGGTTGAAGTCTCTATCAACGTGGATGTACGATAGCCCCACATATCGGAACCACGTCTCAAAATTCTCTGTGTCTCCAAATTGCGTTTGCACACTCCAATCACATCCCTTTACATTCTTGCAAGTTACATGCTTTACTTTCCGCTATTCATATACTATTTGCATGCTTGCTTGATATGTATTGTGATTGTTAAACTTGTACCAAAACTCCACTTCAACCTAATGAAACTAAAAACTATAACTTTTCTCACTTAGTCTAATCACCCCCCTCTGGACACCTCTTCTTGATCCTTTGAATTGGTATCAGAGCTTTGGTCTCCATTGCTTTGGTTTAAACACCATTAGAGGAAGATGGATGAGTCTACTTTGGGGAGTCTTAGACATAGAGCGTCTATACTTGATGGAGAGTACTTTCATGAGTGGAAAAATGAGATGCTTGTGATTTTCAATGAATATCATTTGAACAAGTACATTGCTAGCCCTTGTGCAACTCATGTTGATCCTATGCATCCTACCCTTGATGAGTCAATTGACATGATTCGCAATCTTAGAACTGTTCATCTTATCACTAGAGGCTTACCTAGAAACTTGATTTGATGTTTACCTACTCTTAAGTGTGCCTACACCATATGGAAATTTCTTGAGGAATGTTTTCCAAATTATTCCTTGAAAAATCTAGATGAAATTCTCCATAAGTCTATTTCCTTGAGTAAGATGAATTCCAATGATCCTATGTTTGGTGATTGTCTATTCGAGCTTACAAACCTTATGCGTGCCAAAGGAGATGTTGGAATTATTAGTGATATTATTTCTGAAGCTATTAAAATCCATAAAGAAGATCATTGTCAAACTCACTCTAATGAATCACCCTCTCTAGGATTTGATCCACCACATGATGATGTTGAACATGGATATTATGATGAGGATGATGATAGTGACTTTGATCTTGACGATGCAATGAGACACTTTAGTCTTATGGCAAATTTTCGGGGATATATGGCAGGAGGAAAGGAATGGGTTTTTGATAGTGGATGTACCGATCACATGACCGGAGATAAAGATATGTTTCATGAGCTTGCTGAAAACGACGGTCCTCGAAAGTATGTCACTTTCGATGACAATTCAAAGGGTAAGGTGGTTGGCCTCGGTAAGGTGGCCATATCACATGATAGCTCGATACAAAATGTCATGCTCGTTGAATCTCTTGGCTACAATTTACTTTCAGTATCTAGACTTGCTGATTTCGGTTTCAATGTCCTATTTACTGAAGCAGATTGCCAAGTGTTTCGTAGAGATAATCATAAAATGGTCTTTACCGTATACATAGAGGTGATCTATACATCGTTGATTTCACTAAAAAGGCTCAACCTAGAACTTGCTTCATCGCTAAATCCTCTAAAGGTTGGTTATGGCATAGATGATTAAGTCATGTGGGCATGCGAAACCTTGACAAGCTTATTAAAGGAAATCATATCCTTGGCATTAACGATGTCATATTTGATAAGGATAGACTTTGCAGCGCTTGTCAAGCAGGTAAACAGGTTGGAGGAAGCCATCCCGTGAAGAACATCATGAGCACAAGGAGGCCACTCGAGCTACTTCACATGGATCTTTTTGGTCCCAACGCCTACAAAAGTCTCGGTGGAAATTCTTTTGGTCTAGTTATAGTTGATGATTTTTCAAGATTTATGTGGGTGTTCTTTCTCGATGATAAATCGCAGGTCCAAAAGATCTTCAAAAACTTCGCCAGGAAGGCCCAAAATCAATTTGAAGTGAAGATCAAGAAGGTTTGTAGCGACAACGGAACGGAGTTCAAGAACGCAAATGTGGACACCTTTCTTGACGAAGAAGGGATTTCACATGAGTTCTCGGATACGTACACACCTCAACAAAATGGAGTTGTTGAGAGGAAGAATCGGACGCTCATCGAAATGGCGAGAATGATGCTTGATGAGTACAAGACGCCGAAGCACTTTTGGGCGGAAGCGGTTGAGACAGCTTGTCACGCAACAAATCGCTTGTATCTTCACAGGCTACTCGGCAAGACGGCATACGAGCTCCTCACCGGTAACAAACCCCAAGTTGGATACTTTTGAGTATTTGGCTCAAAGTGCTACATTCTTGATAAGCATCGTCGTTCTAAATTTGCTCCTAAGTCTCATGAAGGTTTCCTACTTAGTTATGGCTCAAACTCTCACACTTACTATGTCTACAATAATTTCACCCGAAAGGTTGAAGATACGGTAGGTGTGAAGTTTGATGAATCTAATGGCTCGCAAGTAGAGCAATTGCCAATTGATGTAGGAGACAAAGACCCTTCGGAAGCAATCCAAGACTTGTCTATTGGCAAGATTCGTCCAACGGAGATGAAGGAGAGTACCTCGTCCGTCCAAGTGGAAGCTTCCACCTCAAGACAAGGTGAACCAAGAGTTGATATAGAAGCATCCACAAGTGGGACACACCAAGATGAAGAAAATGAGGAAGTACACCAAGATGACCATCAACAACCTCCTTCTCCACCACGACAAGAGAACGATAACGTCAACAACAAAGAAGGCCAAGAAGAAGAACAAGATGAAGAAGATGTTCAACCAAGATCCAAGCAAAAGCTTTCATGAGTTCGAGCAAGAATTGCTAAAGACCATCCCGTCGAGCAAATCTACAATGATATCCAAACCGGGAGAATCACTCGCTCTAAAACTCGTTTAGCTAACTTTTGTGAACACTATTCATTCATCTCTAGCATTGAACCTATGAAGGTTGAAGAAGCGTTGGAAGATCCGGAGTGTATAAACGCCATGCATGAAGAGCTACACAACTTTGAGAGAAATCAAGTTTGGACATTGGTTGAAAAGCCCGATGAGGGAGTCCTGGACTAGGGGGTGTCCGGACAGCCGGATTATCATCATCCGCCGGACTCCAAGACTACGAAGATACAAGATTGAAGACTCCGTCCTGTGTCCAGATGGGACTTTCCTTGGCGTGGAAGGCAAGCTTGGTGATACGGATTTGTAGATCCCCTACCATTGTAACCGACTCTGTGTAACCCTAGCCTCCTCCGGTGTCTATATAAACCGGAGGGCTTTAGTCCGTAGGACAACATACATTACAACAATCATACCATCGGCTAGCTTTAGGGTTTAGCCTCCTTGATCTCGAGGTAGATCCACTCTTGTACTACCCATATCATCAATATTAATCAAGCAGGACGTAGGGTTTTACCTCCATCGAGAGGGCCCCAACTCGGTAAAACATCGTGTCCTCGCCTCCTCGTTACTATCCGCCTAGACGCACAGTTCGGGACCCCTACCGAGATCCGCCGGTTTTGACACCGACATTGGTGCTTTCATTGAGAGTTCCTCCGTCGCCACCGATAGGCTTGATGGCATCTCGCAACCAACGACGTTGTCCAGGTGAGACTTTTCTCCCGGACAGATCTTCAGATTCGGGCGGCTTCGCGACTTCGGCTAATTCGCTGGCCATCCGGAGCAGATCGAAGCTACGCCCCGGCGTCAGTCGATTCGAAGTTTAAACTTCACGGCCGATGTCCGCGGAGACTTGATCTTCGACGACTCGAGCCATAGCTAAGCGCCACAAGATCAATGATGGGCATGATCTAGCACCGCCGTCGAACGGTGCCTTGGTGGTCAAGACATTAATCTGCTCCGCCATTAGTCCGGAGCCGATTGCCCAGATAGAGGATCGGTGGATGGACACCGCCTCGGGGGCTTCAACTTCCACGGCGATGGAGCCGAACATCGATCTTGTCCTCGCAAAACTCGTGATTCCGAGGTGCCGGACTTTGCCGACTCAACCTCCCACGCCTACCAACGATTCGGATTGGGCGCCGTCATGGAATTCACCGCCATGACATCTTTCCAACACTCGCCTTTGGCGACATTCTAAATTCACTAAAGCATCTCTCGTTATCGGAGAGTCCCGCCGGACTAGGCCGTGATGGTTTGGATACGGACGACGAAGAAATTCGAACCCAACCACCACCCACTTTGTTGCCACTGCCGATTTATCTAACCGACATGTTAGACTACGATTCAAGACATCGACGCTATGGACGACAATGTCGGAGATTTAACAGAACCAGCACTCATAGGCAATCGAAGACCACCTCGCCATATGACATATACATGGTGGATACCCCAAAAGACGGGATGGCGAAGAAACAGCGGAGGCAGATTCTTTAAAGAAACAGCCCAAGCACCGCCGCCGGGCCAAGGCCGCTTCTAAATCCTGCCACAAAGAAGAATGGAGATTCCGACACAGAGATAATAATACCCCGTAAAGTGCCGAAGACAACCCTCCAAAGAAGACTCAGCGCAGAGGATGCGAAGCAAGCCTCATGAGAGGGCGGCATTTAAGAGGTTGAGGATTACAACTATATGCCTCCTCCAAGACGAGGCAAGCCTCAACGATGACGAATTCGCAGTGCTCGAGGATCCCGTCTTAACAAGAGCGTTTTAAACGCAGGTTTATCGCCACGGCAAACAGCCTAAAGAAAAAGCAGCAGCAGCTTCAAGCTGATCAGGACCTGCTGGCCGATCGATGGACCGAGGTCCTCGCGGTCGAAGAGTATAAACTCGAACGCCCCTCCAAAAGCTATCCCAGACACAAGCTACTCCCTCGATTAGAGGAGGAAGCATACATACCTCCATCACCAGCGCACGATACGGCTGATCGACCACCCCGCTGGTCGTGACAGAGAGGCATCCAGCCCCCAACCAAGACCGCACTCTCGCATCGCTCCAAAAGTACGGCCAAGAGGGAACGCTACGGACTTGCGAGATATATTGAGGACAAAGCAAGGCAATCCAGATCCATCTACGGATCACGGGCGCCTACCACCCATGACGAATACCGCCGCATCGATATAATAACCCCGCCGGGCCGAACACGGCAGATAGCGCTCTCTCGAGTTGCGCCGTGATATTGCTCAATACAGAGGCGCCAGACACCCGCTATGCTTCATCGACGAAGTAATGGATCATCAAATCCTCAAGGGTTTAAACCCATAAACATTGAATCCTCACGATGGCACAACAGACTCGCGGTTTGGATCAAGATTATCTTTCCACATCCATATGGCCCGCGCGACGCATCTCCACGCCATCAAGTATCTCCCACTCAAGCTTAAAGGACCAGCTCGGCATTGGCTTAACAGCTTGCCCGCAGAGTCAATTGGTGTTAAAGACCCGAAGCCGCATTCCTTGATAACTTCCTGTGGCACGCGTAAAGCGACCACCGACGCCGATGACCTAAGCCACATCATTCAGCAGCCTGACGAATCGCCGCATAATTTCGACACGGTTCTTGACGAAGAAAAATCAAATCGTCGACTGTCCGGATGCAGAGGCCCTTGCAGCCTTCAAGCATAACATCCGCGACGAATGGCTAGCCCGGCACCTGGGACAGGAAAAGCCGAAATCTATGGCAGCCCTCACATCATTAATGACCCGCTTCTGCGCGGGAGAGGATAGCTGGCTAGCTCGCAGCAACAATCTCCGTAAAAATTCTGGCAGTCCGGATACTAAGGACAACAACGGCAGGTCACGTCGAAACAAAAACAAATGCCGCATTAACGGCGACGACAAGGAGGATACGGCAGTCAACGCCGGATTCCGAGGCTCTAAACCCGGTCAACGGAAGAAGCCATTCAAAAGAACCACTCCGGGTCCGTCCAATTTGGACCGAATACTCGACCGCTTATGCCAGATACATGGCACCCCTGAAAAACCAGCCAATCACACTAATAGAGATTGCTGGGTGTTCAAGCAAGCAAGTTAATTGTCAAAACAACGACAAGGGCTAAACAAAGAACGACGAGGAGGAGACCCGACCGCTAAACAATAGAGGATGTATGGTTTTCCCCACAAGTGCGGACGGTGAACATGATTTACGCGACCCATATACCCAAGAGGGAGAGGAAGCGCGCACTAAGGGACGTCTATGCGATGGAGCCAGTCGCCCCAAAGTTCAATCCATGGTCCTCTTGTCCGATCACTTTTGATCGAAGAGACCATCCGACCAGCATACGCCATGGCGGATTCGCTGCATTGGTTTTAGACCCAATCGTCGATGGATTTCACCTCACGAGTCCCGATGGACGGCGGTAGTAGCTCTGAACCTGCTTTATCGTGATACAAAGGCGCAAAATGGGCATAGACCCTCAAGGATTAAACCTACAAAGACAACCTTTAAAGGTGTCATACCGGTGTGGAAGCCAACCAGACAAGCTCAAGAACACCGAAGTGGTCTTCGGATCCCCGACAATTTCCGAGCAAGGAGCTAATCTTCGACATAGTCCCGTCATAGCGGCTATCACGCTCGCCGGACGAATGCGCTTGTAAAATTCAACGCGTGCCGCGTTATGCATACCTCAAGCTCAAGATGCCAGCCCTCGTGGAGTCATCACGGTCAACGGAATATCAACGCCCTCCGAACGGAGGAACATACAAATGCTCTCGTGGCGTATACAGAGTAGCCTCTTAAGGCATTTCGAGTCCGCCATTAAACGCCGATACAGCAAAACGCGCCAAGCAATACCAACCAAGACCACCGGCACGATCGAGCATCGCCAGAGTAATGCGCCCCAACCTCGCCCCAAGATGATCGCAAGAATAACACTCGCGCACATCATTACGCTTTGGAGATACCATGGGCGCAGGGAAGGGGCATGATCGCAATGGACCCAGAGTGCGGTTCGACCACACCAGGGCTCGCAAGTGTGCCCCCTTTTTTATTATTTTCTTTGTGTACACAGACCTCAGAGGCCCCGTCTGCGCGCGAACTCCGCCAACTCGTGATGCAACAATGAGGACTAAAGAAGGCTGCATTTAACACTCGTGTGGTCTCAATTACGAGCATTAAATTCGATTATATACACCAAGTTCGCAGCTCACCCTCGAGGGGGACATGTTTACTTAGTCCAAATCCCTTGCTTATCAAGACTATTTGTATCACCGCACTCATAGCGCATTTCCTTTAATAAATAATGCATCACTTTTCGATCGCAATTACATTACCTTTATATATATATGTTCATTACATGACATCTTGCACCAGATATTTTAGTACGGCCTAATACACCAGGGGCTTATGTTCCCCGCATTGTGGTGTGATAAGTCCGAACACTTTCATAAGTGCGGCACCTCAACTTATAGCATTATATGAATCAGCTCCAATCATGTCTTGGGTCAATAGTTGGGTTTGCCCGGCTCCCACGCTTTTGGTGCCTTACATTCCGCTCTCGTCGGCTAAGGTGGACTGGAGAACCACCGTGATTGCGCCTGTTGAGCCGGGAGCGCCAAGGAGAAAGCTAAACTGACCGGCATGATAAGGCGAGAGACTGGTCGCTGCTTGAGAGGTTTCTTCGGTCCTAAAGACTCACGCCGCTGAGCGAAGTTCCGACCATGTCCGACGAGGCGTGGATAGCGCCTGATTCGCCTTCCGAATACCGGGGCTTCACCAAATTTAAAATTATAGAATTCTATGGCTAGGTGAGAGTGTTCAAGCATCATAAGTCTGATCGCCTTGTTCGTTGTGTTGAGCGCCTCCCTAGATGGACCCAAAAATGGGAACAAGAGTGCTCAAGGTTATCCCGAACACCCCAGCACTCGTGGCTCGGGGCTGAAGCCAACGACTTGCCATCTCTCGATTTTATAAACGGCCAATGTAGGTAATATTTTAAATTAAAACAAGCGTTGCTCAAGGCGCATATGAACACAGTTTTCAGCGCATGTGATAATACACAAGCGAAGTTTACTCAAAGATTACATTTCTAGGGCACTCATCCGCAATATCGCAGCTCCCTTCAGACAGTTTTATAATACATTTCAGCGCAAGGATACTCCTTGCCGGTGGCGGTTGGTCCGTGAGAAGCTTCCGCATCCAACTTGCCCTAATGCACCTTTGTGCGGGCAAGGCCCGACGAGCACCTTCAATACAAAGGAGCGCTGACGACTTCCACCCAGGGCATGCATCCACCAGCCGCAGATGAGGCCAAAGTAGCTCCTGTGCATGGCTCGTCTGTGCCACAACCGGACTATAAGGCCCTTCATGGCCTCCTCACTACCTTAGGAGTTCGACCACCGCTTCACCTGGTCGCTTGGGGCATCGGTGTCCGCCTCAGCAGATCGAGACCAGAAGACTTTCTCCGTCGAGCTCCCCTCCTCGCCACGATAGAATGCGGCGGCATCGGACGCACTACGCGGCAGATCTGCAAACGCCCCTAGAGAGCTCCGAATGCGGATAAGTGTCAAGTATTTTACATTAACATGCTTGCTTTGCATGAAAAATGCCTTACCCGCCGCTATCTTTTTCACATCTTCAACCTCCCGAAGGGCCTTACGGCCTCGGCCTTGGCGAACTTGGCACTTTCGAGAGCCGAGGCAAGCTCGACTCGAAGTCTTGAGTCACGCTCCAAACTCTCATGCTTCTCCATGAGAGCCTCGAGCTCTTGTCGATTTCCGCCACCCGTGCCTCCCGCTTTCTCGCTCTTTCCGCTCATGTCAGATCAAGGCCGTCATGACACAGCCTCCTTCAGGCTACCACCTCATTTGTGGCCCCGCAATTCTATATTATCCTTGTTAATTTTATTGCAACCAAAATCCTTTTCTCAGAAGGTAACTATTCAAAGTGGTGTGACTCACCTTCTTTGTCCTCGAGCTGCTTGGCATGGCCGAGCTCTTGCTCGACCGCCGAGATCCTTCTTTCACATCGACCTCCGCCGATAGTGCGGCAGAGGTCGCCAGAGCAGCCCGCAAACCCATATTGACATATTTTAAGCAACCCTGCAGAGTCTTGTTAGATCCTCATCCGCTTTTCTTTCCAACACGAACTCGAGCATCGTGGGCTACCGTCTATGCGGTATTACATTACATAATTTTAATTTCTACCTCAAAGCCTCGTTAGAAGGTCTGCTGCAGCTTCGTCAGCCCGCTTTTGATGAGTGAACTTTTGAATCACCGCACTCATGATAGTGCGGTGTTTTCCTCGATGGAAGCGCTTTAAGCGCCCAAAGAAGTTATCCGCGCCCGTTGGACGGAGGTCACCGTGTCATGGTCTTGCCCTTCTTTCTGGGGCAGCACTCGACGACTCGAACCACCGCGGGTTCCAATGTAGAGTCCGCACAAAGTCCGGAGGCAGCCCGACGGCGCTCCCGAGCCTCCTCCGATGGGTCCTTCTTCGATCCCACCTCGGCCCCTCTTGGCGCTGGGGTAGAGGCGGTCGAAGTGAATCCACATCCGACGGGGCCACCCGCTTCGATGAAGCGGGAGATCATCATCGCCGGGCTACGGATGTAACGCTGCATTAGAAGGACACTACGCGACACCTAAAGAATTACACATCAAGGATCCGGATATTTACGATCTTGCCGGACGCTCGCCCTTGAGGCCACTCATCCTCGCCAACGGTGGTGTCGGCGAACCGTCTGGGGATAGTCCTCCCCTCTGACCCTTCGCCTCCCCTATTGGGGAAGCCTTCTCTTCTTCTCTCCTCCTCCGGAGAGAGTACTCCTCCTCCTCCTCGCTCGGGAGGAGTCCGCCGTCGTCGGACGCCTGATTACGGAACTCTTTCGGGTCCCCGCGCCACCTTCTTGGCCTTCTTGCGGTGCCGAACCAGCAGCCTCGCTAAACAAGCGCTCTCCGGGTCTTCCGCATGGGAGTCGGGCTGATGAGCTGCTTGGCCTTCTCCATCCATTCTGTCAAAGGAAAGAGAGATTGAAACCTCTTAGAATCGGTTTAATTACCACAAGTGTCCCGTGAACGGGTTGAATCACTTACCTCGCCACCGGATGTTGCGAGCGAAATCCGCGATCTTCCGTCATGATACGGGCTTTGGCGCTTTGAACAAAGACCTCCAGCGCCAGATGTCGATCGAAGAGCCCGCCAGCGCCGGTGCTGTTCCGGATTGAACTCCCACATATTGAATGCCCGCTCTGGCATGGGAGAATCCGCGGATGAGCATGACTTGACCACGCCGACGAGCCCGAGCTTATTGCTCACCAGCTCGGATGCAGGCTCGAGTCCCGCCACCTCCTTCGGATTGCCCCACCGCAAGCCCTTCTTTCCAGGAGGTGAGCTTGGGGATGCCAGATCTAAACTCGGGGCCGCTGCCCATGTGGGCTTGCGCGCTCGGTGATGTAGAACCACCCCGATCGCCACCCTTGACGGAGTCCACGAAGGCCCTTCGAGCCAAAGGACGTTGGGCAACTTACCCAACATGGCGCCCAAGATTCCGCTTATGCGTTCTTCACAACCTTCGCTTGACGTTGAAGGTCTTGAGCCACAGTCAAGTGGGGCCGGATGCAGAGGAAGGTTTCGCACACCCACGATAAACGCCGAGATGTTGAGGATGAAGTTCGCGCCAGATCGGGAAATCCAGCCGTAGTAAACATGATCCCCGGACGAATGGGTGCAGTGGAAAGCCCAGTCCGCGGAGGAAGTGGGGAAGGAAGACAACCTCTCATGGGGCCTGGGTAGGGATGAGCTGCCTCGTCGGGCAGCCGGCGCGCGATATCGCCGGAAAGGTATCTAGCGCGCTAGTTTGAGGATGTGCTCCTCCTTAACGGAGGAGGCCAACCATTTGCCTCCCCCTCCCGACATATTCGGAGAAGGTCGGGCGAGATGCGCGAGCTTGGGCGCTGGAGCTTGAGTATGGAGATGGATAAGCAAAGGAGGAAGAAGGCGAGGTGAGAAGGTAAACTTATCCCTTATATATAGCCGGACGAAAACTATGCGTCCCCACCGCCCGATAAAACTCGCTATCTCCCAAGCGCCACCATCAATGGCGCGTTGGGTTACCCACGTCCGTATTGATGGGAATCTCGAATAAGGGGAACACGATCTCGCTTCGACAAGACGCGCTAATGAAACCGCTTCGCTAAACGTATGAGGTGGTATAGTAAAAACGATTCAAACAAAGGCTTGGTAGCGGTGTGATGTCACCCCGCATAATACGCCGCCAGATTGGACTGGTGTACATTTTATTCTCTACGGTGGAATGTGGAATTTATTTTGTAGAGCCGACACTATCCTCGGTGTTCATGATCTTCTCTGGATTATTCAAGGAGGAACCCGCCTTGCAATGCCGAACATTATGCGCTACCGGACTTATCGCCATTGAAGCCTCGGTTCGTGGGCAACCGAGGAGTCCTCGACTAGGGGTGTCCAACAGCCGGACTATCATTGTCCGCCGACTCCAAGACTACGAAGATACAAGATTGAAGACTCCGTCCCTGTCCGGATGGGACTTTCCTTGGCGTGGAAGGCAAGTTTGGCGACACGGATATGTAGATCCCTACCATTGTAACCGACTGTAATTCCTAGCCTCCTCCTGTCTATATAAACCGGAGGGCTTTAGTCCAGAGGACAACATACATTACAACAATCATACCATAGGCTAGCTTTAGGGTTTAGCCTCCTTGATCTCGAGGTAGATCCACTCTTGTACTACCCATATCATCAATATTAATCAAGCAGACGTAGGGTTTTACCTCCATCGAGAGGGCCCGAACTCGGGTAAAACATCGTGTCCCTCGCCTCCGTTACTATCCGCCTAGACGCACAATTCGGGACCCCTACCCGAGATCCGCCGGTTTTGACACCGATAACTCGACAACAACCACAACATCATCGGTACCAAATGGGTGTTTCGCAACAAGCAAGATGAAGATGGACAAGTAGTTCGCAACAAAGCACGCCTCGTCCGCTTCAAGGCTACACTCAAGTCAAAGGTATGGACTATGGTGAGACATATGCCCCGCTTTCTAGACTTGAGTCCATTCGCATCTTACTTGCCTATGCTAATCACCATGATATCACCTTGTACCAAATGGACATTAAAAGTGCTTTTCTAAATGGTGAAATAGAGGAGGAAGTTTATGTTAAGCAACCTCCCGGCTTTGTCAATCCTAAGAAACCTAATCATGTTTACAAACTTCACAAAGCTCTTTATGGTCTTAAACAAGCTCCTAGAGCTTGGTATAAATGCTTGACCAAGTTCCTTATTGAAAAAGGCTTTAAAATTGGAAAAATTGATTCTACTCTTTTTAATAGAAGGGTTAATGGAGAACTATTTGTGTTCCAAATCTATGTTGATGATATTATATTTGGTTTAACTAACCCTCACTTTAGTGAAAAGTTTGGAAAGCTAATGTCGGAGAAGTTTGAGATGTCGATGATGAGTGAACTCAAATTCTTTCTTGGGTTGCAAATCAAGCAAACTAAGGAAGGTACATTTGTCTCTCAAACAAAGTACACCAAGGACTTCTTCAAGAAGTTCAATATGCAAGAATGCAAAGGTATGACTACACCCATGCCTACTAGTGGACATCTTGATTTGACCAAAGATGGTGAACCAGTTGATCAAAAGGTTTACCGCTCTATGATTGGTTAATTGTTATATCAATGTGCTTCACGTCCCGATATTATGCTAATTGTGTGCATGTGTGCACGATATCAAGCCACTCATAAAGAATGTCATCTTAAGGCCGTGAAAAGGACAGTGAGATACTTAATCCATACACCAAATTTTGGCATTTGGTATCCA
Source organism: Aegilops speltoides (assembly GCA_021437245.1). NCBI lineage: Eukaryota > Viridiplantae > Streptophyta > Magnoliopsida > Poales > Poaceae > Aegilops > Aegilops speltoides. The sequence goes on from CM038143.1 coordinate 333,920,466, forward strand.
AAGAGGGCCTCTTTTAATCTTGTTGCCTACTCCGACTTGGACTATGCCGGTGACAAGGTTGATAGAACGTCCACTTCGGGTACTTGTCAATTTCTTGGTAGATCTCTTGTGTCTTGGTCTTCCAAGAAACAAAACTCGGTATCCTTATCCACCGCCGAAGCGTAATACATTGTCGCTGGTTCATGTTGTGCTCAATTACTTTGGATGACCCAAACTCTTAAAGATTATGGGATATATGTGAAACATGTTCCATTGCTTTGTGACAATGAAAGTGCTATCAAGATTGCTCACAATCCCGTGCAACACTCTCGAACTAAGCATATTGAAGTTCGTCATCATTTCATTCGAGATCATGTTGCCAAAGGGGACACTAATCTTAAGCATGTTCGCACCGATAAGCAATTGGCAGATATTTTCACTAAACCACTTGAGGTGAATTGAACATCATTGATGCTTCAAACTTGGAGTAGGAACTCCATTTGATACATGCAAGACATGAGCCTATGACTAATCCTTGATATTTCTCTCATGATGATAATCTTATTTCTTGGATATATTTGCACCTTGCATGTTATCTAACCCGTGTAGGTACTTGGTTGAATCAAAATCTATGAGATTGCAACTCATTCACATTTTGAGCAATCTCTACATCACCAAGTCTCTACACAATGGCGGTTGAAAACAAGGAAGCACAAAACCATTCAAACATATCCTTTGACAAATTTATTATTGAAAATTATGATTGTCATTTTGGATACATAAGTGCTCTTCCTTGTAAACCTAACCCATGTAGGTAGATGAACTCAAATTCCAAAGTGGTGCTCCCAACTCTTGATGAGCTGCATCAACCTTGAGCAACCCACACAAGTTCAACTACATGATCACGATCAACACCACCACCCAAGGTATGTTATTCCATCTTAGAGAAGCTTTACTCCAAGTCATGAGTCAAAGCAACTCGACAAGATGTGAATACATCAAAATGCTTAAATGAAAAATGGAACCCCATTTTGAGCTTAAACGATGAGTATGACCTATGATCAAGTGATCTCACTTGACTCCTAAGTCAATATACTCTAACATAGGTGACTTTGTCGCCGACCAATTCTAGATGAAGTTCTCTCGTGTCTTTTTGTTCTCCTGCATTTATCTCATGCATATTTGTTTCCCCTTTCAAAAAAATGTTAGAGTATATTGTCTCTTCTCTAATGTTTCTTTAATGTTTCTTCTCTTTTATTTTCTGTTATGCATTCCCTGGATCCAATTCATTGCAAATCTTTCAGTTAATTCCTTGAAAATCCTTGTGGGATCTTACTTGTCTAGTGAGCTGAGGTGGCAAGTCTTTTCTCTGTGATGAACTCGGTCACACCGGTCTGCTGCCTTCGGTCCAACCGAATTCTTTCGGTGCAGCCGAAGCACACAACTCGGAGCCACTGGCTTCACAACAGGAAAGACATTTTGCCACTTGTTTCTGCATTTTTCTTGATCCAGCTCCACTCAATGAATCTTGTCCTCTACCAGCATCACATTCAACTTTCTGCTTTGTTCTGTGACTCAAGGACCAAACCCATCGTGACAAAAATCCAGAAGAACCCTTCTTGGAAATTGATGTCAAAGTGGGAGAGAGAGAGATCACATCAAAGCTTAATCATATCCATACGGGGAGAGAATACTCAAGGAGAGAGAGTAATCATCAAGGACCCCAGATGCTTGGTGTTCAAGAGGAGAGTAGTCACATGTCTTCAAGAGGGGAAATACATGTTCATATTTATTTACTTGCATTGCATTAGCTCTGTTTCTTTTCTTTGAGCTCTGATTTTCTGTTCCATATCTTCTCCCAGTATCCCATGCTAGATTCAGGGGGAGCAAGACATCTAAGGGAAGGAAATCCTTGAATTCATTGCACATCCTTACCTTTGGGGACATGTCTACATTCACTGTGGTACTTAGTACTCACTCTACATGTCATCCTAGTCTTGGTTCTCTTCTGGTTTTGTTGGTTTCGTTTGCTTGCTCTGGCCAGTAGGTGTATCTGTGTTATCTAACCTTGCTTACGCAGGTTCATTCCATCCTAAGCCAACTCAAGAACACAAGGTAAGTATATGCATCACAGTCATGTGTATGGGGAATTCTTGCTAATGTAAATACTGTTTGCAAGAAGGACTCATGGGCATGAAGGTACATTTCCCATATTCACATATTTTGCTCTGATGCATATAGCCAAGATACATGTAACACATTGCTTACTTTGTCATGCTTATGCATTCACATGCTCCTATATTCCATATTCACATGATTGCATATATGTAGGGGGAGCCTATGCATGTTACATGTCTTTCCAAAGCTTTACTTGTTATTCTCTATATCTTTATCTAAAGCTTTGATGTATGTTGCCATCAATTACCAAAAAGGGGGAGATTTAAAGCACAAGTGCTCCCTGGGTGATTTTGGTAATTAATGTCAACATATCTCTTGTTGGACTAATACTTTTACCTAGTATGTTTCAGATAAGTTCGGCAATGAAGTGGCATGGACTAGAGGATGTGGAAGCCCTACAAGATGCTAAGGACAAAGGATTGGCTCAAGCTCCAAGAACAAGACTCTACATTTTCTATTTTAGTGATCCAAGATCACATTGAGTCTATAGGAAAAGCCAATACTATAAAGGAGGGATGAGGTGTTGCTTAATGGCTTTCTTGCTCAAAATGCTTAGTGATATGCTCCAAATCCCTCAACTACTTTCTCACATCCACATATGACCCAAACCAAAAGTCCAACTCGGCCCCACCGATTCTTCCAATCCGGTGCCACCGAGTTCAGATGTCATAGCCACTGCCACAAACCCTAGGCAAATTAGTCTCACTGATAGGGATCTCGGTCTCATTGAGATGGGATTGTAATCTCTCTATTTCCCTTCGTAACATTTCGGTCAAACCGAGATGAGCGATTGGTCCCACCGAGATTACAATGCAAACTCTCTGTTTCCCTTTCGTAGCATTTCGGTCTTACCGAGATGAGCGAATCGGTCCCATCGAGTTTGCCTGACCAACCCTCTATGTGTCCATTACCAAAATCGGTCCCACCGAGTTTGTGTAATCGGTCTCACCGAGATTATGTTATGCCCTAACCCTAATCATATCGGTCCTACCGAGTTGCATGTCGGTCCCACCGAAAATCCTAACGGTCACATGATTTGCTAAATCGGTCTGACCGAGTTTCAGGATTCGGTCCCACCAAGATTGGTAAGTTGTGTGTAACGGTTAGATTTTGTGTGGAGGCTATATATACCCCTCCACCCACTCTTCATTCATGGAGAGAGCCATCAGAACGTGCCTACACTTCCAGCATACATTTTCTAAGAGAGAACCACCTACACTTGTGTTGAGGCCAATATATTCCATTCCTACCATATGAATCTTGATCTCTAGCCTTCCCCAAGTTGCTTTCCACTCAAATCTGCTTTCCACCAAATCCAAATCCTGTGAGAGAAAGTTGAGTGTTGGGGAGTGTGGGAGTCCTGGACTAGGGGGTGTCCGGATAGCCGGACTATCATCGTCGGCCGGACTCCAAGACTATGAAGATACAAGATTGAAGACTTTGTCCCATGTCCGGATGGGACTTTCCTTGGCGTGGAAGGCAAGCTTGGCAATACGGATACGTAGATCTCCTACCATTGTAACCGACTCTGTGTAACCCTAGCCCTCTCCGGTGTCTATATAAACCAGAGGGTTTTAGTCCATAGGACGAACAATCACAACAACAATCATACCATAGGCTAGCTTCTAGGGTTTAGCCTCCTTGATCTCGCGGTAGATCCACTCTTGTACTACCCATATCATCAATATTAATCAAGCAGAGTAGGGTTTTACCTCCATCGAGAGGGCCCGAACTCGGGTAAAAACATCGTGTCCCTTGTCTCCTATTACCATCCGCCTAGACGCACAGCCTCGGGACCCCCTACCCAAGATCCGCCGGTTTTGACAATCGACATTGGTGCTTATTGAGAGTTCCTCTGTGACGCCACGATCAGAAGGATGCCTCTTCCCGCCTTTAAAGACGGTACCATTGCCAAAGGAGCTTTGGTCACGCCACCAAACTATCCGCTAGGTGGTTTTTTATGACCGCCTGCTCGCCGCCACTTCGACGATGACTTCGGTCATCAAAAGCGATTCGCCAGCTTGAATTCACCGAGCAGCTGGATCCGATTGAGCTCTCTTCAGAACAAGCTCTTGGATCGCATCACGCCTCGGGGTCTCTACAGATCACGATCGATTGGGCTTAAACCGATCGAGAGAGATTAACTCCCTGTGTTACCCACCACGTTGCAGTGGTGGAGGAACAACGCGGAGACTCTTCCTCTATGCTAAAGACCAGTTATGTCCGGATTCCGGATCCCTCCATGCCGGATTCCCGCGGAGAGACCGACGCCAACCAAGTACTGAACCTAAAGTCAGGCAACGGACCGGATTCGTTGGACGACATCCAGCATTCCAAACTTCCAAATTCGGAAACTTTTCGGCCCTTGAGCCTCAAGTTGGGTAGGGTTCCGGACTCAACTCCACCCACCCACCCAAACATATGCAATCTATCTCAAACCGCAAGAGCCCGCTAAAACAAAGACATCATTATCGGGCTAGATTCCTCCCGTTATGGACAGGATAAAGGATCGCCGTGAGGAAAGCGCATTTCAATTTTCTCGCAATAATTGCACGGACAAGGAATCTTGAACGCCGTAAGTCGTCATGCGAATTACACGCTCACGACCAAGGCCCATAGTACGAAAGTATCTGTATGGATGGAGAGTGTCCAAAATCAAACTAAGTTTTGGGACAATCCGCCCAACACAACCCTAGTCCGAAACAAAAGGGTGCATCATGCTCAGCACCTGTGACAAAAACCAAAAGCAAAACCCCATAAAGGGCACGGAACCGCATCGAGGGATGGCTCATGTCCCTCAGAGAATTCATAGTACAGAGGGCGCCACTCCAACTCATAGCCTTCGAGCATGTTGGATACTGCGGCAGATGGCCAAAAGTGGCGAAGAGCTTCTTGCCCCGGAGACCCACCCCAACAGTACCAGTACGGTATTAATAGTCTTCGAGACTTTTGCATCAAATAATATGCGAAAAAGAACAATCCGCAGCCTAGCCGAAGTCTACCAAGTAGCAACAACAAATCCATGGAGCGACACGGCTATCACCTTCAATGCCAGCGATTTAACCTAAATTCAACAGCCCGAGCACCACCGATTGGTCCTCAATCCAATAGTGGACGGCTTTCGCCTTACCAAGGTACTCATGGATGGCGGCAATGATTAAACCTCATCTACGAGGAAACCCTTCAAAAATGGAAATAGACCGGAGCCGCATTGAGCGTAAGCAAAGACAACCTTTAGAGGAATAATCCCAGCCGGAAGCACGCTGCATAGGAAAAATCACACTTGATGTGGTGCTTGGCTCGCCGGACAATTACAGGTCCAAGGAGGTCGTGTTCCAAGTGGCCCCGTTCAGCAGCGGATATCACGCTTTATTAGCACGAGAGGCATTTACAATTTTCCAAGCCATACCCCATTACGGGTGCATGAAGCTTAAAATGCCCGGCCCAATGGAACCATCACCCTTGGGCAATATCCGACATAGCACTCGCTACCAAAACAAGACAGCCAGATTAGCCCTAGAGGCACTATCCAAGCCCTAGCGGCGGAGGAACTCATCACACAAGGCTTCTACGGTGAACAGGGACAATGTGATACTCGATAAGAGATCCAAGTCCACCTCTTTAAACCAAGCAGATGTAATAGTCAAATTCCAGTCCATCCAACGGACCCAACAAAAACGGCTCCATTGGGGCACAAGTTAAACCCTCGATGTAGACGCCTGCACTACGAGAATTCCTTCGGGAGAATTGGGACATCTTTGCTCGGCACCCTTCAGATATGCCAGAATCCCACGCAGATTAAGCGTAACACAGCCTAAACATCCTAAAAGGATTCAAGCCACCAAACAAAGCTCTTCGGCGATTTTCAACCCAAAAGACAAGCAATGGGAGAGGAGCTAGCCAAACTATTGGAAGCCGGATTCATCGAGACATCAAACATCCGGACCGCTAGCAAACCGGTAATGGTACAAAAAGGACAAATCCTGGCGCCTATGTGTCGATTTTAAAGACCTTGACAAGGCTTGTCCAAAGGATCCTTTCCCCCTTCCCCGCATCGATTAAATAATTGATGCTACCGCAGGACATGATTCATTGTGCTTCCTCGACACATACTCCGGCTACCATCAAATCAAGATGGCGGAGGCGGACTGTCGGTGTCAAACCGCGGATCTCGGTAGGGGGTCCCAACTGCAAGGCCTAGGCGGATGGTAACAGAGACAAGGGACACAATGTTTTACCTGTGCTCGGACCTCTCGATGGAGGTAAAACCCCACGCCCCGCTTGATTAATATTGATGATATGGGTAGTACAAGAGTAGATCTACCACGAGATCAAGGAGGCTAAACCCTAGAAGCTAGCCTATGGTATGATTGTTGTAATGTATGTTGTCCTACGATTAAAGCCCTCCGTTTATATAGACCGGAGAGGGCTAGGGTTACACGTAGTCGGTTACAATGGTAGGAGATCTACATATCCAGATTGCAAGCTTGCCTTCCACGCCAAGGAAAGTACCATCCGGACACGAGCCGAGTCTTCAATCTTCTATCTTCGTAGTCTTGGAGTCCGCGGATAATGATAGTCCGCTGTCCGGACACCCCTAGTCCAGACTCCTCAAGAGTTCCCTAACCAGGCTTCAATGACGATAAGTCCAAAAAGGCTTATAGTCTTCGCGCTGTAAGGCGGGTTCTCCTTCAAATTTCATGTACCGCCGAATAGTGTCCGCTTCATCTTGAATACTATGTTCCTCGGCTTCACGCCAAATAATGGCCCTCTTCCACGCTGTCGCATCTAATGCGAAAAGCCGTGGTGTCTTTTGCATTTCACCCCTAATTGTGCGAAGCCGTCCGCCTATAAAGAGGCAAGAATCAGATCCAAACCGCACCGCCTTCCTCCCGCTGAATACTCCATCAAGCGCCTTTGACCTAGAAATCCATTCCATTATGGATCGCCGACGCTGCTCTTCTTTCACGCGCCCCAGCCCACCACTGGGAATTGGAGGAGGTGCTCTATTTCGCACAACGAGCTAGTGAAGCTACAAACGGAGGGATTTCTCCTCCGGCTTCATGGTTCCAAATCGGGCCGACTGGTTACTTATCAAGGTGGGAGGCAAGGAGGACACCCAAGCCCCAATAAGGGGAGCGAGTATGCTTTGTCCCCTATCCGATAAGGGGCCGGATTTCCAATACATCCGCTCCTCCGCGGCCTCAAGTTCTACGGACTCAGCTCCACCACCTCACGCCCGCCTCCCCAGATATCGCGGGCTACGAGCTCTTTGTGAGCTATTCCCGCCATCGAGCCCCATTTTGCATTGTGGAAGAGGCTGTTTTGCCTCGCACTCGCTCTCACGAGGGGTCCATATATCAAGTGGGCGGCGCCAAATATGCGCGATCGCCGGACCGGATACCTATCCGTACTCCTAAGAAGGCGTCCAAGACCGCCCTCGGAGTGGTTTTATATAGGAGACGCCCGCTGCTGCACTCCATCCGGATCGCCTCCCTGAGTTTAGTGCTGCCCTTGAAGAAACGCCACTGGCGCTCATGGAGCCCCGATTGGAGGAAGACAAGAGCGCCCATTATTTGATGGGCCGGATAAGATTAATGGCTCATTCCGCTTGACCATGATCGAGTCATGGCGACATGCATCAAGCGAGGGTACAGCCACTAAAATATGTGAGGCCACCCCATGTGGGATTTCAACGGGAGGACGATGTTACCGGCACGGCCAAGAAGGGCCGGATTCAACCGAGGATCCGTAAAGATCCCGTCCGACTTGTACAAGGGGAGAAGGAGGACTTCTTCAACTAACCCTTTGAATGGGTTTCCATGATCAACCCTAGAGGATGGGTAAGCGCACACCTTGAAGGGCTCTACCCATGCTTTCAAGTTTAAGCTTACATTATGTCTTCGGCGCAGGATCTATGCCGGACTGTGGAGGACATGGTGAGTCCTGCTCGCAACCCGAGGATCCGTAGGATCCTCGATCCGCCTCCAAGAGGACCCGACATCGAGGTGGAGCTGATCAACGGGTGTATCACCAGCTCAAAGATAGACAATGCTCGTCGCCATCACGGCAGACTACCCCGGACTAAGGCCGCTTCCCACGCGGACTGCCAATCAAGTCCGGACACCATTATCTCTTCCCGTCCATTTTCGACCTTCGCGAACGATGGTATTTTGCGAAGCGCCTTTACGGCAGAAGCCGAGCTCACGCGCGGCCGACCAACAGAGGCCAGTCCGAACCAGCAGTGGAAAAGGACCGCGCAGGCGGACGGAAACGCCGCCGCAAAGGTATAGCTCAGATTCAATTTTCAGAGCAACGCCCGAGGAAACGCCTGAGTGCTCATGATCTTTGTAGGAGAAAAGCGCTCGCCGGACTCACGGGCGAGAAGTTGCCGATCCAACCTATACCGCCAGCTCCAAAGGTTCGCCCGGAGGGGGAGGCAGCGCAAGACGCGGCCGGGTCCTTCTCCGACGGAGGACACCGACCGACCGTCCGCCACCAAATCTGAGGTGGAGAGCGCCACGAACCATAGGCGCCACGGACAAAGTTTCGTGGAGGCGTGTTTTCCCCGAGGCATTGATGCCTTAACGCAGGGACGCGATCTCTCGCCGCCAAGATGGTTTTACCAGAGCTACGGAGAAAGATGTGAAAGACATATGGTAAGGAAATTTTATGGTTGTACATACCAAGAGCCCCCGAGACTTAAAGTAGTTATGCTAACTGATTTAAGGGTCCTTTGAAATGCAGGTTCTACCGAGAAGAACTCCCACCTGTCCCGGAGCCGCAAGATTGCAAGGCCCAACTGGAGGTCAAGATTTGTCGCCGCAGGAGGAGATACAAAGACCCTCCCGGTAACACATTTTTATTAATAAACATAAGCATTGTGCGGCGGCGTATGCTGCAAGTCTAATGATGACATTGAGGTACCACGACAAGATCCGGACAGTAAGATTGCTGCGCCAACTAAAGGTCGGAGAGTGTGCTGAATAGGGTTCAGCAAGAAAGGAACAAACTCAGATGCCAACGCCAAGCTCGGAGAAGAGCTTAGCATGCTCGAGCCGAGCTGTCCGGCTCATAGGAGAATCAGCGGCTTGCCGCGGGCGCTTATAGTAAGTGCTTGAGCGGACTTTTGAAAAGAAGAGTTCGGGCGAGGAAGTATTTTGACATGATTTGTCTTGTAGGTATACTCACGGGTCGCCCCGCAGAGGAGATGCCCATATCAACGGGTGATCAACTTCCCGAACTGTTGCAGCTACTCGAACGAAGTTTAAGGTGCAATGAGCGCGCTGCTCAGCTTTATGGCCAGCTCACCCTACCCGAGGGCCTCGGGAGCTTATGGAGAAGCTGCAGGAGGCGGCAGCGCCTGCTTGTGGAAGATTTCGACTTGTCATTAAGGTGCTGTGGAGGCTTGGGCCATGGTGAAGACGCTGTACAAGAAGGCGGATCCCAACCACATGGCCAAGTTGGACCGGTGGGGCCCGATGGGAAGGAGATCCTCGTGAGTTTAGTGTACAGCCTAAGTAGAGTTGGTTGCTAAATTTTCCCAACGGATCAGAACTAGACAGCCTGTTAGACGAGATTGAAGAGGAATACAATCAAGAATTTGACAATGTATGTTATCCTTTAAAGTGACATGTGAAATGCCTTCTAGCCGGATTGTAGATCGCTTGTCTTTTCCGACCTTTTCGCTTCAACCTCGGGACCCTAGAGTCCTGAGTGTGTCCGAATACCTCGTGGTTGAGACACAACCGTGGTATGCATGGAGACCAGCGTAGGGGTCATTAGTGCTTTATCGCACAAGTGCCCAACTAGTTATGTTATATTACATGGTTAGTAAGAAACATCTTCCAGGAGAATAGTTCCGCTAAGGGTTCCTTTCGCTGGGAGGCATGCCCTAAAGTGCATGTCCGACCGCAAAGAAAGCAAAGAAACATCCTGGGGCAGATAGATAGAATAGGCAAAAGTCATCTTTAAATCACCGACCAATATTCCCTTAAGAACGCTTAGCTTTGCTTCACCCTACCGAGGTACACATCCGTCAATTCGGCAAGAATAATCGCAGAGGTGCTCCTTTACCTCCTAGCCGAACAATCGAGAACGAGGGTAAGCACAGAGCCAGCAACCCAGCTTGGCCAAAACTTAAGTCATATCAATGCATATAATGGCGAGTAAAAGGTACATGTGGAAGCTTGACACATGTGCCGGGTATGAAACTCAGATAATTGAGCTTCAGAAAAGAAGCCCCTGTGAATAATGAGTGCGGATGGCACATCATGTGTATGCAAAGAATGCGGAAATAGGCCCGTAAGGGCTTTCGAATAAAAAGGATAAAAAGAGAAACAAAAAGACAGCCAAGGTGTAAAAGTTTGGACGGGGGAAGGGGACGAACTCTTAGTCCGCGCTAGGCATAGAATCGCTTGAGGCAGGCTGCATTCCATGGGTTCGCTCGAGTCGGTTGTCCGACGATTTCGCAGACGGTATGCTCCACCGGTCAAGACTTGATCGACAATGAAGGGCCCTCCCATTTGGGCTTGAGCTTGTCCTTTTCTTGTCCGCAGCGAGAACTAGTTCACTAACGTTGTAAGTCTTGGCCCGCATTTCTCGCTTTGATATCTTCGGCCTGCTGCCGATAAAATGCGGAACGAGCCTTCGCGACGCCACGCTCTTCCTCCAATGTGTCCAAGCTGTCCCGCCGATCGAGCTCGACTTTCTTTCTCATACATGCGCACTCGAGGTGAGTCATGAATAATGTCACAGGCAAGATGCCTCTCGCACCAGATACCATAAAAATGGTGTGAATCCGCTTAGTACGGTTAGGCGTTGTCCGCAGCCCCAGAGTACGGAGTCGAGCTCCTCGACCCATTGTGTGTCGGATTTAGTAAGTGACCTTACTATTCGGGTTTAATGCCGCCATTATTAGACCATTTGCTCTTTCCACTTGACCGCTGGTTTGAGGGTGATAGATCAAGCGTAGTCGAGCTTGATGCCCATATTTTTGCACCATGACTTAACCTCGTCGGCTGTGAAGTTCTTGCCGTTGTCGGTGATGATGCTGTGGGGACTCAGAACGTGTACCACCCCGATATAAAGTCTATCACTGGTCCGACTCGCTGCTTTGACCGGTTTGACCTCTATCCATTTGGTGAATTTATCAACCATGACCAATAGGTACCTTTTGCTTGTGGGTTCCCCTTTAGGGGTCCAACCATGTCAAGCCCCTGCATCGCGAACGGCCGTGTAATGGGTATGGTTTTGAGGGCGATGGGTGGCATATGGCTCGATTAGCAAAGAGTCGACAACCCATGCATCGCCGACCAAGTCTCGCCCCGCCTCGAGCCATCGGCCAATAAAATCCTGACGGAATGCCTTTCCTACAAGGGCCCGGCTGCTGCGTGGTGTCCCCTAGTCCGCATGAATTGCAGCCAGAGGTTTCGCCTTCCTCTTCGGAGATATACTCAAGGACTCCGTTGTACTTTTCTTATAAAGTTCTCCTCATGGACCTTGTAGGCTTTTGATCACGGACTATGCAATGGGCCTCGCTTTTGGTCTTCGGAAGTTCTCGCCAAGCAAGTAGACTAGAAAGGTTCTGTCCACGCGATGATTACCGCCATTATAACGTAATGAAGGTGTTATGTCGTCTGCTGAATCATCGATTGATGCGGTTTTTTCCAGTTTATCGCCACCGAGCTCCTCTTCCCATAGTACGGATGGCTTGAAGAGCCGTTCCAGGAAGATATTTGGAGGGACAACATCACGTTTTGCACCGATGCGCGTAACGCCGCCGCTTGGTTATTATCTCTGCTATGTGATGGAATTCAAGTCCTTCAAACCGAGCTGACATTTTAAGACAGCGTGCGATATGCAGCCATTTTCGGATCCTTGGCATCAAAGTCTCCATTTATTTGTGATATTGCAAGGTTTGAATCCTCGCACACCTCTAGGCGTTGAATGCCCATGGAGATCGCCATCCGAGACCATGTAACAGGCCTCAGATTCGGCTGCATTGTTGGAGTCCGTACATTATTTGAAGTACATATCGGATCTGTATCCGGTTGGGGACGCCAAGACGACGCCAGCCCCCATCCGCCAACATTTTGGAGCCGCCGAAATGCATAGTCCAATTGAGTATGTGCCGACTTTTAGGGAGTTCGCTTCATCCATTCGCCAAGAAGTCAGCCAAAACTTGTGACTTTATAGCTCATCGAGGTTTGTAAGTTATGTTGAATGGTAAGAGCTCAATGGCCCATTTTGCAATCCTGCCTGCTATGTCGGTTATTTATAATGTCATTGAGTGGTACTTCAGAGGCCATCGCTATCGAACACTCTTGAAAGTAGTGCCGAGCTTTCGAGACGCCATGAACACCGTGATATGCTATCTTCTCGATAGTGGGTAACGGATTTGTAAGGGGTTAACACAAAGGATACATAATACATCGGTTTTGAAGAGGGAATTTATGCCCTTCGCTCTCGCTCGACGACGAGGACCGCGCTTACAACTTGATGTGTTGCTGCGATGTATAACAACATTGGTTCGCCTAAAGTGGGCGCAGCCAGACCGGATTTGTTGCCAAGATGGCCTTTATTTCTTCGAGTCCCAAGAAGGGCAGATCCGCCCACTCAGTGTTCGTGCATACCGAGGAGGCGATAAGGGCAGCACCTTTCTCCTAAACGGAGATAAGCGCTTAAGGCTGCCACGCATCCCGTTAATTTTTGTATTTGTTTGAGGTCCTTTGAATATCCAATCGTGACAGAGCTCGGATTTTGGCCGGATTTGCTTCAATTCCTCTACCGGATACAATGAAGTTTAGCAGCTTTCCCGCTGGTACGCCGAAAACGCATTTTTCCGGATTCATTTTGATGTCATATGCTCCGAGGTTTTCGAATGTGAGCCTCAAATCGCCTACTAGAGTTTCGACATGTTTTGTTTTGACGACTATGTCGCTCACGATGCCTCGACTATTTTGCCGATCCGGTGGCGACATGTTTGAATCATGCACCGATATGTTGCGCCGCATTTTTAAGTCCGAAGGGCATCGTGTTGAAGCGTAATGGTCCATATGGAGTGATGAATGCCGCTATGCTTGATTCGCTCCGCCATCTTGATTTGATGATAGCTAGAGTATGCGCCCGTGAAGTACAACTAATCGTGTTCTCTGTGGCATCGATAATTTGGTCGATGCGGGAGAGGAAAGGATCCTTTGGGCAAGCCTTATTGAGGTCTTTAAAATCGACACGTAGGCGCCAGGATTTATCCTTCTTGGTACCATCACCAGATTTGCTAGCCATCCGGATGTTTGATATCTCTAATGAATCCGCTTCCAATAGTTTGGCTAGCTCTTCTCCCATTGCCTGTCTTTTGGGTTCGAAAATCGCCAAGAGCCTGTTTGATCGGCTTAAACTTTTAGGATGTTTAGGCTGTGTTCGCCAACTCGTGGGATTCCGGCATGTCCGAAGGATGCCAGCGCTAAGATATCCCAATTTTCCCAAGGAATTCACGCAAAGGCGGCGCCTACTGGGTTCAATTGTGCCCCAATGGAGGCCGTTTTGTTGGGTCCGTTGGATGGACCTCGAATTTTATTATTTCATCTGCTGGTTTGAAGGAGGTGGACTTGGATCTTTTATCGAGTATCACATCGCCCCTGTTTCACCGAGAGCGCAGCGGTGAGTTCTTCTCGCCGCTAAGGCTTTGGATAGTGCCTCCGTGGCTAGTGCAATTGCCTTTGTTTTCGCGCTGAGTGCTATGTCCGGATCACTAGCGAGAGTGATTATTCCGCTGGGCCCAGGCATTTTGAGCTTCATGTACCCGTAATGAGGTACTGCTTGAAAAATTGTGAATGCCTCTCGTCCTAATATGGCGTAATACCCGCTGCAATTGTCCGGAGAGCCGAACACCACATCGAGTGTGATTTTTCCAGTGCAGCGCACTTCTCGACTAGGGATTATTCCTCTAAAGGTTGTGCTGCTTCGCTCAATACGGCTCCAATCGATTTCCATTTTTCGCAGAGTTTCCTCGTAGATGAGGTTTAGTCCGCTGCCGCCGTCCATGAGGACCTTTGTCACCGAAGTCAGCCCACTATGGGACTAAGTACCAGTGTGGCTGGTGCTCCGTTGTTCGAATTTAGGCTCGTCGCCGGGCGCTGAAGGTAATAGCTGTGTCACCCATGGATTTTTCTGTTACTTGGTAGACTTCGCGAGTCCGCTGGATTGTTCGCTGATATTATTTGATGCGAAGGTCTCAAGACTGTTGATACCGCGGCTGGTATTGTTGGAGTGGTTTCTGAGCTAGAAGCTCTTCGCCACTTTTGGCCACCGCCGTAATATCCAACATGCTCGAAGGTTATGTGTTGGGACGGCCCTCTCAGACTATGAAGTTTATGTGGTCCATTGAGCCATCCCTCCAAAGACGGTTCCGCTTCCTTATTGGGTTTTTGTTTTTTGTTTTTGCATCGGGGCCCGAGTGTGAGGCGCCTTTATCATGGATCGGGTTTGGGGCCGGATTATCCCAAAATTGATTTTCGGTTTTCCCGAAACTTCCATCGCACAAGATTTCGCATAATGGATGCCGATCGGTGAAGCGCTGTAATTTTTGCGATTTATCAATGGCGCTTAGTATTCCCTTGTCCGTGCGCTTATTGCGTAAGATTGATATTATGCTTTTCTCGGCAGTCCTTTATCCCGCCCATAACCAGGAGGAATCGCCCAAGAATGATGTAATCGCTTCAGAGGCTCTTGTCGATTAGAGATAGATCGTGATATGTCCGGGCGGGTGGTGGAATAAAATCCGGATCCCGCCCATCTTGAGGCTCAAAGGCCAAGGGTTTCCAATTCGAAGTTTGGTTTGTCGGGCACAATCCAGCGAGTCCGGGCGATGCATGATTTTAAGTTCAATGCTCGATCGGGTTCGCCCTCCGCAGAATCCGCATGGAGGGTCGGGAACTGACATGAATTGTTTTCAACACCGCAAAGAATTGCCAGATGTTCTCTACCACCGCGACGCAGGGTGGCCCGGGAGAGTTAATCTCTCGATCGGTTTTAAGCCCAATCTGTTGTAGTCCGAGCGACTCCTGGGGCGGCGATGCGATCCAAGAGCTCGCTAATGATGAGAGCTCTATTGATCTAACTGCTCGGCAGCTTTAGGGCTGACGTTAAGATTGCTTCGGACGACTTGAGAAGTCATTGCCGAAGCGGCGGCCGGACAAGCGGTCATGAGAAACCACCAAGCCGGATAGTTTGGCCGGGCCAAGGCCCCTCCGCGAAAAACTCCGCCCTTGAAGACGGGTGGAGGCATCCGCCTATCGGTGACGCATACGCAGGAACTCTCAATGAAAGCACCAATGTCGGTGTCAAACCGCCGATCTCGGTAGGGGGTCCCAATCGCGCCTAGGCGGATGGTAACAGAGACAAGGGACACAATGTTTTACCTGTGTTCGGGCCCTCTCGATGGAGGTAAAACCCACGCCCCGCTTGATTAATATTGATGATATGGGTAGTACAAGAGTAGATCTACCACGAGATCAAGGAGGCTAAACCCTAGAAGCTAGCCTATGGTATGATTGTTGTAATGTATGTTGTCCTACGGACTAAAGCCCTCCGTTTATATAGACACCGGAGAGGGCTAGGGTTACACAGAGTCGGTTACAATGGTAGGAGATCTACATATCCAGATTGCCAAGCTTGCCTTCCACGCCAAGGAAAGTACCATCCGGACATGAGCCGAGTCTTCAATCTTCTATCTTCGTAGTCTTGAGTCCATGGATAATGATAGTCCGCTGTCCATACACCCCTAGTCCAGACTCCTCACGGACTAAGCCGCAACGGCATTCATTACTCCATACGACCATTCTCGCTTCAACACGATGCCCTTCAGACTAAAAACGCCGCAAGAACATATCAGCGCATCATTCATATATGTCCGCCACCCAGATCGGCAAAACAAAAGAGAGGCATACATGAGACGACGTGGTTGTCAAGACCAAACACGCCAAACTCTAGTAGACGACTTGAGGCTCACATTAGACAACCTCCGAGCATATGACATTGTTGAACCCGAAAATGCGTTTCGGCGCATCACCGGAAAGCTCCCGGCTTCATTGTATCCGTAGAGGAATTGAAGCAACCCAGCCAAGATCCGAGCTCACACAGCTGGATATTCCAAAAGACCTCAAACAAATTAAAAATTGATCGATGCGGGCGGCTTTAAGCCGCTTCATCTCCTGCTTGGGAGAAAAGGCATTGCCTCTATCGCCTCAAGCGATCGAACACTTCGAGTGGACGGATGCCGCCATCGCCGGACTCAAGAAATAAAGGCCATATTGGCAACAACCGTCCGCCGCGCTTAACCCGGGCGAACCAATGTTGTTATATATCGCGCAACACATCAAGTTGTAAGCGGTGCTCGCCGTCGAACGAGAAACAGATGGGCATAAATCCTCTTCAAAACCAGGTACTACGATCCACTGCCTTAACTCCATGCAAGTCCTGCACCAGATTATCAAAAGATAGCATACGCGTGTTCATGGCATCCCTGAAGTTGCGACACTACTTTCAAGAGTGTTCGATAACAAGGCCTCCAAGCACCCCTCAACGACATCATAAACAACCGCGACGAACGGGCAGAATTGCAAATGGGCCATCGAGCTCTTATCATTCGACATAACCTACAAACCACGGCGAGCTATAAAGTCGCAAGTCTTGGCTGACTTCATTGTTGAATGGACCGGTCAACTCCTAAAGAGTACGGCGATACTCCAATTGATCATGCATTTCGACGCTTAAAATGTTGGGCTGCTTGGGGTTGGGCCATTTTGACGCCCCAACCGAGACACAGTCCAATACATACTTCAAATAATGTACACAGACTCCAACAACGCAGCCAATACGAGGCCCTTTCGCACGGTCTCCGGATGGCAATTCCATGGGCATTCAACGCCGAGGTCCAAGGATTCAAACTCGCAATATCACAAGTAAATGGAGACTTTGACGCCAAAGATCCGAAAATGGCAGCCCACCGTAACGCTGCCTTTAAAATGTCACCGGTTCAAGGACTCAATTCCACCATGTAGCCCGATAATAACCAGCGGCCGACGTGTTGGCGCAAGATCGGGCGCAAAGCGCCGACGCCATCCCTCCAAACATCTTTCCGGAGTGGCTTTTAAGCCATCTGTAGTATGGGAAGAGCAGTCCGAAACAACAATCCGGAACCAACCGCACCGCCAACACCGAACACTCGACACAACCGTGGCTCAGCCAATGACATAACACCTTCAGCCCATTTAAATAATGGCAGCTATTGCCCTGTGGACGGAACCATTCCTAGCCTACTTAATTAGGCAGAACTTCCCAAGACCAAAACGAGGCCGCTGATAGTACGGCGATCTAAAGCCTACAAGGTCCATGGGAGAACTTTATAAGAAAAGCACAACCGAGTCCTTCAAAGGTGCATCTCCAAGAGGAAGGGCGAAATCTTTCGCTGAAATTCATGCCGACTAGGGCGGACACCACGCCGCAGCCCGGCCCTTGTAGGTAAGGCCTTCCAGATAGGATTTTATTGGTCGACTGCCCCGAGCAGATGCTCGTGACTTAGTCCGATGATGCGCTGGTTGTCGCCTCTTTGCTAATCGAGCCACATGCCACCCACCGCCTCAAAACTATACCCATCACCGCCGCTTATGGTCGGAGGCTTGACATGGTTGGACCCTTAAAGGGGGAACCCACAAGAAAAATACCTATTGGTCATGGTGGACAAATTCACCAAATGGATAGAGGCTGCCGCTTAAAACGGCCAACCGACCTGTGATAGACTTCATATCCGGGTAGTACACCGCTACGGTGTCCCCACAAAGATTATCACCGATAACGGCACGAACTTCATGGCCGACGAGGTTAAACTCGTGCAAAAATATGGGCATTAAGCTCGACCACGCTTCGCCTATCACCTCAAACCAACGGTCAAGTTGAACGAGCAAATGGTCTAATCATGAGCGGCATCAACCCAGATTAGTGCGGTCCTCACGAAATCTAACACGACCGGGTAGAGGAGCTCGATTCAGACTGGGGTTGCGGACCACACCAAACCAGATTACGGATTCACACCATTCTTCATGAGGTATGGCGCAGAGGCAATTTTGCCTGCGATATAATTCATGACTCACCTCGAAAAGCGCATGTACGAACAAAGAGAAGCCGAGTTGATCGGCAGACAGCTTGGACGATTAGAGGAGGGGTGCGATGTGGCAAAGGCTCGCTCAGATTCTACCAAAGAAGCAGCTCAAGATATCAAAGCAGAGAAGTACGGGCTAAAACTTACAATGTTGGCGAACTAGTTCTACGCTCGTCTTGACAAGAAAAGGACAAACTCAAGCCCAAATGGAAGGTCCTTCATCATCAACCAAGTCCCGACCGCGGAGCATACCGCCTGCAAAACGCATTGACAACCGACTCGAGCCAACCCATGGAACGCAGCCTGCCTCCAAGATTCTACGCTTAGCGCCGACTCGTGAGTTCGCCTTCCTCCGCCCACATTTTTTACTTCAGCTTGTCTTTTGTTTCTCTCTTTCTCCCCACCTTTTATAAAGCCTTTGAGGGCTAATCAGCATTGTTCGCACACACTTGACATGCCACTCGACTCATTATACCCGGGGCTTTTTAATGTAAGCTTATTTATACGGGCTTTATGCCCAACACATGTGTCAAACTTCCGCATGTACCTTTTATTCACCATTATATGCATCGATATGACTTAAGTTTTGGCCAAGCTGGGTTGTTCGCCCCTGCTTACCCCTCACGCTCCCGATTGTTCGGCTAGGAGGTAAAGGAGCACCTCTGCGGATTGTTATCGCTGGTCAGCCAGATGTGTACCTCAGATCGGTGAAGCCGAAAGCTAGCGCTCTTAAGGGAATATTCGTCGGTGACTTGAAAGATGATTTCTTATTTATTCATTTATCTGCCCCTGATGCTTTTCTCGCTTTTTTCGCAGTCCGACATGCACTTTAGGGCATGCCTCCTGTGGAAAGGAACCCCTAACGGAACTATTTTCCCCGAAGATGTTTCTTACTAACCATGTAATATAACATAACTAGTTGGGCACTTGTCCGATAAAGCACTAATGACCCCTATGCTCGGTCTCCATGCATGCCCCGGTTTTTTCATAACCGTGAGGGTATTCGACACACCCGACTCTAGGGTCCCGAGGTTGAAGCTAAAAGGTCCGCAAAGACAAACGATCTACAATCCAACTAGAAGGCATTATACATGTCATTTCAAAATAATACATCGTCACATTGATCGATTGTACTCTCTTCAATCCCATCTAACAGTCTGTCTAATTTACAGTCCTGCTAGAATACTTAGCGCCAATTCTACTTGGCCGCACACTAAGCTCACAGGATCTCCTTCCCATCGGGCCCCACAGTCCAACCTCGCCCATGTGGTTCGGATCCGCCTTTCTTGTACCGCAGGTCTTCACCATCGCCTGTGCCTCCTCGGGCGCCTTTGACGACAGCCGATATCTTCCATAGACGAAAGAGCTGCGGTTCCCAAGCTTTCTCCGCAAGCCCTCCAAGACCCTAGGGGAGACGGACGCCATAAGGCTCGGGCAACGCTGCTCATCGCCTGTCGAACACGCTCGCAGCAGCTTGCAGAGCTCGAAGTTGATCACCGCTGAATGGCATTTTCAGAGGGCTAACTGTGAGCACACCTACATACACATTTTTGTCAATTGATTTCCTCGCCAACTCTTCTTTTCAAAAGAGTTTGTTCAAGCACTTACTATAGATGCCGCGACGGTTCCGCCGATTCTCCTTCACGGAGCTAGACATACTGGGCCTCGAACACCTTTTAGCTCTTCTCCAAGCTGGGTGTGGGCATCTTGAGTTTGTTCCTCTCCGCCGCACCTTCATAAGAACCTCTCGCTGGCCTTCACCGGCGCAGAGTCGTTGCTTGTCCGATCCAGTCCGCAACATCTCGCAATATTATTGTCGACTTATACGCACGCCGCACACCTCTTATCTTTTGAAATAATGTGTTACCGAGGGGTCTCTGGTTCTCCTCAAGGGCGGCTAGTGCGGCCTCAAGTTGGGCCTTGCACTCTTGTAGCCCTGGTCAATTGGGTATTCTTCTCCGTAAGATCCTCAGATATCAAATGATCCTAAATCGGTTATTTTAACCGCTAAGTCTCGGGGCTACTGCATATACAACTATTAAAATCCTTACCCGTATGTCTTTCACATACCGCCCGTGGCTCGCTAAACCTTCTTGAGCGGCACGGAGGTGCGCTGCCTTCCGTGTTAAAGGCATTCAACGCCTGGGAGAAACACGCCACGAAGAACCGTCCGGCGGGCGCCAGGATTCATGGCGCCTCCACCTCGCACTGGTGGCGACAGCTCGCCGGCATCCTCCATTGAGGAGCATTTGCTCTCGCTTGCGCCGCCTCCCCTGACCAGCGTTGGGGCCCGGCCGTCGAGGCTTGGTGGGCAACCTCTCGGGCACACCGCGCGAGCTTTTCTCCTAGAAGAGTCATGAGCATTAACATATTTCATAGGATCCTTCTCTTAACAACGGTGGCGTGACATACCTTTGCGGTGACGTTTAATTCACACCGCGCTTCTTCCGCCGCCGGGCCGAATCGACCTTGGTTGGTCACCGCCGCAGATCAGCCTCCGCTACCAAGGCACCTTCTTGCAGAAGCCGTTGGTATACGGCGGTCAGAAATAAGCACGGGCGGAAAAATGGTGGCAGGGCTCTGGTCGTAGTTACCTGGGAAGCCGGAGATAAACCGGGGTAGTCGACCGTAATGGCGACTAGAGCATTGTCCATGCTAAGCTGGTGGAACACCCCGTCAATCAGCTCCACCTTTATGTACGGATCCTCTTCGGAGGCCGGATCAAGGGATCTTCCCGGATCCTCGGGTTGTGGAGCCGGACTGTGTACGTCCTCCACATTCCGGCGCACCTCGCCGTAAATCATGAAGTAAGGCGATAACTTTGAAAGCACGGATCGATGAGCAAGCGCCCGCTACCCAGCTCCGAGGGTTATTCATGGAGAATCCATTCAATGGGCTCATTTGAAGGAAGTCCTCCTTTCCCCTTGTACAAGCCGATGAATCTTCACCAGATCCAGGCCGATCCCGCCCTTATGCCATGACGGGTGGCATCATCCTCCCGCTGAAATCCCACATGGGTGGCCCCTATATTGAGCGGCTGCACCTCACATAATGCACGGGCCATGACTCCAATCATGGTCAATCCGAATGGGCCAGAACCTTATCCGCCCATCAAATAATGGACGCCATGTCTTCCTCCCGCTGAGGGCTCATGGGCGCCAACTCAGTGCTTTCTTCAGAGGAGCCTTGCTGAACTCCGGAGGCCGATCCGAATCGGGTCCGCAAAGGAGCATCTTCCACATAAAACCATTCCGAGGGCCACCAGATGCCTTCTTTGGGGTTCCAATAGATATCCGTCCCGACGATGCGCTATATTTCGCTCCGCCCACTTGATATATCGAATTTTGTGAGAACGGGGTACGAGGCAAAACAATCTCTTCCATAGCGTGAAATGGGGCTCGATGCCCAAGAACAGCTCACAAAGAGCTACTAAACCCGCAATGTGCAGTAATGGAGGCGGGCGGAGGTGATGAAGCCGAGTCCGTGAGAACTCCAAAAGCCCCTGAGAAACGGATGTATGGGAAATCTGAGCCCCTTATTAGATAAGGGACGGCACACCCGCCTCCTTTGAGGGACTAGGTGGCCTCCGCTGCTTTCCACCTTGTAGGTGGCCAGCCTGCTCGAACCGGGACCATAAAGGCCGGAGGAAGGTATCCTCTGCTTGAGCTGCCACCAGCCATTGCAAGGGATCGAACATATCCCCAATCTCCCGGCCGAGGGCTGGGAGCACAAGAGGAGGAGCCGGCCGACGGTCCATGATGGAATGGATCTTTGTCGGTTGCCCGATGAGTCTTCGTGGGAGGAGGATGGTGTGATTTGATCTGGATTTTGCCTCTTATAGGCAGCTTATTCGCACGGTTAGGGGTAAAGGTAAAATACCGGCTTTTCGTGATTCGGGCGACACGTGGAAGAGGGCCATTATTGGGCGTGGAAGCCAAGGAGCTAACATTTATAAGGAAGCCGACACTATTCGCAAGCACATGGAATTTGAGGAGAACCCGCTTTGCAACGCCAAGACAATATACGCTACTGACTCGCCGTGAAGCCCGGTTCGGGGCTACCGAGGAGTCTCGACTAGGGGTGTCCGGATAGCCGACTATCATCATCGGCCGGACTCCAAGACTATGAAGATACAAGATTGAAGACTTCGCCCCGTGTCCGGATGGGACTTTCCTTGGTGGAAGGCAAGCTTGGCAATACGGATATGTAGATCTCCTACCATTGTAACCGACTCAGGTCACCCTAGCCCTCTTCGGTGTCTATATAAACCGGAGGGTTTTAGTCCATAGGACTAACAATCACAACAACAATCATACCATAGGCTAGCTTCTAGGTTTAGCCTCCTTGATCTCAAGGTAGATCCACTCTTGTACTACCCATATCATCAATATTAATCAAGCAGAGTAGGGTTTTACTCCATCGAGAGGCCCCGAACCTGGGTAAAAACATCGTGTCCCTTGTCTCCTGTTACCATCCGCCTAGACGCATAGTTCGGGACCCCCTACCCGAGATCCGCCGGTTTTGACACCGACGGGGAGACTATCATTTGAAGCACAAGAGCAAGGAGTTCATCATCAACACACCATTTGTTACTTCTTGGATTGTGGTGTCTCCTAGATTGGCTAGGTATCACTTGGGAGCCTCCGACAAGATTGTGGGGTTGAACCAAGGAGTTTGTAAGGGCAAGGAGATCGCCTACTTCGTGAAGATCTACCCTAGTGAGGCAAGTCCTTCGTGGGCGATGGCCATGGTGGGTAGACAAGGTTGCTTCTTCGTGGACCCTTTGTGGGGAGCCTCCGTGGACTCACGCAGTGTTACTCCTTCAGGTTGAAGTCTCCATCAACATGGATGTACGATAGCACCACCTATCGAACCACGCCTCAAAAATCTCCGTGTTCCAAATTGCGCTTGCACACTCCAATCCCATCCCTTTACATTCTTGCAAGTTACATGCTTTACTTTCTGCTGCTCATATGCTCTTTGCATGCTTGCTTGATATGTATTGTGATTGTTAAACTTGTACCAAAACTCCACTTCAACCTAAAGAAATTAAAAAACTGCAACTTTTCTCACTTAGTGTCTAATCACCCCCCCCCCTCTAGACATCTCTTCTCGATCCTTTCAGAGCCATATCAGTCTAGAACGGCGGGGTGGGGGTGATTAGACTACTTGATCAAATAAAATCTATCCTCTTCCCAATTTTAGTTGGGGGGAGTATCACCCTACACATGCAATTCTAAGAATATAGGGGCGGAAAGTAAAACATTGCACATGTAAAGGAGGGGTTTGGAGATTTCAAACGCAATGAAGACACGGTGATTTTTGGCGTGGTTCCGGTAGGCGGTGCTATCTTACGTCCACGTTGATGGAGACTCCAACCCACGGAGGGTAACATTTACGCGAGTCTACGAAGGGCGCCACACACGAAGGGTCCACGAAGAAGCAACTTTTTCTACTCCACCATGGCTTACGTCCACGAAGGACTAGCCTCACTCGGGTAGATCTTCACGAAGTAGGTGATCTCCTTGCCCTTACAAACTCCTTGGTTCAACTTCACATGATCTTGGAGGCTCCCAAGTGACACCTAACCAATCAAGGAGACACCACTTTCCAAAAGGTAATAGATGTTGTGTTGGTGATGATCTCCTTGCTCTTGTGCTTCAAATGATAGTCTCCTCAACACCCAATCTCTCTCACAAAAATTTCGCTTGGGTAGGAGAAGGATTGGAGTGGAAAGAACCTTGAAGAGGCTAGAAATCAAGGTTCAAATGGTAGGAATGGAGTCTCTTGATCTCAACACATGAGTAGGTGGTCTCTTAGAAAATGAATGGTGGAAGTTGTGTTTTGCTTTGATGGCTCTCACAGAGAGTAAGTGGTGGTGGATGGGTATAAATAGGCAGCACTAAAATCCAACTGCTACAAGTCTTTGACCCAACTCGATGGCACCGACAAGAGAATATTGGTGAGACCAACTAGTGCAAAAGACTTGACCGCTAGGCTTTTCATTTAACCAATTATACCAACTCGAGACCAAGTGCAATGGCTAGGCAAGATCTCATTTTGATAATTTCGATCGATTCATCTCGGTGATTCCAAATGTATCAACTTCATCACGTAAACTTGGTCAGCCATCTCGGAGGTACCAAGAACCATTTTGGTCAAACCGAAATGCTAGGGTTTTGGCTGTGGCAATGGAAGGGTCATTGTTGGTGTCAAACCGTGGATCTCGGGTGGGGTCCCGAACCGTGTGTCTAAGGCTAATGGTAACAGTATGGGGAACAATGTTTACCTGTGTTCGCCCTCTCGATGGAGGTAATACCCTACTTCCTGCTTGATTGATCTTGATGATATGAGTATTACAAGAGTTGATCTACCACGAGATCATAGAGGCTAAACCCTAGAAGCTAGGCTATGATTATGATTGTTCTTGTCCTTCGGACTAAACCCTCTGGTTTATATAGACGCCGGAGGGGGCTAGGGTTACACAGAGTCGGTTACAGAGAAGGAGATCTACACATCCAAATTGCCAAGCTTGCCTTCCACGCAAAGGAGAGTCCCACCCAGACACGGGATGAAGTCTTCAATCTTGTATCTTCATAGTCCAACAATCCGACAAGGTATATAGTCCGCTGTCCGAGGATCCCTAATCCAGACTCCTCAAGAGTCTCTAACCAAGCTTCAATGATGATGAGTCCGCGCAAGATATTGTCTTCGGCATTGCAAGGCGGATTCTTCTCCAAAATCCCTGAGTAATTGCTGTAACTAGCAAAGGTCCGCTTCCCATTAATGTTGCACTCCCCGGCTTCTGTGCCTTAATAATGGCAGTCTCCACGTGTCGAGCGAATGCGAGAAGTCGGGGAATTTTGACATTTGCCACCCTGACCATGTTAGTAAATCGTCTATTAAAGAGACGGGGATCCTCAGATCCAATTCACGCCATCTTCCCCTGCGAGCATCCATGAGAGAGCGCCCGGAAAAAAGCCATTCCATCATGGCCAGCCGCCGCGGCTCCTCCTCTCGCTCCCGTAGCGCTAAGCCAGGTGACTGGGAGAAGTGTTCTGTCCCCCACGGCCGATTGGTAGAGTTGCAGACCCAAGAGTTTCTCCCGCCTGCGTACATGGTCCCCGTCCGAGCCGGACTAGCCACTTACAATGGCGGGGAGCAAGCGGAGAGCATTCCCAACCCATCCAGGGGGGAGCGGGTATGCCTTGTCCCTTACTTGCTGAGGGGACTCGGATTTCCAATCCATCCGTTCCTCCGCGGGCTCCTGGAGTACTACGGCCTCCAGCTGCATAACTCCACTCCTGCCTCCATACTACACATCGCAGGCTACGTCGCCCTCCGCGAGCTATTTCTGGGCTGCAAAGCTCATTCCGAGCTATGGAAGAGGCTATTCTGCCTCGTCCCCCGCACTCAGGAGGGATCATGTCACAGCCCTAGAGTTTGTTTGTAACTAGTGGCATTGCATTCATGTCATCATGTCTAAATTTCATTAAAGTTGAAATGGGGATTGTCCAAACCCTAGCATTAAAGGAATTCACTAGGTTCACCTGAAATATTTTCAGTAAGTCCAAATGGCTTTCAAAAAATGTTCATCATTTATGGGAAATATCAAACAAAGGGCCGAGGTGATGCACATTTTTCCATGATATATTTGGGCTCAATTAAATCATACTTATTTGAATTTGGGCATTTAAATACTATAAAATATTTAAATGTCCAAATAGTCCTAAACTGAAATATTCCATGTTGGATATATTCCAAACAAAGGCTATGAGAAGTTTGGTGATTTTTCAAAGGTGCCTAAGTATTTTTAATAAAGCCCAAACAACTACGTAAAAATAGAAAATGTAATGTAAAAGTAAAATAGGCGTAAACATACCGAGCTTACTCGGCAGCCCACCCACGCCCCAACACAGCAGCCCAAAGAATGCCCAGCCCACCAGCGCCTCCGTCCGCTTTCCTCCTCAAGGCCAAGAGATTTAGGGCGCAGGTCAGAGCACGCAAGACGCGCCGCCACCTCCACTCGCCTCGCTCAAGGCCCCCGACGCCTAGACACCTCCAACGCTACACGCTACCCTCCGAATCCTCGCCACTCTCTCGCCCCATCCTCTCTCTACTCTTCCTTCGCCGAAGCGGAGCTGCCGCCGACGACGCTGCTTGTCGCGCCACTGCTCCTCGACTCGCCAGGCTCGCGAGCTCAGACGACGCTTTCGACGACCTCGACGAGCCACGAGGCCCCGGACACGCTGCAACGCCGCCACCGCCATTGCTTTCCTCGCTGCCATCAAGATCGCCGCCGCGATTCACCGCCTCCCGAGCTTCCCCGAGCACGCCGAGGCCACCTCCGCGAACCGCCTGTGAGCTCCGCCATCGCTTCTCTCTTCGTGTTTCACCTCCTCTCTAGCTGCCGTCCGCAACGAGGCCGAGACTCACCGCTGCCGGGCCATGTCGCCGCTGCGTTTACAGCCACCGCAGAACTCCTAACCGAGCACACCCACGCGCTCACCGCGCCACGCAGTGTCGAGGAGCCAAGCACGCCACCCCACGGCCACCGCAGCCTCGCTTTGAGCACGCCCAACTGCCGCCGCCGAGGTCGACGCTGCCCAACTCCGCCACCTCGCACCTCCCCGCCACAGCTTGATGCGCACGAGCCGCAGCCTCCTCGTGAGGTGGGCTCGGCCATCGATTTGGTCGCCGGAGCGCGAATCCCGCCGCCTGGCCACAGATGGTCGTCGCCGGTGGCTAAACGCCATGGTTGACCCTGTTGACCCTAGTCGACCCAAGCAGGGCCTGTGGACTCCTCGACTCCATGATGTGGGGCCCATCTTTAATTAAATTAGTTTAGTGCTAACTAAAAACTAGTTAGCCTAATTACACCGACACGCTGGACCCACAGTCGTGGTTTGACCTCGACCGCATTCGCTGACCTTGATGACGCCAAGATGATGCAAGGTTGACGTTAAAGAATGCTTTTTCAGATTTTAAATAAATCAATGATTTATTTATTTCGTAAAATGTCCTAAAGTTCTAAAAATCATAGAAATTAAACCGTAACTCCAAATGAAATAAATTATATATGAAAATTATCGAAAAATTCAAGGAATCCATCTGTACCATTTTCATGCATGTTAGAACAACTTATAGCTGCTGTTTAGCACAAATCATTTAAATGGCATTTGAATAATCACATATGGAGTTTGAATTTGAATCTTGTATTCAAACCAACTTCATTTAATCTGTTGCTAGTTGCATTAGCTCAAACCACAGCATATTGCCATGTCATGATCATGCATCATATTGTGCATTTGCATTGATTGTGTTTCCTTCTCGCTTGCCGTAATTGCCCCTCTCGATAGACGCTGTTCCGACGATGAGTTCGATGACACCGATGAAGAGATATATTATCTTCGTAAGTGCTGTGCAAGCAAAACCCCTTGTTCATTCCGACATAATCCCACTCTCTCGCCTCCCGCTCTCTTTTTATCGCATTAGGACAACAACGATTCATGTGTCACTTGTCATGTAGTTGAACCCTTTATCCTCTCGCATGACCCGTCATTCCACAAGAATAGATGAAACCCACTAGCATGAGTAGGAGTTGTTTGAGCCCCGATGTGCCTACTCATTCATGCATGTTTGTCATGCCTGCTATTACTTAGAGTTGTGTCAGTCCGATTCATCGGGAATGAATCGGAGGTGTGTGAACATGTCCCATCGTTGAGAGTTAAATGTGTGAACACGATTTGGTAAAGGTAGCGGTGAGAGGCCATGTAGGAGTACATGGTGGGTTGTCTCATTGCAGCCGCCCTAGGAACTGAGTTCTGTGTTTGTGATCCATGAACAGCATTACCACACATTGGGCTCCGGCGCCCAAGCCCTCTCGGCTTCTTAATCACCCTTGTTCTCTCGTCCCAGAGTTGCAACTAGTTTCGTGTTTGTAGGTAGTGTTAGTAGTCTACCAAGTGGCACCCTGCATGTGGGCTTGGGATGACTAGGCACCGTGGCACGGTGTACCAAGCGAGATCCACCCGCCGAGGTGGGCTTGGGAACCCCGCCACATCGCTTGGGGCCGTGAGCGACACCCCGCCGGATCTCCTTATGGATGGAACCCGAATAGGCGATAAACCCGACGAGAGACTTGAGTGTTTAGGTAGGTCGTGGCCGACTCCTCGCCTCGGCTTCCGCTTGAAGGTGGCCGAGGTACTTGACGGTACAGGCGATAAGTGGCTAGAGCGTGAAGAAGTACACCGCAGGTTATCATTATCTAGTCAATAGCCGGATTCCTGATATGGAAACTTGGACCCTTGCATAGTTCATAGACAAGTGAAAGTGGATACTTTAAAATGCGCAAGATAAGCGTGAGTGCTATGGATGCATGCTCTCAGGGAGACGGAGCGATCCATAGTGGTGTATTGATATGGTGAATATGTGGACTCGTAGCGCCACCTCAAAAGAGTTACTTGCAAATGTAGTTCGTAATAGCCACCGAGTAAAGCTGGCTTGCCGCAGCTTAAACTCCACCACCCCTTTGTTGATAATGATGCATATGTAGTTAGTTCTCGATGTAAGTCTTGCTGGGTACATTTGTACTCACGCTTGCCTATTTTATGTTTTTGCAGAGACTTCAGCCTCGCTAGTAGTTCCACGTGACTTCGACGCTTAGCTTGTTACCTCAGCCACGATCTTGTGCCCTCGGCAGATCTACTAGATAGTCGCTTCTAAGCCTTTTTCATTTGTAGATGTCTCAGATTGCACATGATAAGCTTCCGCTTGTGCTTGACTTGTATGTTTCAATGTTGGGTCGTGAGACCCATGTTTGTAATATCTCGCCCCTGAGCCTAATGAATAAATACTTGAGTCATAGAGTCATGTTGTGATGCCATGTTGTATTTGCACATATCGAGCATATTGTGTGTATGTTATTGAAATGCTTGGTATGTGTGGGATCCGACTATCTAGTTGTTTATCCTTAGTAGCCTCTCTCATCGGAAATGTCTCCTAGTGTTTCCACCGAGCCATGGTAGCTTGCTACTGCTCCTAACACTTAGGCTGGCCGCATATGTCCTTCTTCGCTCTCGTGGTTCCGTTCCTTCGGGAAATGTCACGCGATGAATACCGGAGTCCCGTTAGCCCGCCATGCCCGGTTCACCGGAGTCCTCGCTAGCCCAAAGGCTACACCGGATTCACTCACGATGACCGACACGCTCGATGTCGGGTCATGGATGCCTCGCCTCGTAAGTTTGTGCCACTTTGGGTTTACGACTAGCCATGTCCCTGCCCTTATCATATGGATGCTAGCGACACTATCATATACGCAGCCAAAAGGCTAAACGGTCCCGCAAAGGTAAGGCGACACCTGTGGGGATACCGTATGCGGAGGCCGCAAAGTGATATGAGGTGTTACATGCTAGATCGATGTGGCATTGAGTCGGGTCCCGACAGCTTTGGTATCGAGCTTGATCGCTCAGAGGATTACCAAGCCAAACCGGTCGGGTTGTGTCTAGAAATGCTTTAGTTATATGTAGGGGAATTGATTGTGGGATGGAACGAAGGCTCTTTTTACTCCTTATACCTCATGGCCTTCGATCCGAAAGTCAACCTCTTCTCTTCTACGGGATTAAGAACTAGGCCTTCTCATCTATCTATCGTGATGACGTGTTACTAATCCATAGACTTATACAATTGTTAGTTTCAAATCTCGCTTGAGTTTTACTACTTCCATATGATAACCGCTGATCTTGAAACCTTGATATGATGTTGTTGAGTGGTTATGCCACCATTTTGCATGATGTCTCAAATCTTTTGAGCATTTACACCGCTATGTCAGTCCGAGTCATCCTGTGTTTCTAAATAGTCCGATGCACTTGCGCATCCTTTCCTCCGTTTTGATGCTCCTTTGGGCCGTGATAATCACACTAAATGCTGAGTTGAGGTATTCTATTGCCTCGACATATATGTTGGAATTATTATTATGACCCTAGGTGTCTTAGGGGATCATCTAGTAATCTAGCCATGTTTTGTGTTCCCAGCAGGTGATGATTCTCGCCATTATTCTCTAAAGCATCCTGTGATGCCACTTAGTAGTAGGTATTCTACTCCTTGGGTTTTGAACCCAGATTCACCCTACTCACCTCGTGTTGATAGTGTTTGCTAGTTCCTTTAGGATATTAGTAACCTTTGCATTATTCCTCGTGGTCCGTGGTATTTCCTTCTTCCAAATACTATGAACCACTCATGGCGAAGTTTGTTGGATCAAAAGATCACAACAAGAGTGCTCTTGAGGAGTTCTCCATTCATAATTGAGAATCGCCATTTCTACCCTTTCCGCATGGGTTATCCAGAAGAAATGTTGAGCTTCGCCGACATACTAGTCCATGCACCCACAACTCAAAAAACATATGTTCCTTTGAGTTGTCCCCTTTAGTCAGATCCCGACCTTCGCTCATCGATTGATAGTCGAGTAGTCGCATTCGTGTTCATCGATGCCTTTACTGTGGTCCATCGCCATTCTATTCCGTAATGACTAGGAGAAACAAACTCCAAGACTTTGTCCATTTCGTGATTGGGTCAAAGCAATATACTCGCAGATCAAATTGCTAATCTAGCTTTTGCTCGTTTCTACCTTGGAGTGTTACCATCTTTATATCAAGAATGTCATGGGAATTGCACACCATGCTATGAACTCTTGATACGTTGATACTTCTTGCCATCATTGATCATTCCTCGTTTCCGTGTTATTGTAACCGAATGCCGACAAGTGAATCGTGTGTGTGAAATCAATATCGCTAGTAACTCCGCTGCTTGGTAGTTAATGGACAATATTCTCATTCTTAGCGTGTTGGTTATTAAATCATCATCCTAAGATTGATCGTGCTACCTAGTCCTTATTTCGCAGCACTCTCGATCAATGAGTTAGGGTTATCCAAATCCTTGCTCATTTGATCATATCGCCTTGCTCGAAGGCAAGATTGTTCTCGGCTTAGTAACATACCGTGGTTCGTGATTTTCTCGCATATCTTCTAAGTATCACCAGTCGCCACCGACCGCTATGTTGAGTTCGTGATCGTTGGTTTATTCCTCGTAAACCACCCTTTCTCCAAAAATTCATGTTGATACCCCGAGCTAGTTGGTTGCTAAACAACAACTTGGAGAGTTGGAAGATAAAAGCTTGTCCGACTTGGTTCATGTTAAGGGATATCTTGTGTGTGTGTGAAGAAAGATGATATCTTCATCAATTGATCCTCGAGGCCATTGTTGGAGCTATTGTCTTACAAAACTTTGATTTGAGTGTGGGCTATTCTCAAATCAAATCGTAACTAACGATGTTCGTAATGTTGTCTTACTCGTGGATTTTCCCTAGCATACACCATTATATATATTTTTTTGATCCGACCAATACTATCACCTTGTTCACATAGTTATGGAATTCCATTTATATGGTCATCCCGATGACTTGTTGTTGAGCCCATCGCAGCATTTTATCTTCTCCATGATTCTGTTGGACATTGCTAGTGTTGGAAACTTTGTAAACATTACCTTCGTGTTCCATTCATGAGGTATATGTTTGATGAAAGAAGTGACTTCTCTCATTCACGTGCATCTGGTGCAAGTTGTCGCTGTGAGCTTGAGAAAGATTGTTTTGTTTCCGGTACCATCCCAAGTCACCATGCATGTGCGGAGTATGCTATGGTTTGACAGTGCTCGCAACCTTCATTCCATATGTATCCCTAGCACACCAAGCCACCGATTGACTTGTTCAAGATAAAGGAGTCTGCTCTAAGGTGAAATTTTGGACCTCCACACGGAGACTTCGATATCCTCGATGATGGTTCCCAACCTGAACTCGTAGTGTTTTATTATAAGACTACTATGTGGTCATGCTTGTCTAGGACAGCGGTTCACATGTATGTAGCGTAAACAGCTCATGTTTTGGAGCGCATATCGTAGTTCATTTCCGAGAATCTCGCAACGCTCATCTCGCCGGTTTGTGTTGCAAACTTTAATTTTCTTTTAGACTTGATGAGTCCGAATATTCCGACACCAACCGGATCTCAATCTCAGCAGATATGATGGTTGGAACCTCTTCCAAGAACTATGATATAGGTTTCAGTGAGGTGGACGACCTAGCTGGAAGCACTATTGTTGTAGTATCTTGATTAAGCCGCTTGGTCACCTCCCATGAGGATCTCGCATGACTTATTCTACAAACCGATCCTTATGGATTTTGTTCTCCAAGTCCGACCTTTTACTTGATGTCCTAGTTATCAAACCATATCTATAAATGGGTT
Source organism: Aegilops speltoides (assembly GCA_021437245.1). Lineage (NCBI taxonomy): Eukaryota > Viridiplantae > Streptophyta > Magnoliopsida > Poales > Poaceae > Aegilops > Aegilops speltoides. Next base: position 333,953,073 of record CM038143.1, read on the forward strand.
ACGCTTAGCACATCAAGGAGAACATTAGAAGCGGAGTGCTAAATGTCTCTCTACGATCATCCGATTTTGATTCCTTGGCCTCGCTAAGGTGAAATCTGAGAAGGTGTTATCTCCTTTGCATCTCAGATCGCCCATCACCATTCATCATGGTAGTATGTTGTGTTGTCAAGACCCTTGACACGGATGTTGGTAAAACCTTGATGAATATGGAAATGCTCTGTTCTTGAGAGCACGCACAAGCGCTTAGGTGTTATCATCGGCACTAATTGGGATTGCTCTTAGTTTCCTTGCTATGCTATAACTTTTGAAACAAAGGACTCACTCTCACCGCTGAGCTTCTCCCTAGTTACTAAAATCATTCCTTGTGTTGTTTTCAACAAGGTAATCCACATCATCCATTCTGGTCTGAGTATGTCATTCTTTCGGACTCCTTCAAATGATCGATTGTGTTTTGCCTTAGGCTGGTGTAAAGAGTTTCAATGATATCTGAATCAAAGGTAATTCTTTTTGCCACTTAAGGGATGATTCTAGGAGTCACCTCTCCCAAGGTGCCCCATTACGGGATCATAGTAATTGTTTCTTCGCTACTTTGAAACCCTCATCAAATTGTTTCTTCCATCCCTCCCGGTGCATGACTTGCCTCTCAGCTCCGTAGATGTTTCTACGCCTCATTCCGTGAGTTGATCTTGTGATCATTGAGATGATCCTAAGTTGCTCGAACCTCAAGAAGATCGATCCTTCCAGAGTCTTTCTTTCACTCGCTGTCATGTTGGCTGGAGTTCTCGAGCAAGACGACAAAACAAAGATGGTGATTGAATCAACGCTCATTTGAAGGGCAATTGGATCATGAAGATCGTGTTAGCTTTGTGCCCCCTATCTTCTTACTCACGCCTTGAATCTCGGGCAGATTCTTGTTTAGTGGGGTGAGTTGTCACAGCCCTAGAGTTTGTTTGTAACTAGTGGCATTGCATTCATGTCATCATGTCTAAATTTCATTAAAGTTGAAATGGGGATTGTCCAAACCCTAGCATTAAAGGAATTCACTAGGTTCACCTGAAATATTTTCAAGAAGTCCAATGGCTTTCAAAAAATGTTCATCATTTATGGAAATACTGTAAACAAAGGGCTGAGGTGATGCACATTTTCCATGATATATTTGGGCTCAATTAAATCATACTTATTTGAATTTGGGCATTTAAATACTATAAAATATTTAAAATGTCCAAATAGTCCTAAACTGAAATGTTCCATGTTGGATATATTCCAAACAAGGGCCATGAGAAGTTTGGTGATTTTTCAAAGGTGCCTAAGTATTTTTAATAAAGCCCAAACAACTACGTAAAAATAGAAAATGTAATGTAAAAGTAAATAGGCGTAAACATACCCGAGCTTACTCGGCAGCCCACCCACAGCCCAACACTGCAGCCCAAAGAATGCCCAGCCCACCAGCGCCTCCTATCGCTTTCCTCCTCAAGGCCAAGAGATTTAGGGCGTAGGGTCAGAGGCACGCAAGACGCGCCCGCCACCTCCACTCGCCTCGTCAAGGCCCCCGACGCCTAGACACCTCCAACGCTGCCACGCTACCCTCCGAATCCTCGCCACTCTCTCGCCCCATCCTCTCTCTACTCTCTCTTCGCTGAAGCGGAGCTTGCCGCCGACGCTGCTTGCCGCGCCACTGCCTCGACCTCGCCAGGCTCGCGAGCTCAGACGACGTCCTCGACCTCGACGAGCCACGAGGCCCCGGACACGCCGCAACGCCGCCACCGCCGCCGCTTTCCTCGCCGGCCATCAAGATCGCCGCCGCGATTCACCACCTCCCGAGCTTCCCGAGCACGCCGAGGCCACCTCCAAGAATCACCGTGAGCTCCGCCATCGCTTCCTCTCTCCGCGTTTCACCTCCTCTCTAGCTGCCGCCCGCAACGAGGCCGAGACTCACCGCCGCCGCCATGTCGCCGCTGCGTTTACAGCCACCGCAGAACTCCTAACCGAGCACACCCACGCGTTTCACCGCGCCACGCAGTGTCGAGGAGCCAAGCACGCCACCCCACGGCCACCGCAGCCTCGCTTTTGAGTACGCTCAACTCCCGCCGCCGAGGTCGACGCTGGCCCAACTCCGCCACCTCGCACCTCCCCGCCACAGCTTGATGCGCACGAGCCGCAGCCTCGAGGTGGGCTCGCCATCGATTTGGTCGCCGGAGCGCGAATCCCGCTGCGCCTCGCCACAGATGGTCGCCGGTGGCTAAACGCCGGCTGGTTGACCCTGCTTGACCCTAGTTGACCCAAAGGGCCAGTGGACTCTCGACTCCATGACATGTGGGGCCCATCTTTAATTAAATTAGTTTAGTGCTAACTAAAACTAGTTAGCCTAATTACACCGACACGCTGGACCCACAGTCGTGGTTTGACCTGGACCGCATTCGCTGACTTGATGACGCCAAGATGATGCAAGGTTGATTTAAAGAATGCTTTTTCAGATTTTAAATAAATCAATGATTTATTTATTTCCGTAAAATGTCCTAAAGTTCTAAAAATCATAGAAATTAAACCGTAACTCCAAATGAAATAAATTATATATGAAAAATTATCGAAAAATTCAAGGAATCCATCTGTACCATTTTCATGCATGTTAGAACAACTTATAGCTGCTGTTTAGCACAAATCATTTAAATGGCATTTGAATAATCACATATGGAGTTTGAATTTGAATCTTGTATTCAAACCAACTTCATTTAATCTCTGCTAGTTGCATTAGCTCAAACCACAGCATATTGACATGTCATGATCATGCATCATATTGTGCATTTGCATTGATTGTGTTTCTTCTCGCTTGCCGTAATTGCCCCTCTCGATAGACGCTGCTCCGACGATGAGTTCGATGACACCGATGAAGAGATATATTATCTTCGTATGCTGTGCAAGCAAAACCCCTTGTTCATTCCGACATAATCCCACTCTCTCGCCCCCGCCTCTTTTATCGCATTAGGACAACAACGATTCATGTGTCACTTGTCATGTAGTTGAACCCTTTATCCTCTCGCATGACCCGTCATTCCACAAGAATAGATGAAACCCACTAGCATGAGTAGGAGTTGTTTGAGCCTCGATGTGCCTACTCATTCATGCATGTTTGTCATGCCTGCTATTGCTTAGAGTTGTGTCAGTCCGATTCATCGGGAATGAATCGGAGGTGTGTGAACATGTCCCATCGTTGAGAGTTAAATGTGTGAACACGATTTGGTAAAGGAAGGTGAGAGGCCATGTAGGAGTACATGGTGGGTTGTCTCATTGCAGCCGCCCCTAGAACCGAAGTTCTGTGGTTTGTGATCCATGAACAGCATTACCACACATTGGGCTCCGGCGCCCAAGCCTCTCGGCTTCTTAATCACCCTTGTTCTCTGGTCCAGAGTTGCAACTAGTTTCTCGTGTTTGTAGGTAGTGTTAGTAGTCTACCAAGTGGCACCCTGCATGTGGGCTTGGGATGACTAGGCACTGTGGCACGGTGTACCAAGCGAGATCCACCCGCCGAGGTGGGCTTGGGAACCCCGCCACATCGCTTGGGGCCGTGAGCGACACCCCGCCGGATCTCCTCATGGATGGAACCCAATAGGCGATAAACCCGGACGAGAGACTTGAGTGTTTAGGTAGGTCGTGGCCGACTCCCTCGCCCGCTTCCGCTTGAAGGTGGCCGAGGTACTTGACGGTATGTATGTATAAGTGGCGAGAGCATGTGTGAAGAAGTACACCTCGCAGGTTATCATTATCTAGTCGAATAGCCGGATTCCTCGGATATGGAAACTTGGACCCCTTGCATAGTTCATAGACAAGTGAAAGTGGATACTTTAAAATGCGCAAGATAAGCGTGAGTGCTATGGATGGCATGCTCAGAGGGAGACGGAGCGGATCCATAGTGGTGTATTGATATGGTGAATATGTGGACTCGCAGCGCCACCTCAAAAGAGTTACTTGCAATGTAGTTCAGAATAGCCACCGAGTCAAAGCTGGCTTGCTGCAGCTTAAACTCCACCACCCCTTTGTTGATAATGATGCATATGTAGTTAGTTCTCGATGTAAGTCTTGCTGGGTACATTTGTACTCACGCTTGCCTATTTTATGTTTTTGCAGAGAGATTCAGCCTCGCTTAGTAGTTCCATGTGGACTTCGACGCTTAGCTTGTTACCTCAGCTACGATCTTGTGCCCTCGGCAGATCTACTAGATAGTCGCTTCTAAGCCTTTTTCATTTGTAGATGTCTCAGATTCGACATGATAAGCTTCCGCTTGTGCTTGACTTGTATGTTTCAATGTTGGGTCGTGAGACCCATGTTTGTAATATCTCGCTCCCTGAGCCTAATGAATAAATACTTGAGTCGAGAGTCATGTTGTGATGCCATGTTGTATTTGCACATATCGAGCATATTGTGTGTATGTTATTGAAATGCTTGGTATGTGTGGGATCCGACTATCTAGTTGTTTATCCTTAGTAGCCTCTTCATCGGAAATGTCTCCTAGTGTTTCCACCGAGCCATGGTAGCTTGCTACCGCTCCGAACACTTAGGCTGGCCGCATATGTCCTTCTTCGCTCATGTGTCCGTCCTTCGGGAAATGTCACGCGATGAATACCGGAGTCCTCGTTAGCCCGCCACAGCCCGGTTCACCGGAGGTCTGCTAGCCCTGCTACAGCCTCGATTCACTACCGATGACCGACACGCTCGATGTCGGGTCATGGATGCCTCGTCCTCGTAAGTTTGTGCCACTTTGGGTTTACGACTAGCCATGTCACCGGCTCCTTATCATATGGATGCTAGCGACACTATCATATACGCAGCCAAAAGGCTAAACGGTCCCTGCAAAGGTAAGGCGACACCCGTGGGGATACCGTGCGTGAGGCCGCAAAGTGATATGAGGTGTTACATGCTAGATCGATGTGGCATTGAGTCGGGGTCCTGACAGATCAATATATCAAGTGGGCGGAGCCAAAATATGGCATATCGCCGGGACCAGATACTTGTCCGGTACCCCGAACAAGACATCCGAAGACTGGCCTTCGGAGTGGTTTTATATGGAGGACATCCCCCTCCCGGACCCTATTCGGATGGGCCTTCCTAAGTTTGCTAAAGCCCCACTAAAGAAATGCCATAGCTGGCACCCCTGGAGCCCCCAAGAGGAAGATAACAGAGAGGTCCTCTACCTGATGAGCAGGATAAAAACGGTGGCCAAATCAGGACTGGCAATAACCGAGGTTATGTCAATATGTATAATGCGGGGGGTGCAGCCACTTCAGTATCGGGGGAAGCCCATGTGGCACTTCAACGGAGAAGACGATGCCACCCGCTGCGGTCGTAAAGGTCCGGACTCCGCCACCGCCCTGGCGAAGATATTGTCCGATTTGTACAAAGGAGAAGAAGAGGAGTTCCTCTGTATTAAGCCACGGGATGGATTTTCCATGTACAACCCCCCCAAGATGGGTGAGATGCTATCTTTTACTCAACTCCATTCATTCCCGCATTCTTTATCACAAATATTTACCTTGCTAATTCATAGCAGGAACTGCGAAAAGCTGTAAGGAGGTCCACAGCCTGCCTCCACAGCCAGAGGACCCGACCGGCCTCACCCAGACTCAAGAAGATCTCGACGATTTGTGGAGCTCACAATAGGACATTCTATCGCTTAAGCCGTGACGGTGCCTTTGTAGCCATCATAGTCGACTATCCCGCCTACTCCCTACATCACATGTAAGTAAAACCGGAGTCCTAACTTCCGAGAAGGGTCTCTTCTTTGCGCTTTACCCACCGCACTTGTATCGCGTTTTACAGGGAAGGCCATCGGGCGCCGGTCAACTCCATGTGACTCGCCACCAAGGGGCACCGAAGCCGGGTAGGCTTAAAAGGAAGGCGGTCAGGACCGAGATGCCGTCGCAGAGGTATGAGTGAAAACCTGTTCCATGATTATCGTGTTTAAAATATAACAATGTCCGTGATCCCTGGCAGGAAAAACGCTCGCCGGACAGTGTCCTGAGAGCCTGCCGGCCACGCCTCCATCAGCCGGATTCCAGAGCCGGACTCAGGGGCGGAGGCTAACGCAGGGACAACGCCGGACGGTCCTCCTATAGAGGATGCAGATAGAATGTCCGCTACGAATTCCGAAGTGGAGAGCGCCATGAATCACACGCGTCGACGGGCCGTACTCCGCGACCCTAATTTCTCCGAAGAGGCGTTCAATGCCTTCAACTCAGGAGATGCGTACATCTGAGCTGCTCAAGATGGTCCTTCCAGGGCCATGGACCAGTATGTGAAGGATGTACGGGTAAGAAAATCTGATAATTATGTATATCAGTAGCCCCTGAGACTTGAAATAGTTGGCACAACTGATTTAAGGATCATTGTATGCATAGGTTCTTACGGAGAAGAATACCCAGCTGTCTAAAGAGTTGGAGGAGTGCAAAGCCCAGCTATGGGCCGCAGTTACCGGAATGGAGGAGTCCAAGAAGGCCTCATCTGGTAATACTTGTCTTGATCGAAAAGAAAGTAATGACATGTACCAGTTGGTATTCGGCATGCATGCAAATCTAACAATAGATTCTACAGACAATCCCGGAGGTAATACGGAGATTGTACCAGGGGATGAGCAATATGCTAAACGATAGGTAGAGGCTGGCGAGCGCGTGCTTACACGGGTTATTCGAGAGAAAAATGATCTCCAGGATGCCCATACCCGGCTGGGCATTGAACTAAAAGATGTTCGGGCCCAGCTTGCTGACTCCGTGAAGGAGAATAAGAGGCTTCAACGCGACATTTTTAGTAAGTGCTCGAACGAACCTTTATACAGTTCGGTGGAGAAGCGGGCTAACAGATTTTGTCTGTAGGTATGCTGACCGGTCGTCCCGAAGAGGAGATGCCCGGATCCGCAAGCGATCTGCTGCAAGAGCTCTCGCAACTGCACGAACAAGTTCGGCAGGTGATGCAGGGTATTGCCCAGGCCTTGTGGCCCTCCGCCTCCCTGCCCGGAGGCATGAGGGAGCTTGTAGAGCTCCAGGGAGCACGGCGGCGCTTCCGATTATGGAAGATATCAGCCTGCCGTCAAGGTGCAAGGGAAGCCTGGGCCATGGTGAAGGCGCGGTACACCAAGGTTGACCCGAATCACATGGCCGAGGTCAGGCCTATAGGGTCAAATGGGAAAGAGATCCCCATTAGTCTGGTATATGACCAGGTAGCATTAGCCGCAAAGTATTCCCAACAGGATTGTAGGCTAGGCAACCTGTTGGATGGCATAGAAGAAGAATTTAGTCAGTCTAAGTGAGTGTGTACTTCAGATGACATATTTTATCCCTAGCCGGATTGTAAATCATTTGTCATGGCGGACATTTTCGCTTCAGCCTCCGGACCCGATAGTCCGGAGTGTATCCGAATACCCACTCAGTTATGTAAACCGGGGTACGCGTGGAAACTAGGCGTAGGGGTCATAAGTGCTTGAATAGACAAGTACCCAACTAGCTATGTTATATTACATGGATAGTAAGAAACATCTTCCAGGGAGAATAGTTCCGTTAAGGGTTCCTTTCCCTGGGTACGCATGCATTGATGTGCATGTCGGAGCTGCGCACAGAGACGCAGGATATAAAACATCTGGGGGTTTATTTTGTAAGTAGGTAAGAAACATCTATTGTTCACCGACCGGATATTCCCTTAAAACGCTTAGCTTTCGCTTCACCCTACCGAGGTACACATCCCATCGACCGACGGTAACAATCGCAGAGGTGCTCCCTTATGCCCTAGCCGAACTAACTAAACGAGGGCATAAACATAGGAGCTGTGTAACGCCTTGATCCGATGCGCCAGTGTCCGGCAGCTTATTCATCGTTGTTGCCATGTCATTTGCTTGTGTGTTGCATTTTATCATGTCATCATGTGCATTTCTTTTTGCATACATGTTCGCCTCATGCATCCAATCTTTTTCCCGTTGTCCGCTTTTGCAATCCGACACTCCTATGTCCTCCAAATGCCTCTTTGCCTCTTTTCGTAAAGGGTGTTAAACTTTCTCGGAATGGTTCGAGGTTTGCTAAGCGGCCTTGGTACACCACCGTAGACCGCCTGTCAAGTTTCATGCCATTTGAGGTCGTTGATACTCCAACGGTTAACCGGTAACCAGAAGGCCTCTTTTGTGTGCAGCCCACCACCCTTCCAAAGTGGCCTAAAACCTAGCAAACTCTCCTCCATGCTTTGGTCGCTCGATCACGATCGCGTACAAAACCGCCCTCATTTGGACTCTCCTAGCTCCCTATGCCTATATAAACACCTCCTCCTCTAATCCCGGTCAAAACCCTAGCTCCGCCTCTTCCGCCACGGACACGCCCGGACGGACTGAACGCGTCGCCGCCGCTTCGCCTAATCGGAGGCCGCCACATGTCGCGCCGCCCTCCTCGCGCCTTCGCTGTGGTTCTGGAGCCCACAGCTGCCCGCCTGCAGGCAGATCTGGGCTCGCTGCCCGCCTACAGGTTTCGCTTCGCTGCTGGCGCTTCGCTGCCGTTGCACGCGGGCGACCACGCTTGCCGCTTCGCACAGACTCCAAGCATTTTTCCGGCGACCGCCGCCGCCCCACGCTTCAAGGCCGCGCTGCCCTCGGATACGGCGCCGCTGCCACCGGCGCGCGCCTCGCTCAAGCTGCACCTCGGCTTCCCGCCGCCGGCTCACCAGCGCCGCTGGACCTCGCCACGGCCGCTCTCCTCCTCCGCCTCAGGCTGAGATCCGCCGATCCGGCGAGATCCGCCCAGATCCGCCTCCCCGCTTGGCCTCTCGCCCATCTCCGCGCAGAACTCCGCGAGCCGCTTCGCCGAAATCCAAGCAAACGAAGGTCGACTCCAGATTTTCACTAAGTCCTCGAAGTTTTGCACATTATCATGCCATGTTCATCGTGATCATAACTCTGTGCATACCGCCCTTTCCGTGCGCGTAATATGTCGAATTGTTCGTCTCGATTTAGTACTCCATTTCATTCCATTGCATCATTTTCATTTGAGCTCATCTTGATGCCCGAAATGCTGTTGGAAGAGTGCATGTTGATGTTAATCTGCTGAAATTGTTATAACTTGCTCATTTGTCATTTTTGCCATGTTTGATGTGTGCATCCTATGAGCATGAGCTCTACATGTGTTTTGATCTACGATATGCCATCTTTCCAGGGGTGCTATCCACGTATTTTTGTGAGTTGTGTGCTGAGTGCATCAAGCTTGTTAAGTAGGGTACTTGCTGTTGCTGTTTTGCTAGGCAGATTCTGTTATATTTTGTTGCTATGTAAACCTGATGCTACAAGTCATTTCGTGCATTATTCTGGAGATGTTCACTAAGAATGTTTTGTTATACATGTTATGGTCTATCCATTCATGCCCTTGGTTGCAATTATAGCCTACTGTAGCTTGTTGTTCTCTTGCTCCAAAGTTGCTAAATGATGTTGCTGTCAGCCTTTTAACATTAAGTTCAATGTTTCCATGATTGTTTCCTAGTGATCCATGCCCCCTATGACCTTGCTATTGCCATTCTTAGCTTCACAAACATGTCTTCTTACTGTTGGTTGCCTTGACATGCCATCTATTTCTCTGTGGTGAGTGGTTCAAGCTCACCAACATGCCTACTTATTGTTGTTCCTGCCATGTATGAATCTGTCATATAACTTGCCATGTTTACATGGGTGCCATCATATTTTCTGATCCTTTTTGGCTCATGGTCAGTAAGGGACTGTTGTTCTATGTATATAGTAGTATCATGCCATGCCTTTGTTTGCCATGATAAGTTCCTATAACATGTTGTTTGATAGCTCTAAACATTGCAACCTGATGTTATTTCTGCAAAGTCTGAAACTGTTATAATTTGCAATCTTCCCATGTTCTTTTGAGCATGTTCTAGTCTATTCTGGAGCTAGCTCAGTGTTCATGTTTTGTTGTGCTTTACCAGTACTTCATGCCCATGCCTTTTGTTATCATGTTGAGCTGCTGTAGCATATTGTTTTGATACTTGCAAGATGCCTAGTTGCTGTTTTGGACAGATTGTTGCTATAACTTGTATAGAGTGTATGTGTTGCACCGTTGCTCCGCTTTGAGTGTGCTTTATATAAAAACTTGCTTGATTTCGCATGTAGCTTCATATTATCATGTTGCATCCTTGTTTTGAGGTGTTTGCTTGAGGTGTGTATGCATTTTGCATCAATGCCATGTTTAACTTGTTTTGCTCATATCTTCTAGGCAGAGTCTCAATTAAATGAACTTTATATGTAACTTGACTAGAATTTCGTGTAGATTCTCTTGGTGCTCTTTAACTTGTTGTTTAACAACTTGAACCTAAGGTTTATTCAGTTCTAGACCAATTTCGAAATATGCATATGAGGACGCATCGAATTTTTATATGTTGTTTCCGCCTCATTTAAACTTGCCTTGATGTGTTGCTCTTGTATGCATCATCTCTTGCCATGAGTAGCTTCATGTAGCTTTGTCATGCATCATGATTTTGTGCATCATGCTTGGTTGTGCATCATGTCTTGCCTATGTGTTGTGTGTTTACCGTGTTGTGTGCTTCTTCTTGATAGTTCCTGCTTCGCTATGCATCGTGAGGATGCGCTCGCTCACGGTGGTTCGCCTTCGTGGCTTCATCTTCTTCATGGACTCGTTCTTCTTCCTTATGGATTTCGTGCAAGATGACCGCTACCTCGATCTCACTACTATCATTGCTATGCTAGTTGCTTCGCTCTATCGCTATGTTATGCTACCTATCATTTGCTCTTCAAGCCTCCCAAATTGCCATGAACCTCTAACCTTCGACACCCTTCCTAGCAAACCGCTGATTGGCTATGTTACCGCTTTGCTCAGCTTCTTCTTATAGCGCTGCTAGTTGCAGTGAAGTTGAAAATTGCTCCATGGTGGATGTGGTTTTGTTGGGATATCACAATATCTCTTATATTATTAATGCATCTATATACTTGGTAAAGGGTGGAAGGCTCGGCCTTATGCCTGGTGTTTTGTTCCACTCTTGCCGCCTCTAGTTTCCGCCATACCGTGTTATGTTCCCGGATTTTATGCTCCTTACGCGGTCGGGTGATTTATGGAACCCCCCTGACAATTCGCTTTGAATAAAACTCCTCCAGCAAGGCCCAACCTTGATTTTACCATTTGCCTCACCACCACCTACTTTTCCCTTGGGAGTAATTAACCCAAGGGTCATCTTTATTATAGCCCCCCCCGGCCAATGCTTGTCTAAGTGTTGGTCCGAACTAGAGTCCTTTGCAGCGCCCCCTCAGGGAAACTTGAGGTCTGGTTTTAGTTGTACGGATGCTCATCCGGTGTTGCCCTGAGAACAAGATATGTGCAGCTCCTATCGGGATGTCGGCGCATCGGGCGGTCTTGCTATTCTTGTTTTACTATTGTCGAAATGTCTTGTAAACCGGGATTCCGAGACTGATCGGGTCTTCCTGGGAGAAGGTATATCCTTCCTTGATCGCGAGAGCTTATCATGGGCTGTTGGGACACCCCGCAGGTATAATCTTTCGAGAGACGTGTCCGCGGTTATGTGGCGATGGGAATTTGTTAATGTCCGCTTGTAGATAACTTGACAACAGATCCAATTAAAACGCATCAATCGCGGTGTAGCCGTGATGGTCTCTTCTCGGCGGAGTCCGGAAGTGAACACGGTCTTTGGGTTATGTTTGACGAATTAGGAGTTCAGATCACCTCTTGATCTTTGCTAGCTTCACGACCGCTCCTTTTGCTCCTCTTCTCGCCTCATTTATGTATGTTAGCCACCATATCATGCTTAGTCGCTGCTGCAACCTCACCATTTTACCCCTTCGCTTCCGTTAAGCTTTGCTAGTCTTGATACCCATGGTAATGGGATTCCCGAGTCCTCGTGGTTTCATGATTACTACAACAACAAGTTGCGGTGTACAGTTGTGCGATGATCATGACGCGAGAGCGATGCTTGTTTGCTTTGAGTTCTTCTTCCGCTTCTTCGTCAGGGATAGGTTCCGTGTCGGCAGCCTGGGCTAGGTGGTGGATGTCGCTTGAGTTTTGTTTGTGTTTCATCCGTAGTCGGATGGTACTCTGATGTATTATGATGTTGTATTCGTGTGGCATTGTATGCCTTATGTATGTATCCCCATCTATTATGTAATGTTGATGTAATGATATCCACCTTGCAAAAGCGTTTCAATATGCGGTTCTATCCTTGGTGGGACCTTCGAGTTCCTTTTGGATAGGGTCGCATATTGGGCGCGACAAGCTGGTAACAGAGCCTCGACCGACCTTAGGAGCCCCCCTTGATTGATCGTGTAGTTTGGCCATTGTCGAGTCTAGAAGAAAACTATTTTCGGAGTCTAGTTATATCGGAGAGTAGGAATTCGTTTTACTGCTCAGCCCCCTTCGTCGCTCTGGTGAGGAATCTTGACGTAGGTGTTTTGAACTACTCATTTTCCCCTTCAAATTTTTCTTTAGGATCGGGTGGTTAGTTTTCATTCGTTGTCCATCCTCTTTTGTCCGGCGCGATTTCGCCAAGTTGATTTAAACCTCTTTGTCTTTGGGAGATCAATCATCGCCTCTTTTCGATCGATGTTGTTTCCGTCCGGTTGTCCTTGTTTTTCCCACCGCCCTCCCTTCTTCTTCTCGAATCCAAGTCCGTGAATCGAGTATCCTTCCTACTGCAATGTAAGTCTTTGCTTTCTTTCCTCAATGATTTCAACCGTGTTTTTCTTCAAGATATTCGCCGGTTTCCTTCCAAGTTGCCTTTGTTTTTCCTGCCCTCCCACCCTTTTTTCTTCCCGAGTCTCGACTTCTCGACCATCAATTTCATTCGCCGAGCCTCTTCGCCTTCCCTCAATCATTTCAACCGATGAATTCTCGCTTTGTTCGACATTCTTCATTTTTTTCTTTTCCGTGGATTCAATTCAAGTTTTTCGGATTGATGACATTCTTTCCTTGATCAAGTCTTCTCCTTGCTCGTGTGTCTCTCGCCAGCTTTATCATTCGGGAGTTCGGAAGACATCTCAGAAGATTCGTCTGTGTTCCAATTAATTCGAGGTTGTCACCTCATTCAAATATTTCAATTGTCCCGGTGCTTCTTTTATCTGTTCAACAATCCTTTCCAACGGTGTTATCTCCTCAGTGGGCCCTAACCCACAGGTCTTTTCCCAGGATCTTACCTGACTCTTCTAATTTCCCGGAGTTATTCTCAATTCTTTTCAAAGTGTGATGTAAGAATGGATCCCATCATCGTGATACCTTCTCCAAGATCGATTCCAAATCATTTTCATCGTCGGCTCAACTCTTCGCTTTCGCTTCCGGAGTGTCTCAACATATTTTGGTGTTTTTTTCTCGTGGTCATTGAAGATCAAGAAGAGTTTTCTTAAATCTTGCCCGTTTTCCCGAGATTCGCGGTGCTAGCTCGATGTTATCCTATCAAATTGTTTTCCACCATGCAAATTCTTTTCATCCATCCGGAGCATTTCAGAGTTGCTTTCTCTCGATCATCCGAGGCCATTTTTTGAAGATTTCTTCGCTCTAAGTTTTCAGATTCGCTCTCCAATTATTCTAATCCGTGCCCTTTCGCTCAGATTCGATTCCGTGAGCATTCGATTCTCGCCATATTCGCCGCTCATCTTTTCTAACCGAAAGTGCTCTCGACTTTGTTCATCTTTTCTCTTGAGTTCTTGTTTCACCTCATCCCTTTCCTTCCGCTCGGGTCCTAAGATCTCGGACGAGATCTCTTGTTAGTGGAAGAGTGTTGTAACGCCCCGAATCCGATGCGCCAGGTGTCCGCCAGTTATTCATCGTTGTTGCCATGTCATTTGCTTGTGTGTTGCATTTTATCATGTCATCATGCGCATTTCTTTTTGCATACATATTCGTCTCATGCATCCGAGCTTTTTCCCCGTTGTCCGTTTTGCAATCCGACACTCCTATGTCCTCCTGCTCCCTTTTGCCTCTTTTTGCGGCGGGTGTTAAACTTTTCGAATGGTCCGAGGTTTTCCAAGCGGCCTTGGTACACCACGGTAGACCGCCTGTCAAGTTTCAGGCAATTTGGAGGTCGTTGATACTCCAACGTTAACCGTAAATCAGAAGGCCTCTTTCGTGCAGCCCAACACCCTTCCAAAGTGGCCCAAAACCCAGCAAACTCCCTCCATGCTCTTGGTCGCTCGATCACGATCAAGGGCAAAACCGCTCCTCATTTGGACTCTCCTAGCTCCCTATGCCAATATAAACACCTCCCCTCCTCTAATCCCGGGTCCAAACCCTAGCTCCGCCCTCTCCGCGCCGGACACATCTCGATCGGACGGACGCGCCCACCGCCGCCTCGCCTAATCGGAGGCCACCACATGTCGCGTCGCCGCCCCGCTCGCGCCTCCTCTGCTGTGGGTCTCTGGAGCCCGCAGCCGCCCGCCCAAGATGCTCCTTGCTCCTGTGCCGGTGCCGCTTCGCCGCTGCTCACGGCCGGCGACCACGCCAGTCGCCTCGCCGCCCGGCGCTTCCGCTGGCGATCGCTGCCGCCCACGCCAAGGCCACTGCCATGCCGCCACCGCTGGATCCGCACCGCCGCCGCCGCTGCCGCCGCTTCAAGGCTGGCGCCTGCCTCCCCATTGTGGTTCTCCAAGGCTGCCATGGACCTCGTCTGCCGGCCGCTTCTCCTCCGCCTCAAGACTGAGATCTGGCCGATCCGGCGAGATCCGCCCGATCCGCCTCCCGGCTTTGCCTCGCCCATCTCCTGCGTGAACTCCGCGAGCCGCTCGCCAAATCACAAGCAAACGAAGGTTGACCTCCAGATTTTCACTAAGTCCCTGAGTTTTGCACATTATCATGCCATGTTCATCGCATCATAACTCTGTGCATACTGCTCCTTTTTATGCGTGTAATATGTCAAATTGTTCGTCTCGACGAGTACTTCATTTCATTCCACTGCATCATTTTCATTTGAGCTCATCTTGATGCCCGAAATGCTGTTGGAAGAGTGCATGTTGATGTTAATCTGCTGAAACTGTTATAACTTGCTCATGTCATTTTTGCCATGTTTGATGTGTGCATCCTATGAGCATGAGCTCTACATGTGTTTTGATCTACGATATGCCATCTTTCCAGGGGTGCTATCCACATATTTTTTTGAGTTGTGTGCTGAGTGCATCAAGCTTGTTAAGTAGGGTACTTGCTGTTGCTGTTTTGCTAGGCAGATTCTGTTATATTTTGTTGCTATGTAAACCTGATGCTACAAGTCATTTCGTGCATTATTCTGGAGATGTTCACTAAGGATGTTTTGTTATACATGTTATGGTCTATCCATTCATGCCCTTGGTTGCAATTATAGCCTGCTGTAGCTTGTTATTCTCTTGCTCCAAAGTTGCTAAATGACGTTGCTGTCAGCCTGTTAACATTAAGTTCAATGTTTCCATGATTGTTTGCTAGTGATCCATGCCCCCTATGACCCTGCTATTGCCATTCTTAGCTTCACAAACATGTCTTCTTACTGTTGGTTGCCTTGCCATGCCATCTATTTCTCTGTGGTGAGTGGTTCAAGCTCACCAACATGCCTACTTATTGTTGTTCCTGCCATGTATGAATCTGTCATATAACTTGCCATGTTTACATGGGTGCCATCATATTTTCTGATCCTTTTTGGCTCATGGTCAGTAAGGGACTGTTGTTCTATGTATATAGTAGTATCATGCCATGCCTTTGTTTGCCATGATAAGTTCCTATAACATGTTGTTTGATAGCTCTAAACATTGCAACCTGATGTTATTTCTGCAAAGTCTGAAACTGTTATAATTTGCAATCTTCCCATGTCCTTTTGAGCATGTTCTAGTCTATTCTGGAGATAGCTCAGTGTTCATGTTTTGTTGTGCTTTACCAGTACTTCATGCCCATGCATTTTGTTATCATGTTGAGCTTCTGTAGCATATTGTTTTGATGCTTGCAAGATGCCTAGTTGCTGTTTTGGATGATTGTTGCTATAACTTGTATAGAGTGTATGTGTTGCACTGCTGTTCGCTTTGAGTGTGCTTTATATGAAACTTGATTGATTTTGCATGTAGCTTCATATTATCATGTTGCATCCTTGTTTTGAGGTGTTTGCTTGAGGTGTGTATGCATTTTGCATCAATGCCATGTTTAACTTGTTTTGCTCATATCTTCTAGGCCATAGTCTTAATTAAATGAACTTTATATGTAACTTGACTAGAATTTCGTAGATTCTCTTGGTGCTCTTAAACTTGCTGTTTAACAACTTGAGCATAAGGTTTATTCAGTTCTGGACCAATTTCGAAATATGCATATGAGGACGCATCGAATTTTTATATGTTGTTTCCGCCTCATTTAAACTTGCCTTGATGTGTTGCTCTTGTATGCATCATCTCTTGCCATGAGTAGCTTCATGTAGCTTTGTCATGCATCATGATTTTTGTGCATCATGCTTGGTTGTGCATCATGTCTTGCCTATGTGTGGTGTGTTTACCATGTTGTGTGCTTCTTCTTGATAGTTCCTGCTTTGCGCTGCGATCGTGAGGATGCGCTCGCTCACGTGTGGTTCATCTTCATGGCTCCATCTTCTTCATGGACTCGTTCTTCTTCCTTATGGATTTCAGCAAGATGACCGCTACTCGATCTCACTACTATCATTGCTATGCTAGTTGCTTCGCTCTATCGCTATGTTATGTAACCTATCATTTGCTCTTCAAGCCTCCCAAATTGCCATGAACCTCTAACCTTGACACCCTTCCTAGCAAACCGCTGATTGGCTATGTTACCGCTTTGCTCAACCCTTATTATAGCGCTGTTAGTTGCAGTGAAGTTGAAGATTGCTCCATGGTGGATGTGGTTTTGTTGGGATATCACAATATCTCTTATATTATTAATGCATCTATATACTTGGTAAAGGGTGGAAGGCTCGGCCTTATGCCCGGTGTTTTGTTCCACTCTTGCCGCCCTAGTTTCCGCCATACCGTGTTATGTTCCCGGATTTTATGCTCCTTATGCGGTCGGGTGATTTATGGACCCCCGACAGTTTGCTTTGAATAAAACTCCTCCAAAGAAGGCCCAACCTTGGTTTTACCATTTGCCTCACCACCACCTACTTTTCCCTTGGGAGTAATTAACCCAAGGGCCATCTTTTTTATAGCCCCTGCCAATGCTTGTCTAAGTGTTGGTCCTAACTAGAGTCCTTTGCAGCACTCGTGGAAACTTGAGGTCTGGTTTTAGTTGTACGGAGTGCTCATCCGTGTTGCCTCGAGAACGAGATATGTGCAGCTCCTATCGGATATCGGCGATCGGGCGGTCTTGCTGGTCTTGTTTTACTATTGTCGAAATGTCTTGTAAACCGATTCCGAGATCGATCGAGTCTTCCCGGGAGAAGGTATATCCTTCGCTGATCGCGAGAGCTTATCATGGGCTGTTGGGACACCCCGCAGGTATAATCTTTCGAGAGCCGTGCCTCATGTTATGTGGTAGATGGGAATTTGTTAATGTCCGGTTGTAGATAACTTGACACCAGATCCAATTAAAACGATCAACCGCTGCAGTGTAGTCGTGATGGTCTCTTCTCGCGGAGTCCGGAAGTGAACATGGTCTTTGGGTTATGTTTGACGAAGTAGGAGTTCAGATCACCTCTTGATCTTTGCTAGCTTCACGACTGCCTTTTGCTCCTCTTCTCGCTCTCATTTATGTATGTTAGCCACCATATCATGCTTAGTCGCTGCTGCAACCTCACCACTTTACCCCTTACTTTCCCATTAAGCTTTGCTAGTCTTGATACCCATGGTAATGGGATTGCCGAGTCCTCGTGGTTTCACAGATTACTACAACAACAGCAGGTGTACAAAGTTGTGCGATGATCATGACGCGAGAGCGATGCTTGTTTGCTTTGAGTTCTTCTTCTCGCTTCTTCGATTAGGGATAGGTTCCAGTCGGCAGCACTGGGCTAAAGGTGGTGGATGTCGCTTGAGTTTTGTTTGTGTTTCATCCGTAGTCGGATGGTACTCTGATGTATTATGATGTTGTATTCGTGTGGCATTGTATGCCTTATGTATGTATCCCCATCTATTATGTAATGTTGATGTAATGATATCCACCTTGCAAAAGCGTTTCAATATGCGGGTCTAGCCTTGGTGGGACCTTCGGGTTCCTTTTGGATAGGGTCGCATATTGGGCGTGACAAGTTGGTAACAGAGCCTCGACCGACCTTAGGAGCCCCCCTTGATTGATCGTGTAGTTTGGCCGTTGTCGAGTCTAGAAGAAAACTATTTTTGGAGTCTAGTTATATCGGAGAGTAGGAATTCTTTTTACTCCTCAGCCCCCTTCCTCTTCCCCTTCAAATTTTTCTTTAGGATCACGTGGTTAGTTTTCGCTCGCTTTTCCATCCTCTTTGTCCTGCATTTTCGCTGTTGATTCAAACCTCTTTGTCTTTGGGAGATCAATCCTCGTGTCTTTTCGATCGATGTTGTTTCCTTGTCCAAGTTTTCCTTGTTTTTCCCATTCGCCTCCCTTCTTCTTCTCGAATCCAAGTCCGTAATCGAGTATCCTTCCTACTCGTATGTAAGTCTTTGCTTTCTTTCCTCAATGATTTCAACCGTGTTTTTCTTCAAGATATTCGCCGGCTTCCTTCCAAGTTGCCTTTGTTTTTCCTGCCTCCCACCCTTTTTCTTCTCGAGTCTCGACTTCTCAACCATCAATTTCATTCGCCGAGCCTCTTCGCCTTCCTCAATCATTTCAACCGATGAATTCTCGTTTTGTTCGACATTCTTCATTTTTTTTCTTTTTCCGGTGGATTCAATTCAAGTTTTTCGGATTGATGACATTCTTTTCCTTGGATCAAGTCTTCTCCTTGCTCGTGTGTCTCTCGCCAGTTTATCATTCCGGAGTTCGGAAGACATCTCAGAAGATTCGTCTATGTTCCAATTAATTCGAGGTTGTCACCTCATTCAAATATTTCAATTGTCCCGGTGCTTCTTTTATCTGTTCAACAATCCTTTCCAACAGTGTTATCTCCTCAGTGGGCCCTAACCCACAGGTCTTTTCCCAGGATCTTACCTGACTCTTCTAATTTCCCGGAGTTATTCTCAATTCTTTTCAAAGTGTGATGTAAGAATGGATCCCATCAGTCGCATACCTTCTCCAAGATCGATTCCAAATCATTTTCATCGTCGGCTCAACCTCTTCGCCTTTCGTTTCCCCGGAGTGTCTCAACATATTTTGGTGTTTTTTTTCTCGTGGTCAGTTGAAGATCGAAGAAGAGTTTTTCTCTTAAATCTTGCCCGTTCTCCCGGAGATTCGCGGTGCTAGCTCGATGTTATCCTATCAAATTGTTTTCCACCATGCAAATTCTTTTCATCCATCCGGAGCATTTCAGAGTTGCTTTCTCTCGATCATCCGGAGGCCATTTTTTCGAAGATTTCTTCGCTCTAAGTTTTCAGATTCGCTCTCCAATTATTCTAACTGCGTTCTTTCGCTCAGATTCGATTCTGCGGAGCATTCGATTCTCGCCATATTCGCCGTTCATCTTTTCTAACCGAGTGCTCTCGACTTTGTTCATCTTTTCTCTTGAGTTCTTGTTTCACCTCATCCCTTTTCCCTTCCGTCTCGGTCCTAAGATCTCGGGACGAGATCTCTTGTTAGTGGAAGAGTGTTGTAACGCCCCGAATCCGATGCGCCAGGTGTCCGCCAGTTATTCGTCGTTGTTGCCATGTCATTTGCTTGTGTGTCGCATTTTATCATGTCATCATGTGCATTTCTTTTTGCATACATATTCGTCTCATGCATCCGAGCTTTTTCCCCGTTGTCCGTTTTGCAATCCGACACTCCTATGTCCTCCGGCGCTGCCCCTTTTGCCTCTTTTCGTAAGCGGGTGTTAAACTTTTCGTATCGGTTCGAGGTTTGCCAAGCGGCCTTGGTACACCACCGTAGACCGCCTGTCAAGTTTCGTGCCATTTGAGGTCGTTTGATACTCCAACGGTTAACCGGTAATCAGAAGGCCTCTTTCGTGTGCAGCCCAACACCCCGTCCAAAGTGGCCCAAAACCCAGCAAACTCCCTCCATGCTCTCGGTCGCTCGATCACGATCAAGGGTCAAAACCGCCTCATTTGGACTCTCCTAGCTCCCTATGCCTATATAAACACCTCCCTCCTCTAATCCCGGGTCCAAACCCTAGCTCCGCCCTCTCCGCCACGGACACGCCCGGATCGGACGGACGCGCTTCACAAGGCTTCGCCTAATCGGAGGTCGCCACATGTCGCGCCGCTGTCCTCCTCAAGGCCTTCGCTGTGGGTCCGCAGAGTTCGCAGCTGCCCACTCCGGCCGCAGATTCGGGACCCGCTGCCCGCCTGTGTTCCGGTTCGCGCGGCTGCCGGTCGCCGCTGTCACGGCCGGGCGACCACGCCCGCCGCCTCCGCGCCTTCGCCACGGCGACGCGCCGCCGCCCCACGCCCGCGCTTGCTCGCTCTCGGATCGCGCTGCCGGGCCGGCCGCCCGCGCCCACGCTGGCGCCCGGCCTCCCCTGGGCGGCTCCTCGCCGCCATGCTGACCTCCGCCGCCGGCCGCTTCCCTCCTCCGCCTCAGGCTGAGATCCGCCGATCCGGCGAGATCCGCCCGATCCGCCTCCCCGCTTCGCCCCTCGCCCATCTCCGGCGGAACTCCGCGAGCCGCATCGCCAAATCGCAAGTAAACGAAGGTTGACTTTCCAGATTTTCACTAAGTCCTTGAGTTTTGCACATTATCATGCCATGTTCATCGCATAATAACTCTATGCATACTGCTCCTTTTCGTGCATGTAATATGTCGAATTGTTCGTCTCGACGAGTACTTCATTTCATTCCATTGCATTATTTTCATTTGAGCTCATCTTGATGCCTGAAATGATGTTGGAAGAGTGCATGTTGATGTTAATCTGCTGAAACTGTTATAACTTGCTCATGTCATTTTTGCCATGTTTGATGTGTGCATCCTATGAGCATGAGCTCTACATGTGTTTTGATCTACGATATGCCATCTTTCCAGGGGTGCTATCCACATATTTTTTTGAGTTGTGTGCTGAGTGCATCAAGCTTGTTAAGTAGGGTACTTGCTGTTGCTGTTTTGCTAGGCAGATTCTGTTATATTTTGTTGCTATGTAAACCTGATGCTACAAGTCATTTCGTGCATTATTCTGGAGATGTTCACTAAGGATGTTTTGTTCTATATGTTATGGTCTATCCATTCATGCCCTTGGTTGCAATTATAGCCTGCTGTAGCTTGTTGTTCTCTTGCTCCAAAGTTGCTAAATGATGTTGCTGTCAGCCTGTTAACATTAAGTTCAATGTTTCCATGATTGTTTGCTAGTGATCCATGCCCCCTATGACCTTTCTATTGCCATGCTTAGCTTCACAAACATGTCTTCTTACTGTTGGTTGCCTTGCCATGCCATCTATTGCTCTGTGGTGAGTGGTTCAAGCTCACCAACATGCCTACTTATTGTTGTTCCTGCCATGTATGAATCTGTCATATAACTTGCCATGTTTGCATGGGTGCCATCATATTTTCTGATCCTTTTTGGCTCATGGTCAGTAAGGGTCTGTTGTTCTATGTATTTAGTAGTATCATGCCATGCCCTTTTTCCATGATAAGTTCCTGTAACATGTTGTTTGATAGCTCTAAACATTGCAACCTGATGTTATTTCTGCAAAGTCTGAAACTGTTATAATTTGCAATCTTCCCATGTCCTTTTGAGCATGTTCTAGTCTATTCTGGAGATAGCTCAGTGTTCATGTTTTGTTGTGCTTTACCAATACTTCATGCCCATGCCTTTTGTTATCATGTTGAGCTATTGTAGCATATTGTTTTGATGCTTGCAAGATGCCTAGTTGCTGTTTTGGACTGATTGTTGCTATAACTTGTATATAGTGTATGTGTTGCACCGCTGTTCGCTTTGAGTGTGCTTTATATGAAACTAGCTTGATTTTGCATGTAGCTTCATATTATCATGTTGCATCCTTGTTTTGAGGTGTTTGCTTGAGGTGTGTATGCATTTTGCATCAATGCCATGTTTAACTTGTTTTGCTCATATCTTCTAGGCCGTAGTCTCAATTAAATGAACTTTATATGTAACTTGACTAGAATTTTGTGTAGATTATCTTGGTGCTCTTTGACTTGCTGTTTAACAACTTGAACATAAGGTTTATTCAGTTCTGGACCAATTTCGATATATGCATATGAGGACTTACCGGAATTGTTATATGTTGTTTCGGCCTCATTTAAACTTGCCTTGATGTGTTGCTTTGTATGCATCATCTCTTGCCATGAGTAGCTTCATGTAGCTTTGTCATGCATCATGATTTTTGTGCATCATGCTTGGTTGTGCATCATGTCTTGCCTATGTGTGGTGTGTTTACCATGTTGTGTGCTTCTTCTTGATAGTTCTTGTTTCGCTATGATCGTGAGGATGTGTTCGCTTCACGGTGGTTCGCCTTTGTGGCTTCATCTTCTTCATGGACTCGTTCTTCTTCCTTATGGATTTCAATCAAGATGGTCGCTACCCTCGATCTCACTACTATCATTGCTATGCTAGTTGCTTCGTTTCTATCGCTATGTGCGTTACCTATCATTTGCTCTTCAAGCCTCCCAAATTGTCATGAACCTCTAACCTTTGACACCCTTCCTAGCAAACCGCTGATTGGCTATGTTACCGCTTTGCTCAGCTCTTCTTATAGCGCTGCTAGTTGCGTGAAGTTGAAGATTGCTCCATGGTGATGTGGTTTTGTTGGGATATCACAATATCTCTTATATTATTAATGCATCTATATACTTGGTAAAGGGTGGAAGGCTTGGCCTTATGCCCGGTGTTTGTTCCACTCTTGCCTCCCTAGTTTCCGCCATACCGTATTATGTTCCCGGATTTTATGCTCCTTACGTGGTCGGGTGATTTATGGGACCCCTTGACAGTTCGCTTTGAATAAACTCCTCCAAAGAAGGCCCAACCTTGGTTTTACCAATTTGCCTCACCACCACCTACTTTTCCCTTGGGAGTAATTAACCCAAGGGTCATCTTTATTATAGCCCCCGGCCAATGCTTGTCTAAGTGTTGGTCCGAACTAGAGTCCTTTGCGCGCCTCGTGGAAACTTGAGGTCCTGGTTTTAGTTGTACGGAGTGCTCATCCGGTGTTGCCTCGAGAACGAGATATGTGCAGCTCCTATCGGGATGTCGGCGATCAAAGCGGTCTTGCTGGTCTTGTTTTACCATTGTCTAAATGTCTTGTAAACCGATTCCAAACCGATCGGGTCTTCCGGGAGAAGGTATATCCTTCGTTGATCGCGAGAGCTTATCATGGGCTGTTGGGACACCCCCGCAGGTATAATTTTTCGAGAGCCGTGCCATGCGTTATGTGGCAGATGGGAATTTGTTAATGTCTGGTTGTAGATAACTTGACACCAGATCCGAATTAAAACGCATCAATCGCGTGGTAGTCGTGATGGTCTCTTCTCGCGGAGTCCGGAAGTGAACACGGTCTTTGGTTTATGTTTGACGAAGTAGGAGTTCAGATCACCTCTTGATCTTTGCTAGCTTCACGACCGCTCCTTTTGCTCCTCTTCTCTCGCCTCATTTATGATCTTAGCCACCATATCATGCTTAGTCGCTGCTGCAACCTCACCACTTTACCCCTTCCTTTCCCATTAAGCTTTGCTAGTCTTGATACCCATGGTAATGGGATTGCCGAGTCCTCGTGGCTCTGATTACTACAACAACAGCTTGCAGTGTACAGGTTGTGCGATGATCATGACGCGAGAGCGATGCTTGTTTGCTTTGAGTTCTTCTTCCGCTTCTTCGATCGTGGGATAGGTTCCGTGTCGGCAGCACTGGGCTAAAGGTGGTGGATGTCGCTTGAGTTTTGTTGTGTTTCATCCGTAGTCGGATGGTACTCTGATGTATTATGATGTTGTATTCGTGTGGCATTGTAAGCCTTATTTATGTATCCCCATCTATTATGTAATGTTGATGTAATGATATCCACCTTGCAAAAGCATTTCAATATGCGGGTCTATCCTTGGTGGGACCTTCGAGTTCCTTTTGGATAGGGTCGCATATTGGGCGTGACACCAGGCAACCCAACTTGGCCAAAACTTAAGTCATATCGATGCATATAATGGCAAAAAAGGTACATATGGAAAAAAGTGACCATATGTGGTGGGCATAAAGCTCGGAAGATAATTATATTAAGCTTCTGTGTAAGAAGCCCCCAGGTATATTGAGCGCGCATAGCACGGCAGGAGTGTGTAGTCGAAGCACACTTGAAGCTTTTAAGGCCATAAAAAGGGGAGACAGAAAGAAAAAGAGAAAGAGGGTATAACTTAAAAAAGAAAGGCGGAGGTAAGGAGACGAACACATAATTCGCCGCTAAGCGTAGAATCTTCGGAGTCTGGCCGCGTTCCATGGGTTCGGCTCGAGTCGATTATCTGAAGCATCACGCAGACGGTACGCTCCTGCGGTGAGAACTTTATCAATGATGAAGGTACCCTTCCACTTGGGCTTGAGTTTGTCCTTTTTCTTCTCCGGTAGGCGTAGAACAAGTTCGCCAACATTATAAGTTTTGACCCGTACTTATCTGCTTTGATACCTTCGAGCTCGTTGTTGATAGAATGCGAACGGCCATCGCGATGTCATGCTCCTCCTCCGTGGCATCTAAACCGTCCCGCCGATCCAGCTCGGCTCTCTCTTCGTACATGCGCACTCGAGGTGAGTCATGAATGATATCGCAGGGCAGTACCGCCTCTGCGCCGTACACCATAAAAAATGGTGTGTATCCGGTGGTGCGATTCGGCGTGGTCCGCAGCCCCCATAATACGGAGTCGAGCTCCTTGACCCAGTGCGTATCTGATTCCTTCAAGGATCGCACTAGTCTGGGTTTGATGCCACTCATAATAAGACTGTTTGCTCGTTCGAATTGACCGTTTGTTTGGGGGTGATAGACGGAGGCATAATCGAGCTTAATGCCCATGTTGTCGTACCAAGTTTTTACCTCATCGGCTGTGAAGTTGGAGCTGTTATCGGTGGTGATGCTATGGGGGACACCGTAACGGTTTACGACCCCAGATATGAAGTCTATCACTGGTCCGGATTCGGCCGTTTTAACTGGTTTGGCTTCTATCCATTTGGTGAATTTATCCACCATGACCAACAAGTATTTTTTATTATGGTTTCCTCCTTTAAGGGGTCCAACCATGTCGAGCCCCCAGACCACAAAGGGCCAAGTTATGGGGATTGTTTGGAGAATGGTAGGTGGCATATGGCTTTGATTTGCAAAAATCTGGCAACCGACGCAATGTTGGACGGGTCCGTCGTATGCTCGCTATCGGCCAAGAAAGAAGTTCGACGGAAGGCCTTGCTTACAAGGGCCCGAGCTGCATGCATGGTGGCCGCCGAGTCCAAAGATGAATTTCGCCAAGAGTCGTCGTCCTTCCTCTTCGGAGATGCACCTTTGGAGCACTCCGGTCGCGCTTTTCTTATAAAGCTCTCCCTCATGGACCTTGTAGGCTTCAGAGCGCCGCACTAAGCAACACGCCTCATTTTGGTCCTCAGGGAGTTATTGCCTATTTAGGTAGGCTAAGAAGGGTTCTGTCCATGGGGCGATGACAGCCATAATCACGTGGGTCGAAGGTGTTATTTCGGTGGCAGAGCCTCCGATTACGTCAGAGTGTTCGGGATCTGGGGTTGTGTTCAGATCCGAACTGGTATTGCCGGTCTCCCCTTCCCACACCACGGATAGCTTGAACAGCCTTTCCAAGAAGATATTAGGTGGTACGGGGTCGCGCTTAGCGCCGATGCGGGCGAGGATGTCCGTCGCTTGATTGTTTTCTCGGACCACATGGTGGAATTCGAGCCCCTCAAACCGAGCTGACATTTTGAGGATGACATTATGGTAAGCCGCCATTTTTGGGTCCTTGGCGTCAAAGTCTTCATTTATTTGAGATATTGCGAGGTTCGAATCCCCACACACTTCTAGGCGTTGAATGCCCATGGAGACTGCCATCCGAAGACCATGCAGCAGAGCCTCATATTCGGCTGCATTATTGGAGTCTGTGTATAATATTTAGAGTATGTATTGGACTATATCTCCGGTGG
The DNA here is from genome assembly GCA_021437245.1 of Aegilops speltoides. Taxonomy (NCBI): domain Eukaryota; kingdom Viridiplantae; phylum Streptophyta; class Magnoliopsida; order Poales; family Poaceae; genus Aegilops; species Aegilops speltoides. The sequence goes on from CM038143.1 coordinate 333,979,170, forward strand.
GGGATGTCAGGACAACGCCTGCCCCCAGACCAGCCAACATCTTAGAGCCACAAAGTGCATGATCCAATTGAGTACGCTGCTGCACTTTTTAGGGAGTTCGCTTCATCCATTCATGCATTTAAGTCAACTAGTACTTGTGACTTGATGGCTCGTCGTGGTTTGTATATTATGTTGAACGGGAGGAGCTCGATAGCCCATTTAGCAATCCGACCAGTGGCATCGCGGTTGTTTATTATATCGTTGAGAGGTACTTCAGAGGCCACCATGATTGAACACTCTTGAAAGTAGTGTCATAGTTTTAGGGATGCCATGAGGACCGCGTAGGCTATCTTTTGGTAATGTGGGTACCGTGACTTGCGTGGAGTGAGGACAGTAGATACGTAGTATACCGGCTTTTGAAGCGGGAACTTATGTCCGTCTGTCTCTCGTTCGACGACGAGCACTGCGCTTACAACCTGATGAGTTACAGCTATATATAACAGCATGGGTTCGCCGATATTTGGCACGGCCAGGATTGGATTTCTGGCCAAGAGGGCCTTTATTTCTTCCACTCCGGCCATGGCCACATCCGTCCACTCGAAGTGTTCGGTGCGTCGAAGAAGGCGATAAAGAGGTAGTGCCTTTTCTCCCAGTCGGGAGATAAAAGCGGCTTAGGGCAGCCACGCATCCAGTTAATTTCTGGATTTGCTTGAGGTCTGTTGGGGTATCCAACTGTGACAGAGCTCGGATTTTAGCCGGGTTTGCTTCAATTCCTCTATTGGAAACGATGAAGCCCAGCAGCTTTCTGGCAGGCACGCCAAAAACGCATTTTTCCGGATTGAGCTTGATGTCATATGTTCGGAGATTGTCGAACGTAAGCCTCAAGTCGTCTATTAAAGATTCGACGTGTCTGGTTTTGATGACCACACCATCTACGTATGCCTCCACTATTTTGCCGATTTGTTTTTCCAGACATGTCTGAATCATGCGTTGATAGGTTGCACCGGCATTTTTGAGTCCGAAAGGCATGGTGTTAAAACAGAAGGGGTTGTATGGTGTGATGAATGTCGTTGCGGCTTGATCGGACTCCGCCATCTTGATTTGATGGTATCTGGAGTATGCGTCGAGGAAGCACAATGACTCGTGTCCTGCGGTAGCATCGATGATTTGATCGATGCGAGGGAGGGGGAAGGGATCCTTGGGGCAAGCCTTATTGAGGTCCTTGAAATCGACACATAGGCGCCAGGATTTTTCCTTCTTTGGTACCATCACCAGGTTTCCTAGCCAGTCCGGATGTTTTATTTCTCTGATGAATCCGGCCTCAAGTAACTTGGCTAGCTCTTCTCCCATGGCTTGTCACTTAGGTTCTGAAAAGCATCGAAGAGTCTGCTTTACCGGCTTGTATCCCTTCAATATGTTTAGGCTATGTTCGGCCAACCTGCACGGGATACCTGGCATGTCTGAAGGATATGACAGGCGAAGATGTCCCAATTCTCACGCAAGAACTCTCGCAATGCGGCGTCTATTGTGGGGTTCAGCTGTGCCCCGATGAATGTTGTTTTTGTAGGGTCCGTTGGGTGGACCTGGAATTTAAATATTTTGTCCGCTGGTTTGAAAGAGGTGGACTTGGGTCATTTGTCGAGTATCACGTCGTCCCTGTCCACTGTGGAGTGCAGTGCATTTAGTTCTTTGGTCGCGATGGCTTCGGATAATGCCTCAAGGGCCAGTGCGGCAGTTTTATTTTTGGCACGGAGTGCTATGTCCGGATCACTAGCTAGAGTGATGATTCCATTGGGCCCGGGCATCTTGAGCTTCATGTACCCATAATGGGGTATAGCTTGGAAGCTCGTGAATGCATCCCGCCCTAAAAGAGCGTGGTATCCGCTACTGAACGGGGCCACTTGGAATGTGATTTCTTCACACCTATAATTCTCCGGCGTGCGGAATACCACATCTAGTGTGATTTTTCCCGCACATCGTGCCTCCCAACTAGGGATGATTCCTTTGAAGGTCGTGCTGCTTTGCTCAATGCGGCTCTTGTCTATTTTCATTTTGTTAAGAGTTTCCTCGTAGATGAGGTTTAATCCGCTGCCACCGCCCATGAGCACTTTAGTAAGCCGGAAGCCGTCCACAATTGTACTAAGGACCAAAGCGGCTGGTGCTCAGACTGTTCGGAATTGTGGTTTGTCACTGGCATTGAAGGTTATGGCCGTGTCGTTCCATGGATTTATTGCTGCAACATGGCAGACTTCGGCGAGGCTGCGGAGCGCTCGCTTGCGCCTATTATTTGAGGCGAAAGTCTTGAAGACTATCAATACTGTATTGTTATTTTCGGCGGGATGATGCTCTGCGGTATTGTTGATGAGGAGATCCTCGCCGCTCTTGGCCACCTGCCGGAGTATCCAACATGCTCTAAGGCTGTGTGTTGGTATGGTATCCGGTGTGCTGTTGATTTTGCATGGCCTATTGAGCCATCCCTCCAATACAGTTCCACGCCCTATAGTGGGCTTTGGCTTCTTTGTAGTTCGATTGGGTGACTTGTGAGAGTGCACCCTTTTAGTTCGGATGAGGGGTTTAGTAAGAGCCGGAGGATCCCAGAATTTTGTTTGGCTTTTCCAGGCGCTTTCCATCGCACAGTACTTCTGTACTATGGCCGCCAAGTCAGCGAAGTGTGCTATGTCACGGCGACTTATGGCGTTGAGGATTCCCTTGTCCGTGCAATTTCTGCAAAAGAATGAAATTGCGTCTTCCTTGCGATAGTCCTTGACCTTGCTCATTACAAGGAGGAATCTGGCCCAGAAGTGGTGTACTGTCTCTTGGGGCTCTTGTCTAATGTGGGAAAGATCACTTGTATCTGGGTGGGTAGGTAGATTTGAGTCCAAACCCTGGCCCGATCTGAGACCCAGGGGCAGAGGAGCTTCCGAGCTTGGCAGTTCGGGATCCGGGATGTTGCCCAATTTTTCTGGTCCGCTGTCCGATTCTAGGTTCAGAGCTTGGGCCATGTACTCCCGTAGACGGGTATCCGGCTCGGAGAGCTCGGGAATCCGGACATAGTTCGTCCTTAAAATAGAGGAAGAATCGTTGTGTTGCTCCTCCACCGCTGCTATCTGATGGGTGACTGGCGGAGAGTTAATCTCCCTTTGGTCAGGTTTAAACCCGATCCGATCATAGTCCATAGCGACTCCCAGGGTGGCGATGCGATCCAAGAGCTCGTTCAGGGAGGAGAGCTCCATTGATCCATCTCGCCGGTGAATTCGAAATGACATGGAGGTTGCTTTTGATGACCGAGGGTCATCGCTCACGCAATGCCGAACGGGCGGTCATGACGAAGCCGCCTAGTCGGAGAGTTTGGCCTATAACCAGGGCTCCCCCCAGAGGTGATGTTGTCCTTGACAACAAGGCGAGCCATCAAGCCTTACCACGACGGCACAGTGGAACTCTCAATGAAAGCACCAATGTCGGTGTCAAAACCGGCGTATCTCGGGTAGGGGGTCCCGAACTGTGCGTCTAAGGCTAATGGTAACAGGAGGCGGGGGACACAATGTTTACCCAGGTTCGGGCCCTCTTGATGGAGGTAATACCCTACTTCCTGCTTGATTGATCTTGATGATATGAGTATTACAAGAGTTGATCTACCACGAGATCGTAGAGGCTAAACCCTAGAAGCTAGGCTATGATTATGATTGTTCTTGTCCTTCGGACTAGACCCTCCGGTTTATATAGACACCGGAGGGGGCTAGGGTTACATAGAGTCGGTTACAGAGAAGGAGATCTACACATCCGAATTGCCAAGCTTGCCTTCCACGCAAAGGAGAGTCCCACCCGGACACGGGACGAAGTCTTCAATCTTGTATCTTCATAGTCCAACAGTCCGACCAAGGTATATGGTCCGGCTGTCCGAGGACCCCCTAATCTAGGACTCCCTCAGTCATCTTGGTGGGTCCGGAGTAGGTGATATCGGTAAGACCGAAATGAATATTTAGGGTTTTGGACAGATGTGTTTTGAGAAAGTGATCGAGGGTTTTTGGAGCAATATCACTAAGCACTTGAGCAACAACCTCATCGACAATACCTCATCCCCTTTTAATAGTATTGGCTTTCCCAAGGGACTCAATGTGATCTTGGATCACTAAACCAAAAATGTAGAGCCTTCGAGTAGCCAATTCTTGTCCTTGAAATTTTGAGGGGTCCACATCTGTTACTCCTTGCCACGCCAATCATTGATCTTTTCTGAAATCTATCATCAGTGTTCATTAGATCAATGACATACATGTTGTTATCAATTATGAAAACCACCCGGGGATTAGTTGCACTTTCACCCTCTCATCCTCGTAGAGTAGTTTGATCAACAACACACTATTCTTCTCAAGCAGGCTTCGGTGCTCTGTCTCGCGATCGTCATTGTTGGTGTTGATGGTAGTAGCCACGTCGAGCAGGACCGCCTCTCTATGGTCATCGTTGTCAAATTGTCCGTGCATTGCAACGATGAAATAGGTATTCTATCAATATAGAAAAATTAACGTTAACAAAACATGTGTGAAAAGTACATGAGAGAAAATTATAAAAATGTGCAAACATTTATCTCACTTCATAAATCATCCAACTATATCTCTAAGATAATCATTAACATCTATGAAACTCTATTGTGATGATATAGTTTCAAATGTTACTTAGAGAAGTAAACAAATATGAGAACCAACATGTGGTTGGATGGTTAGGAGGGCAGTGATACCTCCAGCCCACTGGTACCAAACCCTAGGTTTGACACTTTGGTGTCTCATGAAGGCAGAATGTTCATCCAGTGAGAGGTTGCGTTCCTGTCGATAGCGAGGCACCCGTGATGACTTCATCAATCGCAAGACTCGCCCGCTTAGACTTTCAAAGGTACTCATAGGAGTAGGGTGTGCGTGTGTGCGTTCATAAGGGTGAGTGTATGTGCGTGTTGTGAGCATATGTGTATGTACCGTGTTTCTAAAAAAAGAGAAATAAACAAATAAATTGTAATAAACTTACGAAGTTATTAATATAGAAAATAATATTCGATCAACTCTACCTATGAATTGCTAATCTCATAACATCTTCATACAAATTTGCACGCACAAAGAATGAACATTTCAAAATAATACCATGCATACAATCATACCAATGATTTCACGATAATACAATAATACTGGATGAAAGGAATAACTAAAAATCATATATTTGCTATCTAAAACACAATAAACACTTGACTACTCACTAAGCAATTCACACCAAATGGTAGAAAGACTTACAAATCTAGTTGATGGATATATACATAATCAAAATCTCACAAAAAAGAATTAAATAATCAATCCCAAAACACATATCAATGAATGAAAGTCCTGATAATTATTTTAATACCAATCAACACCCCTGCATTGCAGGACTGAATAGAGTTGAAAGCCTTTCACAAAGCGAGGGTAAGGGAGCAGTGCGGGGGATGATGTTGGGCGCATAGCAGGCCGAGGGTGAGGCGACGAGACCACACTGCCAGAACTGGAAGAAACGAGTGCCTATGCGGACATCGTTGTTCATACGAATATGAAGAGGTGGCGGCACCAACTTCCTCTCATCTTCATGCACCTCTTAGTGGATGAAATCGATACCGTGAGGCATGTAGACAGAGCACGTAATCAGCGGCATGACTATCGGTGCCGAGGAAGATGACGTGCTGGTGATGCTCGTTTGCGCGTGAGGTCGCTGCGGCTCCTTGTGGCAAGGAGCATCCATGGGACATAATAATCGAAGCAGATCAGCATCGTTGCGATGATACGCTGCAGCGACAACTATCATGGCATATGCGCCTGCGGCGTGGCGTAGGATGATGTGCCGGTTGGTTTTGGTTTTGAAAGGGAGTCGAAAAAGGTAGGAGACATACGTGGTGGGAGGGAGTTAAACATAGGGAGGCAAGGTGGGTGGGGAGAAGGTGAGGTGAACCATACCAACTCCTTTTTTTTTGAAAAGGAAAATATATTAGTATCGCAAAGATACCAATTACATCTGGTCTCTGCACCTACAAGAAGTCACAAAGACATCCAGAATGCACACAATACGAAAAGAAAACAAAAAAGAAAGGAAAAAAATGGCCTTGCCACAGTGATCAACTACTGAGACACACAAACCACCACCAAAGACAAAACCCGGAAAACATAAAAGGTCTCCAAAAACGACGTCTTCAAGAAAAAAAATGGTGCACAAGCGCCGTCGTCGCCCGATCCAAGATCATAGGTTTTACCCCGGAGAAAGACCGAGCTCTCAAAGCAATACCTTCAAATAAGGCAATTGTCAGTTACAATCAACTCCCTTAATAGTAGAATATATATCTTCAAAATAAAAAAGATAGTAAGATGTACTACATTTTTGGTCTCCGGGAGGCTCCATCCAATCCAACCAAACTTTCTCCTCCTCTGCTATATAAAACAGAGCCCCCAAACGCAAAACAATCAAAGCCCAGCCCGATTCATTTGATTATAGCGCACAGCCGCATGCTGGGCAGAGGCAGAGCCGCCGCCACGCCCACGGCACCACATCTCTCCGCCTCCTCCTTCCACTCCCTCCCTCAATCTGTAAACAAACAATAAACCCATCGCCGCACCCAACCCACCCCCACCTCCACCCCCTCAATCCCGAAGTGGGGAAACTCGGGGGGGACATTCCGGATTCGTTCCCCTCCCCGTAGCGTGTGGATTGGAGTTGGAGTACTCCGCCCGAATCGCCGCACATTGCTTCAGGGCGGCATTCGCAAGAACAGCGATAGGCAGCTGATGCCGATCTGATCCGTTGGATTCTAGGTATGTACCGCCCCTTTTTGTTTCTTTCCCATTCTATTTCAATCTGTATGTATCCTTGCTGCCTTTGCTGGTTGGGGGATGATATTTACCTCGTCGGACTGCCGCATCTCCGCGAAAATCGTCCGTATCCGCGAATACGCTGCTGTGTATGGATCATATGATTTTATTTACATCGGGGGCCAATGGCATCAGGGCGAGCGAATGGCCGGATTTGATTGGAGGGGCGGGGTCAGCGGGTTGGTTGGGGACAGAGATCTCCCTGGATTTCTTGCTTACATTCTGTACTTTGCTCCTTATGATGCAAAGGTCATGTCTGTCCTTGCTTCTTTCCAATGGTGGGGAGGCCAACCAGGCCTCCTGCTCCACTATTTGTGCTGGGGCAATGATACCACAGTGATTGGGAGGGAGACACCGATACTAGGATAGACAGGCGCAACAAGTTGTTGATGGAAGGTATCGTTGTACATGCCATGGTGCTATCCTTCTAAGGGGTCTTCCTGCGTATACATGGAGGTTCATGGAGAATCCTGCTGGGCCTTCGATTCAAACGTTTGTTTTGATCTGAAGGGGCATCGAAATGTTGCATGTCATCTGACAAAAGTAACAAAATGTCTCCAAATGTTCTGTAAAGTATATATTATATTGAGAATGTCTATATGTTCTTGTTCAGTGTTTGCCATAGTATGCATAACACACGCCAATAATGAAAGTTTCATACTCTCATTATTAACACATACTCCCTCTGTCCCAAAATAAGTGTCATTGATTTATAAGCTGGAGTTTCATACAAAATCAGCGACATTTATTTTGGGACGGAGGGAGTATTTGACATAGTTGGCCTGCATTTGTAGTATAACAGTTTTTGATGCCATGTATGGTTTTGTGTAGAAGCTTTTATATTGGTGGTATACACAGTACTTGCCTGATAGAAACTTCTCATCCATATATGGTTTTGAAACATTTTGGAAAAGACTTGCTTTTGCCACTGAGTGTAGCATTATTAGAGGATTTATTAGAATACTATATTATTTTGATTAGGTTAGGCTCTCTTTGCTTATAAAGAATAGTATTAGGAGAATGAGCTGTTTCGAAAATAAGAATTATTTGAATAGAAGGCAAAATGTTTGCAACTATCTGTATAAGAACTAAGGACTTACCTGTCCTTTTTTTTCAGGCCATCACACTACCTGCATTTTTTTCTGTGTGGTATCATGGAAGATGATTCGTCATGGGAAGCTCTTCCAATTGAGCGCATCAGAATTCCCGCGTTCAACTTTCGAGTTATTTCAGAGGCTAGCAATGGAGAAAATGAATTGCCAGTTTCATTGGATGCCGCAGTTCCTGATGACATTCTTGAGAAAATTTTCACCTTCTTGCCAATAGCAAGCATGATAAGGTCAACAGCGGTATGTAAGAGATGGCATGATATTATCTACTCAAGCCGGTATCTTTGGACCCACATGTTGCCTCAGAGGCCCTGGTACTTCATGTTCACCTGTAACGAGACTGCTTCTGGATATGCTTATGACCCCATCCTCCATAAATGGTATGATTTAGAGCTTCAAGGCATTGATAGGAGCAGCTGTTTCGTCTCTTCTTCTTGTGGGCTAGTTTGCTTCATGGATAATGACAACAGAAACATCATTTCTGTATCTAACCCTATTACAAAAGATTGGAAGAGGCTGTTGGAGCCCCCAGGTGCAAAGTTTCCAGATTATAGCACTGTTGCCATAAAGGTAGATCAGGTGACTCACAATTACACTGTTACATTGGCAAAATCAAAGCAGGTACCTGAGGATTATGTCCAATGGGATTTCTCTTTATACAAGTATGACTCATGGAGTAGTTCATGGGTAACTGCAGTGAAGGAGGTGTTCATTGGTTGGAGAGGGGGTGACGATAGTGTTATATGTGGTGGAGTCTTGTACTGCTTGATCCAGTCCACAGGTGTTCTTGGCAACGTTGAGCCCCGTCACAGACTCATCATGTATGACCTTGTTGCTGGACCTTCTGCAACTTCGTTGACGCAATCGTCAATCCCAGTGCCATGTTCTCTCACCTGCGGGCGTCTACTGAACCTGAGAGAGAAGCTGGTAATGGTCGGCGGGATAGCAAAGCCCAATAGGCCTGATATCATCAAGGGAATCGGTATATGGGAACTTGACAAGACACAGTGGCAAGAAGTGAGTCGGATGCCTCACAAATTCTTCCAAGGATTTGGTGAGTTGGATGATGTTTTTTGTAGCGGCGGTGCCGACGACCTTGTCTACATCCAAAGCTATGGTGCAACTGCTTTGCTTGGATTTGACATGAAGCAGAGGCAATGGAAGTGGTCGGCAAAATGCCCTGTGAGCAAAAAGTTTCCTCTCCAGCTGTTCACTGGCTTTTGCTTTGAGCCTCGGCTGGATATTACCACTTAATTTGTACCCGATCTGTACCGTTGACTTGCTTGGCATCAACAAAACCAGTGACCCTCGTCTTTTGTGGAAGATGGATGATACACTCTCTCCCTCTCTTAATTTATTTTCCCGTCATTGATGCAATTGTCTCTTGTGATAGAGATTAATATTTTGTAATGCAGTGTTGCTGAGTCACACTCACTTGTCTGTGATGATTGTATGCCATTTCTCGTTTCACATGATGCACATTTCTGTCGGGTAAAAATTCCAAGTGCCTTTTCAGTGATGTGGCGATCAAATTTCTTGTCACTTTGGGCGTCGAGAGAAACTATAGAGTTTTTGTTTCTTGCGATGCTGTCTATCAATGCGCACTGGTGCCCGGTCCAGAGCGCCATTGTAGTAGCACCCCTACCAAGCTAGCGACTGAGAGCTGTTGCTCTGACCGGTGAGCAGTGCCTCCCTCCCTCCCATGATGGGCCAACGTCCAGGTTTCCTCTTGTGGGAGCTGCAGCTGGCCCATCCTTCCTCACTGCCAAGCCTGTGAGTGTGAGCCAGAGAGGCCATTGATGTGGTGGTCTCCGCTCTCGCCGCAGCGCGGCAGGCCTACGCCTATCTATCTCTATCTGCCATCTGCTCTGCTGCTTGAGGCATTCATTGTTCACGTGGCTCCCACCGTGGATCTGATGTTGCTGTTTGAGCGTTTGTCGCTCAGCTGCACACCGTGATACTGATACGGACGAAGCTGCTGTTAGCTGGTTTTGTGCCGTTTTTTGTTCCATCGGCTGTGATCTTCTCTCCGTTTTGCATACTCCTTTTCGTCGCAAACCTGAGGTCTGAGGATTCGATGTGCTGCACATGCAGGTTTCCATTGTGTTTGTCTGTCGCTTGCTGTTCCTGTGCTGTTATCTCTCACGGATGATGAAACGTTGGCTTGATGCCCTTGCTGAACTTTCCTTCAGTTTTGGGTCGAGTACCAGTCGAAGAACATGGATGTACAGTGTGGGCAAGCGTCAGGTACAGTCCTGCTATTGTTGGTAGCTTCTGCAGTGTGAAACAGTAGTGGACTAGTGGCCAGTTGAATCGACTCTCGTCAAGATAAACCATGATTTTGATAAGGTAATAGGTAGGAATGATTCTCGATCTAAGCTCTCCCAAGTAGTACCTTCTTTTTATGGGGAAAAGTAGCAAAAATGCCAAACGGAGACCGAGCTCCATGAAGGCCTTTATTTGAAAACTTTAAAATTCAAACTTTTCAGTTTCAAAAAATTCTGAAAATAAATATACATATACCTAGATACATATTGTACATGTGTGCAAATTTTCAGGTCGAAATATATTAAAATGTGAGCTACACAAAAAAGACAAATCTGGAGCTTTTTAGCATATGTACTGTTCATCTTTAAAGTCCATGATTTTGGTTTATTTGTGCAGCTTGCAATTCAAGGTATTTCATTCTGAAATTTTTCACACATACACTTTACATCCATGCATACATGTGTAATTTTTTTTAGAATTCTTTGAAACTGGAATTTATGAATTTTAAAATTTTCAAAATAAAGGGCTCCATGGAGCTCGGTCTCCAAAATGCCCTACTCGAAAAGTAGTAGGTTATTACAGACGAATTACAAGAACTGGTAGTTGTTCTTGCGGGAGAAGGAAGAAGGAAGAAAGAGGAAGGAAGGGGCAAATAGCGACGCGCCTCAAGGAACAGTTACCTCACGTCCACGAAGGGAGGGGCAGTTCGTGTTCGCCAGTGATTCCAGCGTGCCTTCCTTCATGGACATGAGGTAACTGTTCCTTAAGGCGCGTCGAGGGAACCCTGGATCTCGTCTATGGTGTTTATTAGGTGCTGGGTGTGTGCTTTGGTCGGCGGCGCTTTGGAGGCGGAGGTGGTGCCGATGGGGAATAATGTTGCTGCTACTCCTTCCCCTCTCTAGCGTGGTCTGTTGCTTCGTCAAAGAGTAGGTGGCGTTCGATCCTCACGGATCTGCAGGTCCGGTGAGACATTGTGCCCTCTGGGTGGCTGACAAGGCGTCGACGATGCCTGCTCGTTGTGGGGATGCTGTCCTCCAGCCCTTTTGGCGTCACACTGTCGTCTCCTCCAGCGGTGGTACGGGGTTGGTGAGGTTTGGTGCAGCGATGTCCTAGTGGTTGTTGTTGGGCTTCGCGGCTGCTTGTTCAGGAGGTGCGCCGGCGTAACCGGCATAGGAGTTTATGGATGTCTGATTTCGGATGCGGCATCGACGATCTCTTCTCCAGGGCGATGCTCCGGAAGGATTGGTGCTTCGATGACTTCCCGTCTGCGACAACAACTAAGGTTAGCCCGGCTCCAGCGAGGAGAGGCAGCAGCGGCGCGCCATCAGCACATCGAGGTTGAAGACGGTGGACGGCTCCCTGAGGACTTTGTTGTATTATCTGTCTTTGTTAAGGGGTGCTTTGTAATGCTTGTTCCTGGTTAATAGATCCAATGGCTTCTTCACAAAAAAAAGGAAGAAGGAAGAAAGGGGAATTGGGGTAGGCAGCTGCTGGCGCTTCTCTCTTTCTCTCTCCAAGACTTAAGTAATTGTAGTCACGCTGGTGTGGCTTCACCCACTCGTGGCTGAAGTAACACTTGTTGGGTGCTGATGCATGGTTGCAGCGTGCACCACGTGGTTCCATCATCCTAGCAGTTGGGCTCTCCTTTGACAGGTGATCTAACATCCCCTCATTCTTGAGACGAGGCTTGACCCCAAACATCACCATGCGAGAACCTTGCCATAAAACCAGCTTTGTCCTCTCAGGTGGTGCCCAGGGTTGCGGGACTTGACCACTGCAACTGCACTTGCTCACGCACAATACCTTGTGTTGGGGATATAACTATCAGGTATGACCCGCCCAGGAGGGCCGGGTTATACCTATGAGGACTCTTGAAGCCCAAGACAAAGCTTGAAGATGGCGGTTCAGTTAAGGGCCCAAAGCCCAAAGGTGACTTAAGGCCCGTAGAGATAAACCGCCATATGTACATAACTTGTATTGTAAGGCAAGAATAGTTAGAGACTGAGCTGGACACTGTTTATGAGCCGGCCGGGACTCTGTGAGCCGCTGGGCGTCGACCTCTGTATATAAAGGGACGACCCGGCGGCGGTTCAAGGCAAGTAACATCAGATCGAGAACTAGGTCAAGCGGAATCGCTCCCTGGTAATCGAGACATAAGCAATCCCACTCAAAACTGGATCGTAGGCTTTTACCTTCACCGTAAGGGGCCGAACCAGTATAAACCCAGTGTCCTTTGTCCCAATTAACCCCTTTAAGCTTCCTAGTTGCGATGGCTCCATGACTAAGTCCTTGCACTAGGACATCTGACGTGACAATTCCACGACAGTTGGCGCCCACCATGGGGCCAGCGCACGGTGGATTTGAGTTCTTGAAGGGCAACTTCGAAGGGCTCAAGGGATACGCTGTGGGCCGGATGACCAAGAGTCGTCGCGGCAAGCTCTACATCGACAACGCAGGCTGGGGCCCCGACGCCGGCTCAATAGAGTACGGGTACCGGGTCCTGTTCGACGGAATCCACGTCTTCATCGGCAAGATCGGCGAGCCGGGCCCTGAGCCGGACATCTGCACCGACATTGTCAAGACGGCTTAGCGTGCGAGACCCGCCTGGGCTTAGCCTGCCATGAAGCATGCCTTCATGGGATGCATCCATGGAGGGGAACTCTCTGAAGGATCTGTGTCTGGCGGTGAGACGGCCATCTACTCTGATGGTGAGTCGTCCACGGGTGAGACGGATTCGTTGTATCAATTGCAAGACGGCGGGCTTGGGGGCTATTCGGATGGCAGCAGTATTCCGGACCCCTTTGAGCCGCCGAGCAGAGTTGGGATCTTCATGGCTGGCACGCAACCCGTTCAAAACTCTACGGCTGCGGCAGCGATAACCTTCGGGTCAGCGGCAGCCGGGGCAGGAGGCCCTGTGCACCCGCCGGCTTAGGTGCTGATGGATCTCATGGATAAGATGACATCTCTATTAACCACCGTGGTCAACCCGGCGGATCAAGCTCAACATGATGCGAAAGTGGTGCAGTTAAAAACAGGATATAGTGCAAGCTAAGGAAGACCTGGCGGCAGAAGATGTCAGGATGACCGCAGAGCGGGCGGCTCTGGACGCCCAGGCTCAGCGGATTCAGTCGTAGGCTTTCCAGCTCACGAGGGATCAGAACGCGTCAAATGAGGTCATGAGGAGGAGGTACCAGAAGACTCAATCCTGTCTTCCTTCGGTTTACGATCCTCGAAACATCTTCCGTACGCCCGGTGCAGGGCCCAGTAACCCACCGGAGATAGACCGGGTTGCAACGCCCGGGGCTGGGATGCCGGTTCAGCCACGTATAATGGAACCTCCCCAGATGAATACAACTCCGCCTCATTATGTACCAACACCATCGGTTCATTATTCTAACCCTTTGGAGAACATGATTGCTGCGGCGGCACGATTGGCAACTCTCCCGATGGAAGCCGACTCTCCGACGGCGGTTGAAACACGGAGGGTCAGAGAACTTCTTCAGACGGCTCTGGCGCAGCAGGAGGCATATTCTTATAGTCGAGACAGGATTCACTCAACCCCTCGCCCAAGCCGGAGCCCGAGTTATAGCAGGCACATGGATTCAGCAGCTGTTTCAAGCAACGCCCGGTGCCGTGACCAGCCGTGCAGGCATGACCCGCCGCGGGATGGAGCTTTTAACCTGGTTGATCAGAACAAAATATGTCAAGAAGCTGAGCATGCGGCTCAGCAGGCAGCTGAGCAGGCGGCTCAGCGGGCGGCTTACCAGCCTTTTTCGGTTTATTCGATGACTTCTATTGAGGCAGGCGTGACCACTAGGACCGGAGGTGTCCCTTGTCTGGTGCTGCTCTGCGTAACGAGCGTTTGCCCAAGGATTTCAAGGGGCCTCGAAAGGTGCCTAATTATACGGCCGACTTACAGCCAGGGGCATGGATTGAAAGCTATGAGATGGCTATGGAGCTACTGGAAGTCAGTAACGCTGCGATGGCCAAGTACTTCACCATGATGTTGGATGTGACAGCCCGCACTTGGTTGAAGGGGCTGCTGCCTTATTCCATCGGTTCATGGGCAGTGTTAAAAGCCCTGTTCATGCAGAACTTCAAAGATACATGCAAGCAACCCATGTCAATTGTGGATTTGACTAATTGCAAGCAAGAGGAGAGTGAGTCCACAACCCATTGGGTGCACCGGGTCAAAGCCATAATACATTCGTCTGATAAGATGGATGCCGGCTCTGCAGTCTTAATGTTGGAGAAAAATTGTCGTTTTACGCCTCTAAAGATGAAGCTGGGGCGGCTCAAGCGCGATTGTAATGACATGGGCCAGCTGATGGCGGCTCTAGTCAAATACGCCGACTCTAATAGTACCAAGGATCCCGAGTCTGATGATGAGAAGACAGGGAAGGGAAAGAAGAACAGCAACACCAAGGGTGAAGGAAATATGCCCTAGAGGCAATAATAAAGTTATTATTTATTTCCTTATATCATGATAAATGTTTATCATTCATGCTATAATTGTATTAACCGGAAACATGATACATGTGTGAATGCATAGACAAAACAACATGTCACTAGTATGCCTCTACTAGACTAGCTTGTTAATCAAAGATGGTTATGTTTCCTAACCATGGACAAAGGAGTTGTTGTTTGATTAATGAGGTCACATCATTAGTAGAATGATCTGATTGACATGACCCATTCCTTAGCTTAGCACACGATCGCTTAGTATGTTGCTACCGCTTTTATCCATGACTTATACATGTTCCTCGTAACTATGAGATTATGCAACTCCTGCTTACGGAGGAACACTTTGGTGCTACCAAACGCCACAACGAATCGGGTGATTATAAAGGAGTACTACAGGTGTATCCAATGGCGATGTTGGGTTGTCGATTTGAGATTAGGTTTTGTCATCCGATAGTCGGAGAGGTATCTCTCGGCCCTCTCGGTAATGCACATCATGAAGCCTTGCAAGCACTACAACTAATGAGTTAGTTGTGAGATGATGTATTACGAACGAGTAAAGAGACTTGCGTAACGAGATTGAACTAGGTATTGATACCGACGATCGAATCTCGCAAGTAACGCATCGATGACAAAGGGAACAACGATGTTGTTATGCGGTCCGACCGATAAAGATCTTCGAGAATATGTAGGAACCAATATGGGCATCCAGGTCCCGCTGTTGGTTATTGACCGTGAATGGTTCTAGGTCATGTCTACATTGTTCTCGAACCGTAGGGTCCGCACGCTTAAGGTTTCAATGATGTTATTATGAGTTTATGTATTTTGATGTACCAAGAAGTTCGAGTCCCGGATGTGATCACGGACATGACGAGGAGTCTCGGAATGGTCGAGACATAAAGATTGATATATTGAAGCCTATGTTTGGAGTTCGAATGGTTCCGGCTAAAACGGAATTTACCGGAGTACCGGAGGTTACGGAACCCCCGGAGGTAAATGGGCCTCGATGGGCCCTAGTGGAAAGGAGGAGGGCAGCCAAGCCTGGTGGCGCCTCCCCTTCCCTAGTCCTACAAGGACTAGGAGAAGGGGCCGCCCCTCTCTCTCCTTCCTCCGGAATCCTAGTCCAACTAGGATTGGGGGAATCCTACCCCTGAGGGAGTAGGACTCCTTGGCGCGCCTCCTGGCGCCGCCCCCCCCCTGGCTCCTTTATATACGGGCAGGGGGGCACCTAGGACACACAAGTTGATCGTGAGATCGTTCCTTAGCCGCAGCGGTGCCCCTCCACCATATTCCACCTCGGTTATACTGTCGCAAGCTTAGGCGAAGCCCCGCGCCGTGAAACATCAAGATCGCCACCACGCCGTCGGTCGACGGAACTCTCCTCGACACTCGGCTGGATCGAGTACGAGGGACGCCATCAAGCTGTACGTGTGTCAAGAACTCGGGCGCCGGAGTAACGGCGCCGGATCGGTCGGATCGCGAGGAGAACGACGACTACTTCCTCTACGCCAGATCGCTTCCGCCGGGTCTACAAGGGTATGTAGACAACACTCTCCCCTCTTGCTATACATCACCATGATCTTGCGTGTGCGAGGAAAATTTTTGAAATTACTACGCTCCCCAACAAAGGGCATCGAGCCTAGGTTTTTTCTATGGTTTGATGTTTTGCACGAGTAGAACACAAGTGAGTTGTGGGCGATACAAGTCATACTACCTACCAAAGATGTCATACTTTGGTTCAGCGGTATTGTGAGATGAAGCGCCTGACCGACATTACGCCAGACGCTTACGCGAGACTGGTTTCACCGCCGTGAGCACTCGCTGCTTAAAGGTGACCGTGGGTGCCTGCTCTCTCACTTTAGTTGAACCGAGTGTGGCTACGCCGGTCCTTGAGAAGGTTAAACGGAGTCTATTTGACAAAGTATCGCTGTGGTTTTGATGCGAGGTGAGACCGGATCTTGCTTAAGCCCGTAGCAGCCACGTAAAATTTGCAACAACAAAGTAGAGGACGCCTAACTTGTTTTTGCAGGCATGTTGTGATGTGATATGGTCAAGACGTGATGCTATATTTTATTGTATGAGATGATCATGTTTTGTAACCGGTTATCGGCAATCGGCTGGAGCCATATGGTTGTCGCTTATTGTATGCAATGCAATCGCCTGTAATGCTTTACTTTATCACTAAGCGGTAGCGATAGTCGAGTAGCATAAGTTTGGCGAGACGACAACGATGCTGCGATGAAGATCATGGTGTCGCTACCGGTGACGATGGTGATCATGGTGGTGCCGCAAGATGGAGATCGTGAAGCACAAGATGATGATGACCATATCATATCACTTATATTGATTTGCATGTGATGTTTATCCTTTTATGCATCTTATCTTGCTTTGATTGACGGTAGCATTATAAGATGATCTCTCACTAAATTATCAAGAAGTGTTCTCCCGAGTATGCACCGCTGCCAAAGTTCGTCGTGCCTGCACACCACGTGATGATCGGGTGTGATAAGCTCTACGTCCATCTACAACGGGTGCAAGCCAGTTTTGCACACGCAGAATACTCGGGTTATACTTGACGAGCCTAGCATATGCAGATATGGCCTCGAACACGGAGACCGAAGGTCGAAGCGTGAATCATATAGTAGATATGATCAACATAAGATGTTCACCATTGAAAACTACTCCATTTCACGTGATGATCGGTTATGGTTTAGTTGATTTGGATCACGTGATCACTTGGATGACTAGAGAGATGTCTTTCTAAGTGGGAGTTCTTAAGTAATATGATTAATTGAACTTAAATTTATCATGAACTTAGTACCGATAGTATCTTGCTTGTTTATGTTTGATTGTAGATAGATGGCTCGTCTTTGTTGTTCCGTTGAATTTTAATGCGCTCCTTGAGAAAGCAAAGTTGAAAGATGATGGTAGCAACTACACGGATCGGGTCCGAATTTGAGGATCATCCTCATTGCTGCACGTAAGAGTTACGCCCCGGATGCACCGCTAGGTGACAGCTTCTGCCGGAGCAACGCCAGATGTTGTGAACGTCCGCAAAGCAAAGTCGATGACTACTCTATAGTTCAAGGTGCCATGCTTTACGGCTTAGAACCGGACTTCAACGACGTTTTGAACGTCATGGAGCATATGAGATGTTCCAGAGTTGAAGTTAATATTCCAATGTAATGCCCGGATTGAGAGATATGAAGTCTCCAATAAGTTCTATAGCTGCAAGATGGAGGAGAACAGTTCGTTAGTGAGCATATACTCGTAATGTCCGGGTACTACAATCACTTGACACAATTGGGAGTTAATCTTCCGGATGATTGTGTCATTGATGAATTCTCCAATCACCGCCACCAAGCTACAAAGGCTTCGTGATGAACTATAATATGCAAGGGTTAGTAAAGACTATACCGAGCTCTTCGCAATGCTAAAGGCTGCATGGAGGTAGAAATCAAAAGGAGCATCAAGTGTTGATGGTCAATAAGACCACTAGTTTCAAGAAGAAAGGCAAAGGGAAGAAGAAGGAATTCAAGAAGAACAGCAAGCAAGTTGCTGCTCAGAGAAGAAACCCAAGTCCGGCCCTAAACCTGAAATCGAGTGCTTCTACCGCAAGCGATCGTCACCGAAGCGGAACTGCCCCAAGTATTTGGCGGATAAGAAGGATGGCAAGGTGAACAAAGGTATATGTGATATACATGTTATTGATGTGTACCTTACTAGAGCTCGCAGAGCACTGGTATTTGATAATGGTTACATTGCTAATATTTGCAACTCAAACAGGACTACGGATTGCTTAACACCGGAAAGGACGAGGTGACGGCGCGCTGGGAAATGGTTCCAAAGTCGATGTGATCGCGGTCGGCACGCTACCTCTACATCTACCTTCGGATTAGTTTTAGACCTAAATAATTGTTATTTGGTGCCTGCGTTGAGCATGAACATTATATCTGGATCTTGTTTGATGCGAGACGGTTATTCATTTAAATCGAGAATAATGGTTGTTCTATTTATATGAGTAATATCTTTTATGGTCATGCACCCTTGAGGAGTGGTCTATTTCTTATGAATCTCGATAGTAGTGATACACATATTCATAATGTTGAAACCAAAAGATGCAGAGTTGATAACAAAAGTGCAACTTATTTGTGGCATCGCCGCTTAGGTCATATCGGTGTAAAACGCATGAAGAAACTCCATATCGATGGACTTTTGGAGTCACTTGATTATGAATCACTTGGCACTTATGTAACCGTGCCTCATGGGCAAGATGACTAGAACACCGCTTCTCCAGACGATGGAGAGAGCAACAGATTTATTGGAAATCATACATATGTATGTATGTGGTCCGATGAATGTTGAGGCTCGTGGCGGATATCGTTATTTTCTCACCTTCACAGATGACTTAAGCAGATATGGGTATATCTACTTAATGAAACATAAGTCTGAAACGCTTGAAAAGTTCAAAGAATTTCAGAGTGAAGTTGAAAATCATCGTAACAAGAAAATCAAATTTCTACGATCCGATCGTGGAGGTGAATATTTGAGTTACGAGTTTGGTCTACATTTGAAACAATGCGAATAGTTTCGCAACTCACGCCACCCGAACACCACAACGAAATGGTGTGTCCGAACGTCAGAATCGATTTTTACTAGATATGGTACGATCTATGATGTCTCTACAGATTTACCGCTATCGCTTTGGGGTTATGCTCTAGAGACGGCCGATTCACACCGAATAGAACACCGTCGAAACTGCTGAGACGACACCTTATGAACTGTGGTTTAGCAAGAAACCAAAGTTGTCGTTTCTTAAAATTTGGGGATGCGATGCTTATGTGAAAAAGCTTCAACCCGATAAGCTCGAACCCAAATCGGAGAAATGTGTCTTCATAGGATACCCAAAGGAGACAGTTGGGTACACCTTCTATCACAGATCCGAAGGCAAGACATTTGTTGCTAAGAATGGATCCTTTCTAGAGAAGGAGTTTCTCTCAAAGAAGTGAGTGGGAGGAAAGTGGAACTTGATGAGGTAATAGTACCTTCTCCCTTACTTGAAAGTAGTTCGTCGCAGTAAACCAGTTTATGAGACACCTACACCAAGTAGTGAGGAAGTTGATGATGTTGATCATGAAACTTCAGATCAAGTTATCGCAGAACCTCGTAGATCAACCAGAGTAAGATCCGCACTGAGTGGTACGGTAATCCTGCTCGAAGTCATGCTACTAGATCATGATGAACCTACGAACTATGAAGAAGCGATGGTGAGCCCAGATTCGCAAAATGGCTTGAGGCCATGAAATCTGAGATGGGATCCATGTATGAAAACAAAGTATGGACTTTGGTTGACTTGCCCGAGGGTAGGCAAGCAATAGAAAACAAGTGGATCTTCAAGAAAAGACCGACGACGACGGTAATGTTATCGTTTATAAAGCTCGACTTGTCGCAAAAGGTTTTCGACAAGTTCAAGGGATTGACTACGATGAGACCTTCTCACCCGTAGCGATGCTTAAGTCCGTCCGAATCATGTTAGCAATTGCCGATTTTATGATTATGAAATTTGGCAAATGGATGTAAAGACGCATTCTGAATGGATTTCGGAAGAAGAGTTGTATATGATGCAACCGTAAGGTTTTATCGATCCAAAGGAGCTAACAAAGTGTGCAAGCTCCAGCGATCCATTTATGGACTGGTGCAAGCATCTCGAGTTGGAATAAACGCTTTGATAGTGTGATCAAAGCATTTGGGTTTGTATGAGACTTTTGGAGAAGCCTCAGATTTACAAGAAAGTGAGTGGGAGCTCAGTAGCATTTCGATATTATATGTGGATGACATATTGCTGATCGGAAATGATATAGAATTTCTGAATAGCATAAAGGGATACTTGAATAAGAGTTTTTCAATGAAAGACCTCGGTGAAGCTGCTTACATATTGGGCATTAAGATCTATAGAGATAGATCAAGACGCTTAATTGGACTTTCACAAAGCACATACCTTGACAAAGTTTTGAAGAAGTTCAAAATGGATCAAGCAAAGAAAGGGTTCTTACCGTGTTACAAGGTGTGAAGTTGAGTCGACTCAATGCCCACCACCGCAGAAGATAGAGAGAAAATGAAAGATGTTCCTATGCTTCAGCCATAGGCTCTATCATGTATGCAATGTCTGTGTACTGCACTGATGTGTGCCTTGCTATAAGCCTAGCAGGAGGTACCAAAGTAATCCAGAGTGGATCATCGACAGCGGTCAAGAACATCTGAAATACCGAAAAGGACTAAGGATATGTTTTCAGATATGGAGGTGACAAAGAGCTCATCATGAACGGTTACGTTGATGCAAGTTGACACCGATCCGGACGATTCTAAATCGCAGACCGGATACGATTTACACTAAACGGAGGAGCTGTCGGTTGGTGCAGTTCTAAACAAAGCGTCAGAGCGGGATCTACATGTGAAGCGGAATACATAGCAGCTTCGAAGCAGCTAATGAAGGAGTCGGATGAAGGAGTTCATATCCGATCTAGGTGTCATACCTAGTGCATCGGGTCCAATGAAAATCTTTCGTGACAATATCGAGCTATTGCCTTAGCGAAGGAATCCAGATTTCACAAGAGGACCAAGCACATCAAGAGACGCTTCAATTCCATCCGGACTTAGTCGCATAGAGACATAGAGATTTGCAAGATACATACGGATCTCAATGTTGCGCACCGCTGACTAAGCCTCTTCCACGAGCAAAACATGATCAGCACCAAGACTCCATGGGTGTTAGAATCATTACTATGTAATCTAGATTATTGACTCTAGTGCAAGTGGGAGATCAAGGAAATATGCCCTAGAGGCAATAATAAAGTTATTATTTATTTCCTTATATCATGATAAATGTTTATCATTCATGCTATAATTGTATTAACCGGAAACATGATACATGTGTGAATGCATAGACAAAACAACATGTCACTAGTATGCCTCTACTAGACTAGCTTGTTAATCAAAGATGGTTATGTTTCCTAACCATGGACAAAGGAGTTGTTGTTTGATTAATGAGGTCACATCATTAGTAGAATGATCTCGATTGACATGACCCATTCCCTTAGCTTAGCACACGATCGCTTAGTATGTTGCTACCGCTTTTATCCATGACTTATACATGTTCCCGTAACTATGAGATTATGCAACTCCTGTTTACGGAGGAACACTTTGGTGCTACCAAACGTCACAACGAATCGGGTGATTATAAAGGAGTACTACAGGTGTATCCAATGGCAGATGTTGGGTTGTCGATTTCGAGATTAGGTTTTGTCACTCCGATAGTCGGAGAGGTATCTCTGGGCCCTCTCGGTAATGCACATCATCAAGCCTTGCAAGCACTACAACTAATGAGTTAGTTGTGAGATGATGTATTACGGAACGAGTAAAGAGACTTGCCGGTAACGAGATTGAACTAGGTATTGATACCCACGATCGAATCTCGGGCAAGTAACGCATCGATGACAAAGGGAACAACGATGTTGTTATGCGGTCCGACCGATAAAGATCTTCGAGAATATGTAGGAACCAATATGGGCATCCAGGTCCCGCTGTTGGTTATTGACCGTGAATGGTTCTAGGTCATGTCTACATTGTTCTCGAACCGTAGGGTCCGCACGCTTAAGGTTTCAATGGATGTTATTATGAGTTTATGTATTTTGATGTACCAAGAAGTTCGAGTCCCGGATGTGATCACGGACATGACGAGGAGTCTTGGAATGGTCGAGACATAAAGATTGATATATTGAAGCCTATGTTTGGAGTTCGAATGGTTCCAAGTAAAACGGAATTTATCGAGTACCGGAGGTTACGGAACCCCCGGAGGTAAATGGGCCTCGATGGGCCCTAGTGGAAAGGAGGAGGGCAGCCAAGCTGGTCACGCCTCCCCTTCCCTAGTCCTACAAGGACTAGGAGAAGGGGCCGCCCTCTCTCTCCTTCCCCTCCGGGAATCCTAGTCCAACTAGGATTGGGGGAATCCTACTCCTGAGAGGAGTAGGACTCCTTGCGCGCCTCCTTGGCCGCCCCCTCCCCCGGCTCCTTTATATACGGGGCAGGGGGCACCTAGGGACACACAAGTTGATCGTGAGATCGTTCCTCAGCCGCAGCGGTGCCCCTCCACCATATTCCACCTCGGTTATACTGTCGCAAGCTTAGGCGAAGCCTCGCGCCGTGAAACATCAAGATCGCCACCACGCCGTCAGGTCGACGGAACTCTCCCTCGACACTCGGCTGGATCGAGTACGAGGGACGCCATCGAGCTGCACGTGTGTCAAGAACTCGGGCGCCGGAGTAACGGCGCCGGATCGGTCGGATCGCGAGGAGAACGACGACTACTTCCTCTACGCCAGATCGCTTCGCCGGGTCTACAAGGGTATGTAGACAACACTCTCCCCTCTCGTTGCTATACATCACCATGATCTTGCGTGTGCGTAGGAAATTTTTTGAAATTACTACGTTCCCCAACAAAGGGTCCTCAGCATAACCCGGTAAATCAAGGAGGTAATAATAAACGTAAGGCTGATGGTAGCTTGGAGTTTGTGGCCAACACAAATGCGCAAGGCAACAATCAACGACGTAAGGGGAGACCACCTCCTCGGTCCGGCGGGTCAAGCCCCATGCTTGAGCATTTGCTGAATGAGCCCTGTCCAAGGCACGGTATTCCACAGAAGCCGGCCACTCACCTATGGAAGGACTGTACGATCATGAAATCTTTCAAGAATTCCAACATGTTCGACGGTAATCATGGGCTGGGTGGCGGCGGCTTTCATGGCCCGGGCGGCGGTTCAAATTCCAAATTTCAAAGCTCTCAGGGTAATCAAGGTGGTTATAATCAGCAATCTGGCCAGGGAGGTCAGCAGCAGCAGCAGGGTGGGTATCAGAGTAATCCAAAGCAACTGAATAGTGGACAATATCATGTGTTTACCACCAGTTAGTGCAAACAGGACCAGAAGCTTCATAAGAGGGCTATGAACACTGTTGAGCCGGCAGTTCCTCGTTATTTGAGATGGTCTGAGCAACCTATTCTATGGAGTAGGGAAGATCACCCTCCCCGGGTTGACAATCCGGGTCACTTGGCCTTGGTGGTGGCACCTCAGGTTGGTGGATATAAATTCACTAAGGTGCTCATGGATGGAGGCGGTAGCATCAATATCCTCTATTATGAGACTTTTTGTCGCATGGGTTTGACTGATAAAAATCTCAAGACTTCCAACACTGCTTTTCATGGAGTGGTCCCTGGTAAGTCGGCGTACCCAGTGGGTAAGATTGAGCTGGAGGTAGCCTTTGGAGATGAGCATGATTCTAGGGTTGAAAAGTTAACCTTTGAGGTGGTCAAAATCAAGAGCCCGTATCACGCCCTGTTTGGACGGCCGGCTTATGCCAAGTTCATGGCGCGGCCGTGTTATGTTTATCTGTAGCTCAAGATGCCGGGTCATAACGGCACCATCACAGTGCATGGGAGTCGGAAGATAGCCTTGGAATGTGAGGAAGGTGATGCTGCTTACGCTGAATCTGTTTGTGCAACAGAGGAGCTGAAGTACTACAAGGACAATGTTGACTCGGTGGACATGACGTCTTTAAAGAAGCCAACCACAGAACATGAGCCGGTGATGTAGTTTAAGTCGGCCGATGACACCAAGCTTGTTGACTTTGTTCCAGGCGACTCATCTAAGCAGTTCAGTATCAATGCTAATCTGGATCCCAAATAGGAAAGCGTGCTCATCGAGTTCATCCGTGAGAATCGGGACATCTTTGCATGGAAACCTTCGGACATGCCGGGTGTACCGAGAGAACTCGTTGAGCACACTCTCAATATTGATCCAAAATTTAAGCTGGTCAAGCAGTTTCTTCGGCGGTTCAATGAAGGGAGGCGTAAGGCCATTGGTGAGGAGGTGGCCCGGCTCTTGGCGGCCGGGTTCATTATTGAAGTCTTTCATCCATAGTGGTTGGCTAACCCGGTGCTTGTGCTTAACAAGAACGACACTTGGCGTATGTGTGTGGGTTACACGGATTTAAACAAGGCTTGTCCAGTTGATCCTTTCGCTCTCCCTCGTATTGATCAAATCAATGATGCTACGGCGGGTTGTGAGCATTTGAGCTTTTTGGATGCTTATTCTGGTTATCATCAGATCAAGATGGCAGTTAAGGACCAGGAGAAGACAACTTTTATTACTCCATTAGGAGCCTTCTGCTATGTGTCTATTGAAGGAAATATGCCCTAGAGGCAATAATAAAGTTATTATTTATTTCCTCGTATCATGATAAATGTTTATTATTCATGCTAGAATTGTATTAACCAGAAACATAATACATGTGTGAATACATAGACAAACACAACGTCACTAGTATGCCTCTACTTGACTAGCTTATTAATCAAAGATGGTTATGTTTCCTAACCATAGACATGTGTTGTCATTTGATTAATGGGATCACATCATTAGGAGAATGATGTGATTGACATGACCCATTCCGTTAGCCTAGCACTTGATCGTTTAATATATTGCTATTGCTTTCTTCATGACTTATACATGTTCCTGTAACTATGAGATTATGCAACTCCCGTTTACCGGAGGAACACTTTGGGTGCTACCAAACGTCACAACGTAACTGCGTGATTATAAAGGAGTACTACAGGTGTGTCCAAAGGTACATGTTGGGTTGGCATATTTCGAGATTAGGTTTTGTCACTCCGATTGTCGGAGAGGTATCTCTGGGCCCTCTCGGTAATGCACATCACTATAAGCCTTGCAAGCAATGTAGCTAATGAGTTAGTTACGGAATGATGCATTACGTAACGAGTAAAGAGACTTGCCGATAACGAGATTGAACTAGGTATTGGATACCGACGATCGAATCTCGGGCAAGTAACATACCGATGACAAATGGAACAACGATGTTGTTATGCGGTTTGACCGATAAAGATCTTCGAGAATATGTAGGAACCAATATGGGCATCCGTGTTCGCTATTGGTTATTGACCGAGAATAGTTCTAGGTCATGTCTACATAGTTCTCGAACCCGTAGGGTCCGCACGCTTAACGTTACGATGACAGTTTTATTATGAGTTTATAAGTTTTGATGTACCGAAGTTTGTTCGGAGTCCCGGATGTGATCACGGACATGACGAGGAGTCTCGAATGGTCGAGACATAAAGATTGATATATTGGAAGCCTATGTTTGGACATCGGAATAGTTTCGGGTGAAATGGGGATTTTACCGGAACACCGGGGGGTTACCGGAACCCTCCCGGGGGTTAATGGGCCTTAGTCGGCCATGAGGGAGAAGAGGAGGGCCGGCCAGGGCAGCCCGCGCCCCCCTCCCCCCTAGTCCGAATAGGACAAGGAAAGGGTGGGGTGGCGCCCCCTTTCCTCTTTCCCTCCCCCCAAGTCCTAATCCAACTAGGAAAGGGGGGAGTCCTACTCGGTGGGAGTAGGACTCCTCCGGCGCGCCTCCTCCTAGGGCCGGCCGCACCCCCCTTGCTCCTTTATATACGGGGGCAGGGGGGCACCCTAGAACACACAAGTTGATCTACGGATCGTTCCTTAGCCGTGTGCGGTGCCCCCCTCCACCATATTCCACCTCGGTCATATCATCGCGGAGTTTAGGCGAAGCCCTGCGCCGGTAGAACATCATCATCGTCACCACGCCGTCGTGCTGACGAAACTCATCCCCGATGCTTTGCTGGATCGGAGCCTAGGGATTGTCATCGAGCTGAACGTGTGCTGAACTCGGAGGTGCCGTACGTTCGGTAATTGGATCGGTCGGATCATGAATACGTACGACTACATCAACCGCGTTGACATAACGCTTCCGCTTACGGTCTACGAGGGTACGTGGACAATACTCTCCCCTCTCGTTGCTATGCCATCACCATGATCTTGCATGTGCGAGGAATTTTTTGAAATTACTACGCTCCCCACTGATGGCATCCGAGCCTGGTTCTATGCGTAGATGTAATATGCACGAGTAGAACACAAGTGAGTTGTGGGCGATATAAGTCATCGCTTACCAAAGATGTCATACTTTGGTCTGGCAAGATTGCGAGATGAAGCGGCCGGACCGACATTATGCGTGACGCTTATGCGAGACTGGTTTCACTGCTACGAGCACTCGTGCTTAAAGGTGGTGGCGGGTGTCCGTCTCTCTCACTTTAGCTGAATCGAGTGTGGCTACGCCCGGTCCTTGCGAAGGTTAAAACAGCACTAACTTGACGAACTATCATTGTGGTTTTGATGCGAGGTAAGAACGGTTCTTGCTAAGCCCGTAGCAGCCACGTAAAATTTGCAACAACAAAGTAGAGGACGCCTAACTTGTTTTTGCAGGCATGTTGTGATGTGATATGGTCAAGACGTGATGCTATAATTTATTGTATGAGATGGTCATGTTTTGTAACCGGTTATCGGCAATCGCAGGAGCCATATGGTTGTCGCTTATTGTATGAAATGCAACGCATACGTAATTGCTTCACTTTATCACTAAGTGGTAGCGATAGTCGTAGAAGCAATAGATGGCGTAACGACAACGATGCTACGATGGAGATCAAGGTGTCGCACCGGTGATGATGGAGATCACGATGGTGCTTTGAAGATGGAGATCACAAGCACAAGATGATGATGGCCATATCATATCACTTATATTGATTGCATGTGATGTTTATCCTTTATGCATCTTATCTTGCTTTGATTGACGGTAGCATTTTAAGATGATCTCTCACTAATTATCAAGAAGTGTTCTCCCGAGTATGCACCGCTGCGAAAGTTCTTCGTCTTTGAGACACCACGTGATGATCGGGTGTGATAGGCTCTACGCTCAAATACAACGGGTGCAAAACAGTTGCACACGCGGACTACTCAGGTTAAACTTGACGAGCCTAGCATATACAGATATGGCCTCGGAACACAGAGACCGAAAGGTCGAACGTGAATCATATAGTAGATATGATCAACATAGTGATGTTCACCATTGAAACTACTGCATCTCACAGACATGGGTTAGTTGATTTGGATCACATGATCACTTAGATGACTGGAGAGATGTATGTCTAAGTGGGAGTTCTTAAGTAATATGATTAATTGAACTTAAATTTATCATGAACTTAGTACCTGATAGTATTTTGCTTGTCTATGTTTGTTGTAGATAGATGGCTCGTGCTGTTGTTCCATTGAATTTTAATGCGTTCCTTGAGAAAGTAAAGTTGAAAGATGATGGTAGCAATTACACGGATCGGGTCCAGAATTTGAGGATTATCCTCATTGCTGCACGTAAGAATTATGTCCCGAAGCACCGCTGGGTGCCGAACTGCGCTTGATGCAACCGACGATGTTAAGAACGTCTGGCGAGCAAAGCTGATGACTACTCGATAGTTCAGTGTGCCATGCTTTACGGCTTAGAACCGGGTCTTCAACGATGTTTTGAACGTCATGGAGCATATGAGATGTTCCAGGAGTTGAAGTTAATGTTTCAAGAAAATTCCCGGATTGAGAGATATGAAGTCTCCAATAAGTTCTATAGCTGCAAGATGGAGGAGAATAGTTACGTCAAGGAACACATACTCAAAATGTCGGGTATAATAATCACTTGATTCAACCGGGAGTTAATCTTCCGATGATAGTGTCATTGATGTAATTCTTCAATCATCGCCACCAAGCTACAAGAGCTTCGTGATGAACTATAATATGCAAGGGATGGACAAGACTATTTCGAGCTCTTCGCAATGCTAAAAGCCGCGGAGGTAGAAATCAAGAAGGAGCATCAAGTGTTGATGGTTAACAAGACCACCAGTTTCAAGAAAAGGGCAAAGGGAAGAAGAAGGAACTTCAAGAAGAACAGCAAACAAGTTGTTTGCTCAAGAGAAGAAACCCAAGTCTGGACCTAAGCACGAGATCGAGTGCTTCTCGCAAGCGATCGACATCGAAGCGGAACTGCCCCAAGTATTTGGCGATAAGAAGGATGGCAAAGTGAACAAACGTATATGTGATATACATGTTATTGATGTGTACCTTACTAATGCTCGCAGAAGACAGGTATTTGATACTGGTTCTATTGCTAATATTTGCAACTCAAACAGGGACTACGGATTGCTTAATATTGGCTAAGGACGAGGTGACGAGGCGCGTGGGAAATGGTTCCAAAGTCGATGTGATCGCGGTCGGCACGCTACCTCTACATCTACCATCGGGATTAGTTTTAGACCTAAATAACTGTTATTTGGTGCCAGCGTTGAGCATGAACATTATATCTGGATCTTGTTTGATGCGAGACGGTTATTCATTTAAATCAGAGAATAATGGTTGTTCTATTTATATGAGTAATATCTTTTATGGTCATGCACCCTTGAAGAGTGGTCTCTTTTTATTAAATCTCGATAGTAGTGATACACATATTCATAGTGTTGAAACCAAAAGATGCAGAGTTGATAATGATAGTGCAACTTATTTGAGGCACTGCCGTTTAGGTCATATCGGTGTAAAGCGCATGAAGAAACTCCATACTGATGGGCTTTTGGAATCACTTGGTACTTGCGAACCGTGCCTCATGGGCAAGATGACTAAAATGCCGTTCTCCGGAACTATGGAGCGAGCAACTGATTTGTTGGAAATCATACATACTGATGTTTGTGGTCCAATTAATGTTGAAGCTCGCGGCGGGTATCGTTATTTTCTCACCTTCACAGATGATTTGAGCAGATATGGGTATATCTACTTAATGAAACAAAAGTCTGAAACATTTGAAAAGTTCAAAGAATTTCAGAGTGAAGTGAAAAATCATCGTAACAAGAAAATAAAGTTTCTACGATCTGATCGTGGAGGAGAATATTTGAGTTACGAGTTTGGTTTACATTTGAAACAATGCGGAATAGTTTAGCAACTCACGCCACCGGAACACCACAACGAAATGGTGTGTCCGAACGTCAGAATCGTATTTTACTAGATATGGTGCGACTATGATGTCTCTTACTGATTTACCGCTATCGTTCGGGGTTATGCTTTAGAGGCGGCGCATTCACGTTGAATAGGGCACCATCAAAACCGCTGAGACGACGCCTTATGAACTGTGGTTTGGCAAGAAACCAAAGTTGTCGTTTCTTAAAGTTTGGGGCTGCGATGCTTATGTGAAGAAACTTCAACTAGATAAGCTTGAACCTAAATCGGAGAAATGCGTCTTCATAGGATACCCAAAAGAGACTATTGGGTACACCTTCTATCACAGATCGGAGGGCAAGATTTTCATTGCTAAAATCGGATCCTTTCTAGAGAAGGAGTTTCTCTCGAAAGAAGTGAGTGGGAGGAAAGTAGAACTTGATGAGGTAATCGTACTGCTCCCTTATTGAAAATAATTCATCACAAGAACCGGTTCTCGTGACAACTACACCAATTAGTGAGGAAGCTAATGATATTGATCATGAAACTTCAGATCAAGTTTCTCTTGAACCTCGAGGTCTACAGAGTAAGATCCGCACTGAGTGGTACGGTAATCCTATTCGGAAGTCATGTTACTTGACCATGATGAACCTACGAACTATGAGGAAGCGATGATAAGCCCAGATTCCATAAAATGGCTAGAGGCCATGAAATCTGAGATTGGATCCATGTATGAGAACAAAGTATGGACTTTGGTTGACTTGTTCGATGATCGCAAGCAATTAAGAATAAATGGATCTTTAAGAAGAAGACGACGACGATGGTAATGTAATCGTCTATAAAGCTCGACTTGTTGCGAAAGGTTTTCGACAAGTTCAAGGGGTTGACTACGATGAGACTTTCTCACCCGTAGCGATGCTTAAGTCTGTCCGAATCATGTTGGCTATTGCTGCATTTCATGATTATGAAATTTGGCAAATGGATGTCAAAACTGCATTCTTGAATGGATTCCTGGAAGAAGAGTTGTATATGATGCAGCTAGAAGGTTTTGTTGATCCAAAAGGTGCTTACAGTGTGCAAGCTCCAGCGATCCATTTATGGACTGGTGCAAGCATCTCGGAGTTGGAATAAATGCTTTGATAGTGTGATCAAAGCATATGGTTTTATATGAGACTTTTGGAGAAGCCTCGATTTACAAGAAAGTGAGTGGGAGCTCAGAGCATTTACGATATTATATGTAGATGACATATTATTAATTGGAAATGATATAGAATTTCTGGATAGCATAAAGGGATACTTGAATAAAAGTTTTTCAATGAAAGACCTCGGTGAAGCTGCTTACATATTGGGCATCAAGATTTATAGAGATAGATCAAGACGCTTAATAGGACTTTCACAAAGCACATACCTTGATAAAATTTTGAAAAAGTTCAAAATTGATCAGGCAAAGAAAGGGTTCTTGCCCGTGCTACAAGGTGTGAAGTTGAGTCAAACTCAATGCCCGACCACAGCAGAAGATAGAGAGAAAATGAAAGATGTTCCCTATGCTTCAGCCATAGGCTCTATCATGTATGCAATCTTTGTGTACCGGACCGACGTGTGCTTAGCAATAAGCTTGGCAGGAAGGTACCAAAGTAATCCAGATTGGATCATGGACAGCGGTCAAGAACATCCTAAAATACCGAAAAGGACTAAGGATATGTTTCTCGATATGGAGGTGACAAAGAGCTAGTCGTAAATGGTTATGTCGATGCAAGCTTTGACACCGATCCGGAGGATTCTAAATCGCAAACCGGATCGTATTTTTATTAAACGGTGGAGCCGTAAGTTGGTGCAGTTCTAAACAAAGCGTCGTGGCGGGATCTACATGTGAAGCGGAGTACATAGCTGCTTGAAGTAGCAAATGAAGGAGTGCGGATGAAGGAGTTCATTTCGATCTAGGTGTCATACCTAGTGCATCGGGACCAATGAAGATCTTCGTGACAATATCGTGTAATTGCCTTGGCAAAGGAATCCAAATTTCACAAGAGGACCAAGCACATCAAGAGATGCTTCAATTCCATCGGGACCAAGTCCAAGTGGGAGACATAGAAATTTGCAAGATACATACGGATCTGAATGTTGCGACCCGTTGACTAAGCCTCTCTCACGAGCAAAACATGATCAGCACCAAGACTCCATGGGTGTTAGAATCATTACTATGTAATCTAGATTATTGACTCTAGTGCAAGTGGGAGACTGAAGGAAATATGCCCTAGAGGCAATAATAAAGTTATTATTTATTTCCTCATATCTTGATAAATGTTTATTATTCATGCTAGAATTGTATTAACCGGAAACATAATACATGTGTGAATACATAGACAAACACAACGTCACTAGTATGCCTCTACTTGACTAGCTTATTAATCAAAGATGGTTATGTTTCCTAACCATAGACATGTGTTGTCATTTGATTAATGGGATAACATCATTAGGAGAATGATGTGATTGACATGACCCATTCCGTTAGCCTAGCACTTGATCGTTTAGTATATTGTTATTGCTTTCTTCATGACTTATACATGTTCCTGTAACTATGAGATTATGCAACTCCCGTTTACCGGAGGAACACTTTGGGTGCTACCAAAAGTCACAACGTAACTGGGTGATTATAAAGGAGTACTACAAGTGTCTCCAAAGGTACATGTTGGGTTGGCATATTTCAAGATTAGGTTTTATCACTCCGATTGTCGGAGAGGTATCTCTAGGCCCTCTCGGTAATGCACATCACTATAAGCCTTGCAAGAAATGTAGCTAATGAGTTAGTTACGGAATGATGCATTACGTAACGAGTAAAGAGACTTGCCGGCAACGAGATTGAACTAGGTATTGGATACCGACGATCGAATCTTGGGCAAGTAACATACCGATGACAAAGGGAACAACGTATGTTGTTATGCGATTTGACCGATAAAGATCTTTGTAGAATATGTAGGAACCAATATGGGCATCCAGGTTCTGCTATTAGTTATTGACCGAGAATAGTTCTAGGTCATGTCTACATAGTTCTCGAACCCGTAGGGTCCGCACGCTTAACGTTACGATGACAGTTTTATTATGAGTTTATAAGTTTTGATGTACCGAAGTTTGTTTGGAGTCCCGGATGTGATCACGGACATGACGAGGAGTCTCGAAATGGTCGAGACATAAAGATTGATATATTGGAAGCCTATGTTTGGACATCGGAATAGTTCCGGGTGAAATGGGGATTTTACCGGAACACCGGGGAGTTACCGGAACCCTCCCGGGGGTTAATGGGCCTTAGTGGGCCATGAGGGAGAAGAGGAGGGCCGGCCAGGGCAGGCCGCGCGCCCCCTCCCCCCTAGTCCGAATAGGACAAGGAAAGGGGGGCAGCGCCCCCCTTTCCTCTTTCTCTCCCCCAAGTCCTAATCCAATTAGGAATGGGGGGGAGTCCTACTCCCGGTGGGAGTAGGACTCCTCCAGCAGCGCCCTCCTAGGGGGCCGCCGCCCCTTGCTCCTTTATATACAAAAGGGGCACCCTAGAACACACAAGTTGATCGACGGATCGTTCCTTAGGCGTGCGGTGCCCCCTCCACCATATTCCACCTCGGTCATATCGTCGCGGAGTTTAGGCGAAGCCTGCGCGATAGAACATCATCATCGTCCACCACGCCGTCGTGCTGACGGAACTCATCCCCGACGCTTTGCAGGATCGGAGCCCGGGGATCGTCATCGAGCTGAACGTGTGCTGAACTCGGAGGTGCCGTACGTTCGGTACTTGGATCGGTCGGATCGTGAAGACGTACGACTACATCAACCGCGTTGACATAACGCTTCCGCTTACGGTCTATGAGGGTACATGGACAATACTCTCCCCTCTCGTTGCTATGCCATCACCATGATCTTGCGTGTGCGTCGGAATTTTTTTGAAATTACTACGTTCCCCTACATCTATGCCTTTTGGGCTTAAGAGTGCCCAGGCGACTTATCAGCGATGTGTGCAGAACTGTCTTCACAATCAGATTGGGCACAATGTTCATGCTTATGTGGAAGACATTGTGGTAAAATCCAGAGAGAAGGAGACCTTGATAGATGATTTGAGGGAAACCTTTGATAATCTCCGGGTCTACAAGATGATGCTTAACCTGGCCAAGTGCATTTTTGGTGTGCCTGTAGGCAAGCTTTTGGGTTTTCTGGTTTCTAACAGAGGCATTGAGGCTAATCTGGAGAAGATCAAGGCAATCACTTCTTTGGCTAAACCGACATTTATCAATGATGGCGTTTGGCGGGTCGTATTGCCGCTTTAAGCCGGTTCATTAGCCAGTTAGGTGAGAAGGCCATACCGCTGTATCAGATGATGAAGAAGACAGACGACTTCATGTGGAGTGATGTTGCTAATGCTGCCTTTGAAGATTTGAAGAGACAGCTAGCTGAGCCGTCCGTCCTTGCTACTCCCATTGATAAGGAGCCATTATTGTATTTCCTTGGTCCTCCTCCCAAATATGAGCGGGAAGGGATTCCACAATGGCGGGATTTGAAAGGGGACAAGCAGTACAGTCTATCCTGACAAAAGTAGTCTTTGCCTGCGAAAAGCCTCTAGCTGTGACGCTGCGGTGGGCTCGGTGATGACCTCAGTCTTGCCGTCCTGGCGGTCTTGGTCTCATTGCACCGGAATGGAAACCTTTGGCTGATTCCTCGGGACTCCGCGCCTGTGGCTTGCCTCCCTTGCACCAAAGGGGAAAGCGGCGCTCTGCACCCGCCTGGCGCCCACCTGTCCTTGGTCGTCATGGCTCATGTCAGCTGAGCCTCATGAGGTAGCTGCATAGATATCTCCGCCCCTCAGGAGCCCTCCTGAGGAGGCCAACTCCTTCGGGGGTCTTGGCGTCGTCCGCCTCGCGAGGCTTGGCCCCTCGCGAGGGTCTTGCTGTGTTGGTGTTGAAGCTGGGCCGTACCGGGCCGTCGATGGAGCCACGTGGTGGGCCGCAGGCAGGCAGGACTGGATACCTCCAAGTCTAGGACACCGACAAGGACCATGCTGCCCGCGGCGGTGACCTCCATCCCCACCCACGAGGCCCTGCTGCAGCAGCCGTCGGCCTGCAGCCAGAGGCCGTCAAGCCCCAAGGTCGGCAGCTCGCCGGTGAAGAAGCGCGGAAGCCAGAACGAGGTGCCAGCGGGCCTCTCCGACCACACCACTAACTCCGGGAGCACATCCATCGAGGAGAAGCGCGGTCGAGGAGGGCGAGCGACCATAGCATGCCTCCCCTCGTCGCGGGGGCTGCCCAGTGGCCGGTGGCCCTCGCTGCGAGAAGAAGCACCACCACGGACACCAAGGGAGACACCGGCCCCTGGAGAAGCGCGCCCGCGCCTCCTGGAGGCCGCCACTAGGGTCACGACATGCTTGCAGGGATGGCCGCGACCTCTCTTGGGCAGAGGCGAAGCTGGTCCCTCCTTAGGAGCCTTCCCTTTCTCAGCAGCCGAGAATCTCCTCGTCGACACCATGGATGCTATGGCAAGGTGGAGAAGAAGAAGAGACGAGCAGCAAGAAGATGAATAAGGAGATGAGCGATGGGGGCTCTGCCCCTCCCCTCATTTATAGCCAGAGGGAGGCCAACCGCCGTTCTCCATGATCTCGCGCAATGATGCTTCTTTGGATGCATCATCGACTCGTCAAGTTGGACGGATTTCAGGGTAGCGTGGGGAAGTGGAGACGCCCAGGTCCCATCAATCACCACACGTCGTACAAGGACGCAGGTGGTTAGGACCCGTGGCGCTCCACACTTGCCCTTTGGCTTCGCCCAGAAGCCAAGTCCGAGTGCGCCTTGGGCCCAGGGGATACTGTCGGTGTTCTAGATACGGGGGTACCCAGACTTGCCTGCCCGCGGACCATGGCGTCGCTCCATCGACGGCCTGGTATGGCCCAGCTTCAGCATCAACAACTGAAGACCCTCGCGAGGGGCCAAGCCTCCCTCGTGAGGCGGACGACACCAAGACCTCCAATGGGATCGGCCCCCTGAGGTTGGGTCCTGAGGAGCGGAGATTTCTACGCAAGGCGCACCTCACGAGGCTCGGCTGACGTGAGCCATGACGACCAAGGCCAGGCGGGCGCCAGGTGGGTGCCAGCGGGCGCAGAGTACCAGTTTCCCCTTCGGTGCAAAGGAGGCAAGCAGCAGGCGCGGAATCCCGAGGAATCAACAAAAGGTTTCCATTTTGGTGCAACAAGACCAAGACCACCAGGACGACAGGACGAAGGTCACCACCGAGCCCACCACAGCCTCACAACCAGAGGCTTTTGCAGGCGAAGACTACTTTAGTCAGGATAATATGTACTTGTTGTCTCCCTTCAAATTTGTCCATTGTGGGATCCCTTCCCGCCTACATTTGGGAAGAGGACAAAGGCCACTATAAATAGGACCTAGCCACCACCATAGAGAGGGATCCGAGTCTTGGAGATCATCCTCTCCCCCACCAGCACAAGAACACACCTCCTGAGGTTGTTCTCCACTGTACTAGTGCTTCCTCAGCCCCTCGAGGCAAATCCACCACAAAGCAGGAGTAGAGTTTTACACTGCAAGGTGGCCCGAACCTGGGTAAACTACTGGGTCTTCCTTTCCCTTCGAGCTCGACGCGATAGGCTGTGAGGTTGGCGAGTTGGTAGGCTGGGTAGGTTGAGATCTCCGCATGCACCCGAGAGGTCGAACCTCTCAAGGGTTTGCGGAACCCGGAATCCAACACCCAAATCATGGTGAAGTGTCATGTAGTCAACGTTCACATAACACCACTAGAGGAAAGACAACATACATCTCATCAAAATATCAAAGAATGCCAAATTCACATGATTACTTATAACAAGACTTCTCCCATATCCTCAAGAACAAACGTAACTACTCACAAAGCATGCTCATGTTCAAGATCAGA
The DNA here is from genome assembly GCA_021437245.1 of Aegilops speltoides. Lineage (NCBI taxonomy): Eukaryota > Viridiplantae > Streptophyta > Magnoliopsida > Poales > Poaceae > Aegilops > Aegilops speltoides. The sequence goes on from CM038143.1 coordinate 334,015,662, forward strand.
GGGGTATTGAATATCATTAAGGATCTGAACATATGATCTTCCACAAATAAACCAACTAGCATCAACTACGAAGAGCAATCAACACTATTAGCAACCCATAGGTACCAATCTGAGGTTTTGGGGGCAAAGATTGAATACAAGAGATGAACTATGGTTTGAGAGGAGATGGTGCTGGTGAAGATGTTGATGAAGATTGACCCTCCCACGATGAGAGCATCATTGGTGATGACGATGGCTTTAATTGCCCCCTCCCGGAGTAAAGTTTCCCCGACATAATCGCTCTGCCGGAGCCCTAGAATGCTTCTGCCCAAGTTCCGCCTCGAGACAGCGGTGCTTCATCCCGACAGCTTCTCTTCTGATTTTTTCTAGGTCAAAACCCTCCATATAGGAGAAGATGGACTCCGAGGGCTGGCCAAGGGGCCCACAAGCTTGGGGCGCGCCTTGGGGGGGTAGGGCGTACCCCCCAGGCTTGTGGCCACCTGGTGGGTCCCCTTTATGCTGTTTCTTCACCCAATACTTTTTATATATTCCAAAACAATTCTCTGTAAAGTTTCAGGACATTTGGAGTTGTGCAGAATAGGTATCGGATTTGCTCCTTTCTGGTCTAGAATTCTAGCTGTCGGCATTCTCCCTCTTCATGTAAACCTTGTAAATAAGAGAGAAAAGGCATAATAATTGTATCTTAAGGTGAAATAACAACCCATAATGCAATAAATATCATTATAAAAACATGATGCAAAATGGACGTATCAACTCCCCCAAGCTTAGACCTCACTTGTCCTCAAGCGAAAGCCGAAATCGATAATCATGACCACATGTTTAAAGGTAAAGGTGTTGATAAAATAAAATACGGACATGAGGGCATCATGATCATCTTTAGAACAACAATATATTGTCATATAACTTCTTATGCCAAGGTGATAATTCATTCACAATGTAAAGTATAGACCAAAAAACTTTATTGAAAAATAACAAACTATGATCTCAGCCACTGAAGCAATTGCAATTTATCATAACATCAGAAAGATTCAATGTAAGAGCTCTTATTTAGCAAGTTCACATACTCAACATGTCGTGGAGGAAGCACGATCACCAATGGGGCAGGGTTGCCCCTTTGTGGTTTGGCGGGGGAACGAGCACATTGCACAAAGAGCAGAAACAACAGGACAACACGGCAATGGACCACTCTCTTTTACCCAAGTTCAGGCCACTTTGCAGCGTAAAACCCTACTCCTGCTATGGCGGATTGATCTGGAGGAACACGAAGAGACGAAGCACTCAAGCTTGCCAAGTGTGTCCGGGGGAGAGTAGCTACGCATGTACAAGTGTTGAGGGATCAAGGATTCGAACCCTTTGCTAGGTTGCCTCGGACCTCCTTTTATAGCTTAAGGGGTGACCACAATGGCAAAATAGTCATTACCATATGACTAGATAGCTATCAGTGTTATCATACCTAACTCTGGCAGTTAGGACAAAGTACATTAAATGCACTGCTAGATGTCATGCTAAAGTTGAAGGTTGTCACGCTTGCAGCGCCGCTTATCCATCTACCTCTTATTAGCGTGACACACCATCAGAACGGGTGTCAATAAAGTTAATCTCTTCTCCAGCAGGTTGCCACATACTCGACGGGATCCACCTAGCCACTTGAGAGCTCAACACTGCACTAATTAGTGACTGGCATACGATGAGGTGGAGCGGTGGTGTTTTGGCAGAGGCTTGCCGGCATGGAGCCTGCTTGGAATCTGTCTTGTGGTTTTGCTTTGGTCTTGGTGGCCCCGAGAACCTTGCTGGACATGGCCCCAGGCGTAGTCTCGACCATGCTGGGCTGGCCAGCCTGGCAAGGGAGGCCTTCTTGGGGGATTCTCTGGTCACTGAGGTCCTCTTAATGCACTCCTTGATCTCACGAAGAGTGGTTTCTCTAGCTTATCTTGTGACATGTCTTGGTACTCGATGTATGGGTGGTTGTACGCCGGTGCATAAGTCAGGTTGGCAAACACACATGTTTGTTGCACCAACAGGAGCCCCGCGCCTGGTCCACACATGCCGCTGGGCATCGTTGGGGTAGGCCCAACCAATTCATAGGCGTACATACAGATCTTGCCGGGGTTGGCACTTGAATTTTTGAGATCTTCTTTGCTTCTTCATTAATTGGACTTGGGTTAGTTTCCAGGGGTCCCGTGGTACCTTCATGCCCATACGGCGTGCGTTGTTCATGTTCCAACCAGGGGCGTCCACGCCCACGGGAGCCCATTACGACGCTCGTGCGTGAATTGTGGTTTTTTACCTTAAGTTCTCCCACCATGGCTGCCATTTCCGCCATGTGTGCCGCATGCATTGCGTGGGATTGGTGGTGGATGCGTAGGGTGCGGGAACGTGTGCCTTTGGTAGAATACGCACGCCCGGGATTGGCGTAGTGGGGCAGCGATGCTCATCCATCATCTCTTCCTTCTCCTTCCTTGCTTCTGCTTCCACCATGGCAAGGGGGAGGGGCCGAGCCCGTGCTCCAACGGTAGCAACAAAAACTTCCTCTTGACACCCCGCCCATGCCTCCGCTATAGCCGCATAGGCTAGATCCAATGCACAAGGTGAAGCCGCAGGGCGCAGTAGGGATTGACGCGGCACCCGTGGTCGAGGCAGGTGAAGTGGTGCTCTCGCCGCTCCTCCGCCAGCTGCTCCAATGCTAACACAAGGCCACGTGGGGGATATGGTGCTGGAGTTCATCGTCAAGCAGCGTGATCCTCCCTGTAGCCGCCTGTGGCTTCCTCGCCCCTTTTCCAGAGTGATGGAGGTCGATCAGCCGCTTAGGCTATGGCTGCATATGAGTGGATGATGTAATGGCGTTGTGTGGGTGAACGTCGAGCTCCCCGCACGGCATGTCAAGCTCCTGAGGCGTGCTTGGAAAACCTTCGCCTATGCCCATTATCTGGCAGACGGGCATGTTCTCCGCTTCAAGTTGGGGGAGTCTGATATGCTCTCCATCAAGGTCTTTGGGCATTCAGGTGCTCGCCTAGGGTGCTGCGCGGAAAGCTCGAGTGATGACGAAAGCTCCTCCTCGAGTGACAGCGACGAGGAGGACACTGACGGCAAAGACGGCGATGGTTAGCCCCCGGTCGTCAAGGACAAAGACGATGACTCGGACTCCGGCTGAACACTGGACACACCTTCACCGTCAACTAGGCACCGGCAGCACCATCATCGGCAGCTGGACCCCGGCAGAGCGATTTTTCGGGGTGCTTGGCCTCGACGCCACCGCTCCCTCTAGCTAGACTCCGGCTTTGTCTTCCCTGTCGGTGTGTGACAGCCTGGATTTTGCCTTCTCTCTCTTTCCGGACTTGCCTTCGCTCTCTTTTCGGACTTGGTTTTTATCGTGGTTTTTGCCCTAATTTGAATTGGAGTTTGAATCATTTCAAATGGACTTGGCACTTGGGCATATCCTTGGCTTTCACCCAAGTGACCTATCTTGTTTATTCCTCTGATCAATTCTCAAAATAATCAAATGAATATTTTTCATAAAAGAAAATATTCATTTCTCTCTGTGAAACTCACCTCAGAAACTTGTGCTCCAAAGCAACCTCAATTTTTCGTGCTCAGAAAAATCTGAGATAAATCCCAAATATACTTAGAACCATGGCACAACTTCCTATGTAAAAATATTGCATCACTTTTTGCAATATTTTTGCTGTGGAAAATCTTTTCACTTCTGGACTAGAAATGCACTTTGTACAGCAAGTACATTTTCCCTTGAGCTTTTAGCCTTGATCTTTCTTGAGCTGAAACACCCTCCTAAGAAACCCTAAACCCCAGGATATTAGCCCTAATGGCCTTCTATAAGGTGGTCAAACTTGGCGACCAATTTTCTGGACAGAAACTTGTCAGCTTAGTGGAGTCAATTCTGGTCGGCCTGTGCATGATCCATCAACTCCCCTAGACTAAACACTGCACGGTCGAGCGCGTAGACAAGGTTTGGCCGCTCCTGGGCGTGGTTTTGACCATGCCAACCTAGTGACCGCGCGTGGACATGGTGCCTGGCATGCGTCTCAGCGCGCTCTGGCTGGCGCCTTGCTCTGTGTTTCGCGCGTGCTCGATCCAGCACTCGCCTTCGACTGCCACACCGCGCCACCAGCCTCGACCCATCACCCTTGACCGCTCCCTAGCGCTCGCCACCGCCGGAGCCGCCGTAGCAAGCACGGGCGTGTCGTGGCCAAAAGGCCACATTGCGCGCGTGCACTTGTCCGCTTCTCCAACCGTCTCCTGTGCTCGTCCGCGAGCATGGGCAAGCTTCTGCGTTGACAATGAGCATTTGCCCCCTCTCGTTGGAGCTTCTCGTCGCTGTTTGCCGCATATCTAGAGAGCTCCGGCGGTGACATGTCCCCCCTCGCTCCGGCTATATATAGCACTCCCCTCCTCGATTCCTAGCCACGCACCACTCCACACCACCTCCACAAACACGTAGACGAACAAAAGCCCGGTCGGGCAGGCCTCTGGCTGTCACCCCGACCAGAGGACTCCGGCGATCCCCGCAGTCTAGCCGCCGCGCTTTGGTGCCTCTCGAGCTCAAGCAGCTGCTTGGGCGGGGCATTGGGGGTCTACTGGTGCTTCCTGGACCCCGCTGAGCCCTCGGAGCCGCCCCTAGCCGTCATCTTCATCCTCTCCGGCGAATCCCGTCCGCCACCGAAGCTTGCGAGCTCAACTACGACCAGCTCCGTCCCTCTCTCGCCAAGCCACGGGTATGGGTAGGTGCGCCTCGACCCCGCTTCAATCCTATCCCTCTCGTTTAGCCCCAAACCCCCTCATCGCCGGCGTGAGCTCCGGCGATGCCCCACCTTTCTCTGATCTCGCCCACTCTCTCTCTCCTGACGCACGGGACCCACCTGTCGGTCTCACCACTCGTGCCCGAAGCGGTACGAGTGGAGGCGTATTTTTGTTATACGCCTTCGACGTTACCCCCCAAGGAATTTTGGTTTAATTCAAATTTATCCAGAAATTTGACCAAACTTTGACCAGCCACCGTTTCTAAACCATAAGTCCAAATGATTTGATTCTTTTTGCATTGTCTTTGTTACAGAAAGCTCTAGCAGCACACCAGAAGGTGGATTTTTCCTTGTTGTCTAGAATTTCTGGTGATTTTCAGAATGTGATTTGATAATTATTTTTGTGGTTTAAATTATTTTTCAGAGGGAGAAGCTTGTCTTGAAGCAAACCAAGAGGGGTGTGATCCACCTCTACACTAAGGCAAGCACGCCAGCATTTGGATGGTGTTATTTCAATATCTATGATTTTCTACTTGAATATGAGTTATTATTTGCATTTAAAATTTGATAAATAACTTTGGTAAATTTCTAGTTACTTTACCATGCTTGATATGCTTGTTTTAGTTACTGGTTGAATGCATGAACTTGTTTGGCTAAGTAGAGTAATATTTTGCACTACGAATATTGCTATGGGAATTAATGATAGTTATTTTACTAGTGATAGTTTTATTTATAAAGAACTAATAAAAATATTGCTGGTTTATAAAAATGAGCTATAACCAGAGAGGTTTGATTCTTAGTATTGCAAGATGCATATGTTGTTAAGTTTGATCCATGAATATGAGTTGTTTGTTTTGCATGACGAGTAGTTGCATGATTCTTTTGAGTTATATCATGTTGACGATAAAAAGTTTTTATCAAAGCTAAACTTGATTAAGTTCAACTTGAATATGATGTTGATCACATCATGGTGCCACTGAATCGGGTTTTTAATTTAGTGCGACCACATTTACCTTATGGGAAGGTCTTGATTCGGTCCTTTGTTGTGGCTCTCACCAGTGCCTCCCACGAGGGAAGGTTATGGGCATGCATACTTGGCCCAGTAGGCAGACATAACCTTGTGTGCTCGTTTTGTTTTTATGGTACCTTGTCCCCATTTGGGACAGTTTTGCCACGACGGTGGCCGTTGGTGTCTTTGGTAGACACGGGGCCACCCAAGACCTAGCCCTGAGGGGGAGTTGGTCGGAGTGGCCCGGGAGAGTGCATGACAAAGGGAGGGTTTCGTCGGAATGCTTTGGTCCACCTGAATGGGAATGCGAGGCCAGGTATTCCGTAGTGTGGGTAAAGTGCGCTACCTCTGCAGAGTGTAATTAATATATCTATAGCCGCGTCCTCAGTTATGGGCATAACTCGGAAGTAAGTCACACCATGGATCAACTTTCCTAATAATCTTGAAAACTAAGTGAGTGATGTGATGCATTGGTTCGTGAAAAAAGCATGAACACTGGAGGTGTTCATGAGTGATTGATTTCAGTTGTGACCCAGGTATGGTCACCATTTGGTTACGACGCAACAGTCTGGTAAGCGAGTCCGTGGGACTCATTGCATGAAACGTTTGTTTGTTTCGGTAGTAGTAGTTTTGCATTGAATTAATCTGATTAAATATCATGATATTGTTTGTCATCGTGCTTATGTTTGTTGTGAGCTTGCAAGTACATTCAATGTATTGACCTGGCGTGTTATGCCAGATTTCAGGCAAGTCAGTTCGCATCGGAGCGCATCTCGTGTCTAGGCTGTGTTCACGTCGGTGTCCCTGTGCTATGGAGATCCACTATGTCGTCCTTCCGCTGCAGCATAGCTCGTGTGATCGAGGCCCCATCATGTTCATTAAATAATGTACATACTGCCCAGCAGCATCGTGTGTGCCGCTTGGCCTCGAATCTCGATGTAATATCAGACCTATGTAATTCGCTAGTATCAATAAAGTGGTTGTTTCTATACCATGTTGTTGTGTATTGCCAGAAGACTTGATCTCTGGGCTGGCAATGCAAGGTAAACCGGTTGCTCTAAGCCGGGGTGCCACACGGTGTCCCTGGCGAGCCGTGTCCCTCTAGTCCTGGCAGGGGTGATCAAGGCATCGCCTAGCCGCTCTCCCCAACCCTGGCCTCTTCTTCCTTGCCGGGGAGGCACCCTCCCGATCTTGTCAGGTTGCATCCCGTTGGTCCTGACGGGGTCAGGCTGGGCTTTGCCCATGCACTCCCTTTGCCCTCTTTCGTTCTCAATGTAACTCCTAGGAGGAGAGGGACAAGAAAGGCATTATCGTGCACTTATCTTTTTAAATTAGAAAAATCTAGGCACTTGCCAAATTTAAATCAAAATCATGTAATCCTTCATCCATGTTACTACTCATATGATCCATACTTGTTTGTCCATGTATTTTTGAAAAAAGATCTTGTTGGATACTTGTTCATGTATTTAAACATACTGAAGGATGAGCCTTCAATACTCTTAGTAAACAAAGTTTTCCGGCAAGACATCTGGACGACCTTCAACGTAGCTGCTACTAAACCTCGTTTAGTGAGCTCGAAAACGGGTTAGCACGAACAAAGGCCGGTCCTTTGCCAACTTCTCCAAATGCAGCTATGACCAACCTTGCCGAGCGGACTCGAGTCAAAGATAGGAGCACGAATGGTAGAGGCAGCAAGGTTTCCTTACATGCAAGTTTCTCATACATAAGCATAACATGGAATGATGGGATGTAATGAAGTGAACTTATCTCTCTTTTCTGTCCTTCTTATCATCTTGGATAAGGAGAGGTTGTCGGGGACCAAGTGCACAGGCTCGCATTTATCCTCCTTCCTGGGAAAATTATCCGTGAAGAGATCCTTCTGTTGTCAAAAGAGAAAAGAGGATAGCACATGGCCCTTCACAATATGTTAGTCAACTCATCTAAAAACTAGCGTAATCACAATAAGATCATACTTAAGAAAACAGGAAATTGTGTATGCAAGTTTTGTGAAAACACTTCGTTTTATTCAACTATGCACAGGGCCTGTGTCTGGCTTTGTACAAAGGGTTACAAGTCCCGGGGACTATGCTTGTACAAAATAGGTTGCCTGGGCAAGGCCCGGCAACTGTGCCTTATGGGTAGAACTTGCGAAGATGCTCAATATTCCATGAGTTTTGCATTGGGATGCCATCCTAAGTCTCCAGACGGACCGCACCAGGTCTGGTGACACGTACTACCCAGTAAGGGCCTTCCCGCCTTGGTGTCAACTTGTTTGTACCCTTGGTGGACTGAACGCGCCTAAGGACAGGGTCGCCTTCCTCAAGGCTCCAGACATGAACCCTGCGGCTGTGATAGCAGTGCAGGGCTTGCTGGTATCATGCAATACGTACAGCTGCCCGAAGACGATCCTCCTCGAGGAGCATGACATAGTCATGCCGCATCTGCTCTTGCGCTACTTCATCGTAGGCAAGTGCTCGAGGTTACTCGTATGTGAGTTCCGTGGGGGTACTACTTCTGCACCATATACTAGGGAGAAGGGAGCTGGCCAGTAGCTCAATTTGGTGTCATCTTGATTGACCAAAGAACCACAGGCAACTCATCAAGCCAACACCTGCCACATTTTTGCAACTTATCAAAAGTTCTTGTCTTGAGCCCACGCAACACTTTAGCATTGATCCTTTCAGCATGTCCATTGCTCCTGGGATGAGCAATAGAGGCAAAAGAGACCTTGCTTCCAAGGCTCTGGATGTACTGCATGAAGGCGCATCTTGTGAATTGAGTGCCATTGTTAGTGATCACCCTGTTGGGTAATCTAGAACGACACACCAATCATTTAAAGAACTTGATAGCAGATTGCGCAGTCGCCTTTCTCACTGGCTCCACCTCGAGCCACCTTGTAAACTTGTCGGTTGCTACGCAGAAGAATTCAAAGCCTCCGGTGGCACGAGGAAAGGGGCCCAAGATGTCGAGCCGCTAGACCATGGAAGGCCAAGATAAAGGGATTGTTTGAAGGGCTTGAGCAGCTTGATGAATGTTCTTGGAATGGAACTGACAGGCTTCACACTTGCTGGCAAGCTCAGTTGCATACCGGAGGGCGATGGTACAGTAGAATCCTTGTTGGAAAGCTTTCTCGACAAGTTCTCTTGATCCTATATGCGTGCCACACATACCTCCATGTATTTCTGCCAATAGCATTAGTCCATCGTCTTGGCTGATACATTTCAACTTCACACCGTTTGGCCTATTTCTATACAGAGTGTCATCCACAAACTGATACATACTCGATTGGCGGGCCACCTTTTCAGATTCCTTTGGGCCATCAGGAAGTTCTCCTGTCTGCGGGAATTGGACTATATGTTGTGCCCATGCCGAAGCTTGTGGCTTGACGACGAGGACCAAAGGCATCTCCTCTGAGCTAGCCTCAACGGAGAGAACTTGAGATTCCGCTGGAGGATGCATCTCACCAACCAACATAGAGCTCCCCCCGACAACCTTCTCACCAGCGGCTCCAGGGAGCTCTGCCGGGAAATGCTTACTGATGTTTAGTTTTCTTCTCTTTCTGGCCAACACTGATGGGGAAACTGACGGTTGAGTTAGATGGAGTACAAAAATTCCTGGTTCCACAGGGAGCATATGAGCAACGCACTTTGACAAGTGGTCAGCAATGCTGTTCTCCGCACGGGGCACGTGCTCTGTTTGCAGCCCATCAAAGTGCTCTTCCAACTTTCTCACTTCTTCCGCATATGCTTCCATCAGCGGGATCTGATAAGCCTTATTCACTTTCTTCACAATAAGCAGAGAATCACCATGGACAACTAGCATCTTTATCCCCAGTTCTATCACAATCCTGAGGCCGGCAAGAAGCCCCTCATACTCTCCTGTGTTGTTGGTAGCATCTTCCCTGGGGAAGTGCATTTGGATAACAAACTTGAGGTGCTCCCCGGTGGGTGCGACAAGCAACACTTCAGCCCCGGCGCCTTGTAGCAAAAAAGCTCCATCAAAGTACATTACCCACTCCTTGGGGGTCTCCTTGCAGGGGAGGGTTGTTTCCAGCACCTCTTCGTCAGGCGTTAGTGTCCATTCTACAATAAATTTTGCGATTGCCCTGCTTTGGATAGTTATTGTGCTTTCAAACTTTAGAGCAAAACTTGACAATTCTAACACCCACTCCACTATCCTACCAGTAGCCTTGGGGTTCCTCAGAATACGCTGCAACGGAAGGCGAGTCACAACTATGATCTCATGAGCTTGAATTAATGGCGCAGTTTCATCGAGGTCATGAGAAGGCCGAAGATCAACTTTTGCACCCCAGAGTTCCTTGACCTAGCCCCCTACAGGAGGGAGCTCACAAAGTAAACTGGTCGCTGCACCATTTTATTCTTTGCTAACACCTTCTGTCGTGGTGGAACATGATCACCTATGGGGCCATGAGCCCCTTGTGTTTCAGAAAAGGGGGAAATCACGTTGCATAAAGAGCAGAGGCCATGGAACAACACGACGGTGGTGACGCTGGTGGTTTTTACCCAGGTTCGGGTCGCTGAGAACACGTCGAGTACGTAGTGCTCAGGCCCGGCAAGGTTGCCTCAGGGAGAGCAGCTATGTACAAGTGTGCGAGGGTCCGAATCCTTTGCTAGGTTGCCCTGGACCTCCTTTTATAGTTCAAGGGGTAACCACAATGGCAAAACAATCTTTATCTACTGATTAGATAGCTAACAGTGCTATCATACCTAATTTTGGCAGTCAGGACAAAATTGCATTAAATGCACTGCTAGGTGTCACTCTGAGGAGGCAGCCTGACAAGTCTGACGCTCCGCTTAACCATCTCTTTCTTATCATCTTGACACGCCTCTGGACGGGTGTCACTTGGGTAAAACTTGTCTTCCAACAGGCTGCCACATGCTTAGAAGAGGCCACCTAATCATTTGGGGGCTTGACACCACATTGATAAGTGACTTGCATCGCTGTGCGGTGGACCTGTGGCGCCTTGGCGTGGAGACTCATCTTGGCGAACCCATCAAGCTTGCCGGGGAAATCCTGGACTTGTCCCTGGGACGGTCTCGACCCGGCTAGGCTCTCCTTCCCGGCTAGGGAAGCCCTCCCAAGGCGATGCCTTGCTGTTTTGTTTGTCTTGGTCTTCTTGATCCGCTCTTTGATCTCACTAAGAGCTACCTCTCTTGCTTGGCCTTGGTTTGCAGTGTTGATGCTGAACAGACGATGCTAGTACGCTTGTGTGTAAGTCTGGGCGACAAACGTAAATGTTTGTTGTACCAACAGGAGCCCCCGGGCCTAGAGCTGAGCATCATTGGGGTAGGCCCCAACAATTACACAAGCGAGCGCTTGAGCCATGCCACTACGGGTTTTAAGTCTCTCTTGATGTTCTCCTTGCTTCTTCATTAACCTGAGATTGAGCCAGTTCCCCTTTTTTCCTTGAGCCGTGCGGAATCACATGGGTAATTCACGTTGTGGCCCGCGGGTCGCCCACGTTCACCGGGAGGTAACTGCCACTTTACTCATCCTACTACCCCTGCCGTTTCCGTCACATACGCTGCATGCATTGCGCAGGGTTGGTGGCGGATGCATAGGGCGCGGGAATGAGTGCCATGGCAGAAAGGTAGGGCGCCGTGGATAGGCGCAGGAGAGCGGCCTTGATTCCGTTTGTTGTTAGTGACGCAGAGGAGTTGGATTGGCAGACTGGGGCGGTTGCCTCCTGGGTGATGAGGAGCCAGCCCCCGTCTACGCTCCCTTATAAAAGTAGGCGAGGGTGGAGGGCTCACTCACACACATCTCCTCCTTCTCCCCGCATCCTTGTTCTACCATGGTGAGAGGAAGAGGTCGTGGTTGAACTCCAGCGGTGGCGACAAGGGCTTCTTCTTGATAGCGCCTCCCTCCCCTCGCAGAGGACGCAGGAGTGGAATCTAGCACACAAGGTGGCGCCAGAGGACGTGGGCATGGCCATCATGGTGCCAGGGGCCAAGGAGGGCGCGGCAGCGCTCTGGTTGCTCCTCGTCCGGTCGCCTTGGCTTTGAGAGAAGCCCACGTCGGGGACCAGCCACTGGAGTTCATCGTCAAGCTGCATGGGCCTCCGCGCAACCATCTTCGGCTTCCTACCCCTTTCTCAAGGGTGATGGAGTTAGAACAGCCGCCATGATTGAGGCTGCACATGAGGGGCTGCTTTAATGGCAGCATGCGGGCAGATGTAGAGTTCCCCGTGCCTCATGTCATGCTTCTCCGGCATGGCTGGAATTTTTTTTCTCATGCCCATAGCTTGGTAGTGGGGCACGTTCTCCATTTTAAGTTAATGAACGCCACCCTACTCTCCGTTAAGGTCTTCGGGCATTCGGGTGCTCGCTTAGGGTGCTGTGCGGAGAGCTGGACCGACGAAGAGAGCTCCTCCTCGAGTGACAACGATGAAGAGGACAGTGTTGGTGAAGACGACAACATCGAGCGGGAGGACGGTGGCTCGAGCTCTAGCTGAGCGCAGGCTGCACCATCACCGCTAGCTAGGCGCCAGCGGCACCATCATCTGCACCTGGGTCTTCTTCCCCTCCTCGGCAGAGTGATTTGCTGGGGGGTTGGGTGTGGGTGTCTCCGCCTCCTCCAACAGTCTTCTAGCTAGGCCCCGGCAGGCTCCCTCGTGGGCTTCGGCTTCGTCTGTCCTGCCGCGTTCCACTGGTCCTGGCGGTGGTGACCAGGGCATCGCCTAGCCACTCTTCCGTCCATTGTCTTCGCCCTCGCCACTCCCGATCTTGTCAGGCTGTGTCCCACGGGCCCTAACGGGGTCAGGCTGGGCTTCTGCCCAGGCGCTTCATATGCCCTCTTCACCTCTCACTGCAGCTCCTAGGAGGAGAGGGACAAGAAAGGCATTACGGGGCATTTATCCTTTTTCAACCTAAAACAAGTAGGCATTTGCCAATCTTTAGTCTAAAATATGTAGTCCTCTACCCATGCTTGTACTTTGTATGATCTGTACTTGTTTATCAGCATATTAATGAAAAAGACAGCTTTCCGGGTATTTTGTGCATGTGTAATGTTCATGCTAAGGAGTGACCCCTCAATACTTTCAAGTAAACAACGTTCCCCAGCAGCATATCTTGCCGGCTCCTTCCCCTGCTACTACTACGCCTTTACAATAGGGTAGGAGCAAGGATAGGAGCTGGTCCCTCATCTGTTTTTCTCAACTGTTACTACAACCAACTTCTACCCGAAGAAATTTTGGATCAAGACAGATGGGAGCGCAGAAGATAGGAGCGACTAGGTTTTCCTACGCGCAAGTTTTTCATACAAAAGTAAATGATGTATAGCGGGGTGAACTTAGCTGCATCCGCCATCCTTCTTATTATCCTCGGCAGTGATAGGCTGTCGAGGGTCGATGCGTCGGCCTACACTTCATTTTTTTTCTTTCGAGAAGCTCACCCGTAGTGGAAGCAGTGAATCAAAGAAGCACAAGGGAGAATTCTGCTGCATACGATCTCTTTGTAAACGATTAATTAGCCCATGCTAAGCATTGTTATAATCCTAGCAAAGATATATGCTTAAATTAAACATGCATGCAAGTTTTTGGGGCGCCAACACTTCGTTTATTATCTTTGCACAGGGTCTGCGCCTGGCTTTGTACAAAGGGTTACATGCACGTCGGCAAGGCTTGTACAAAAGGTGGTTGCTGGGGCTGAGCCCAGCAACCATGCCTTATAGGTAGAACTTGCGAAGTTGCTCAATATTCCATGAGTTTTGAAGTTTAATGCCACCTTTGGTCTCCAGATGGACTGCGCCAGGTTTTGTGACTCGTACTACCGGTAAGGGCCTTCCCACTTCGGCGTCGACTTGTTGGAACCCTTGGCGGAATGAACACACCTAAGGACAAGGTCGCCTTCCTCAAGGCTCCGGGCACGAACCCTGCGGCCATGATAGAGGCACAAGGCTCGCTGATAGCGTGCAACACACACAGCGGCCCGGAGATGATTTTCCTCGAGGAGCACAACATCGTCATACCGATGCTGCTCCTGCTCTACTTCATCATAGGGTGACCCGTATATGAGTTCCGTGGGGAGCACTGCTTCTACCACATATACTAGGGAGAAGGGAGTCTGGCCGGTGGCTCGATTCGGTGTCGTACGGACAGACAAAAGAACCACTGGCGGCTCGTCAATCCAGCATCTGCCGCATTTCTTCAGCTTATCAAATGTCCTTGTCTAGATCCCACGCAACACTTCAGCATTCATCCTCTCGACCTGTCCATTGCTCCAGGGATAAGCAACGGAGGCGAAAGAGACCTTAGTCCCAAGGTTTTGGATGTAATGCATGAAGGCGTGGCTTGTGAATTGGGTGCCATTGTCAGTGATCACTCTGGCGGGTACTCCAAAATGGCACACCAATCTTTTCAAGAACTTGATAGCTGATTGCGCGGTCACCTTCCTCACTGGCTACACTTCCGGCCACTTTGTAAACTTGTCGATTGCATCGTACAAGAATTCAAAGCCCCCGGTAGCACGGGGCAAGGGGCCCAAGATATTGAGCCCCCAGACCGAAAATGGCCAGGACAAAGGGATCATCTGGAGAGCTTGAGCTGGTTGATGGATGCTCTTGGAGTGGAACTAGCAGGCTTCACATCTGGTAACTAGCCCAATCGCATCTTGGAGGGCCGTGGGCCAGTACAAACCTTGTCGGAAAACTTTCCCAACCAAGGGTCTCGATCCAATATGGGAGCCGCACACGCCCTTGCTATCTCAGCTAGTAGTTCCAGCCCCTCTCCCTGGCAAATGCATTTCAATTTCACATCATTCGGCCTCCTTCTGTACACAGTGTCATCGACAAACTAGTACATACTGGACCGTCGGGCTACTCTTTTAGCTTCTTCTTGCTCTTCGGGAAGTTCTCCTGTTTGAAGTTAGTGGACTATGTGTCGTGCCCAAGTTGAAGCCTGGGGCTCAACAACAAGGATCAATGGCACCTCCTCGTTCATGGGAGCGCTCACCTCAACCATAGGAACCTGTGGTTCCGCAGGAGAGTGCTGCTCACCAACTGAAGTGGAGTGGTTCCCAGCAACATCTCTACCAGCGACTTCGGGAAGCTCTGCCGGGAGATACTTGCCGGATTCCAACTTCCTCGTTTTTCTAGCCATCATCGGTGGAGATACTGAAGGCTGAGTCAGGTGGAGGACAAAAGTTCCTGGTTCCATGAGAAGCTTTTGTGCAGCGCATTTTGACAAATGACCGGCAATGTTGTTTTCCGCACGCGACACGTGCTCTGTTTGCAATCCATCAAAATGCTCCTCCAGCTTTCTCACTCCCTCTACGTAAGCCTCCATCAATGGACTCTGGTAATCCTTATTGGCTTGCCTCACCACAAGCTGCGAGTCTCCGCAGATGATCAGTTTCTTGATTCCCAATTCCACTGCAATTCTGAGCCCGGCAAGGAGCCCCTCATATTCAGTAGTGTTGTTGGTGGCCTTCTCTCGGGGGAAGTGCATCTGGACCACATACTTGAGATGCTCTCCGGTGGGATCGACGAGAAGCACACCACCTCCAGCACCTTGCAACGAGAAAGCACCGTCAAAATACATGACCCATTCATGAGGCGCCTCCTTGCCGAGAATAACTATCTCTGATGTTTCTTCATCTTGAGTGGGCGTCCAATCTACAATGAACTCCGCCTAGTCTCTGCTCTGAATGGTTGAGGTACTTTCATATTTCAGGCCAAAGCTTCACAGCTCTAGTGCCCATTCAACTATCCTGCCGGTGGCTGATGTCTACTACGCAACCTTCTTCTTGTAGACATTGTTGGGCCTCCAAGTGCAGAGGTTTGTAGGATAGTAGCAAATTTCCCTCAAGTGGATGACCTAAAGTTTATCAATCCGTGGGAGGCATAGGATGAAGATGGTCCCTCTCAAACAACCCTCCAACCAAATAACAAAGAGTCTCTTGTGTCCCCAACACACCCAATACAATGGTAAATTGTATAGGTGCACTAGTTCAGCGAAGAGATGGTGATACAAGTGCAATATGGATGGTAGATATAGGTTTTTGTAATATGAAATTATAAAAACAGCAAGGTAACTAATGATAAAAGTGAGCACAAACGGTATTGCAATGCTAGGAAACAAGGCCTAATGTTCATACTTTCACTAGTGCAAGTTATCTCAACAATAATAACATAACTGGATCATATAACTATCCCTCAACATGCAACAAAGAGTCACTCCAAAGTCACTAATAGTGGAGAACAAACGAATAGAGTATTTTAGGGTATGAAACAACCTCAAGGTTATCCTTTCTGATTGATCTATTCAAGAGTCCGTAGTAAAATAACATGAAGCTATTCTTTCCGTTCGATCTATCATAGAGTTCGTACTAAAATAACACCATAAGACACAAATCAACCAAAACCCTAATGTCACCTAGATACTCCAATGTCACCTCAAGTATCCGTGGGCATGATTATACGATATGCATCACACAATCTCAGATTCATCTATTCAACCAACACAAAGTACTTCAAAGAGTGCCCCAAAGTTTCTACCGAAGAGTCAAGACGAAAATGTGTGCCAACCCCTATGCTTAAGTTCACAAGGTCACTGAACCCGCAAGTTGATCACCAACACATACATCAAGTAGATCACGTGAATATCCCATTGTCACCACAGATAAGCACATGCAAGACATACATCAAGTGTTCTCAAATCCTTAAAGACTCAATCCGATAAGATAACTTCAAAGGGAAAACTCAATCCATTACAAGAGAGTAGAGGGGGATAAACATCATAAGATCCAACTATAATAGCAAAGTCGCGATACATCAAGATTGTGCCAAATCAAGAACACGAGAGAGAGAGAGAGATCAAACACATAGCTACTGGTACATACCCTCAGCCCCAAGGGTGAACTACTCCCTCATCGGCATGGAGAGCACCGGGATAATGAAGATGGCCATCGGTGAGGTTCCGCCTCTGGCGAGTCTTGGGAAGCGAGGTCGATTGGTTTTGGTGGCTACAGAGGCTTGTGGCGGCGGAACTCCCGATCTAGGTTATTTTGTTGAGGTTTCTGTATTTATAGGAATTTTTGGCGTAGGTCTCACGTCAGGGGGTCTCCGAGCCGTCCACGAGATAGGGGGCGCTCCCAGGGGGTGGGCGCGCCCCCCACCCTCGTGGGAAGCCCGAGACTCTTCTGGCCCAACTCTTTTACTCTGGGGGCTTCTTCTGGTCCATAAAAAATCATCAAAAATTGGCACATCAATTGGACTCTGTTTGGTATTCCTTTTCTGTAAAACTCAAAAACAAGGAAAAATAGAAACTGGCACTAGGCTCTAGGTTAATAGGTTAGTCCCAAAAATCATATAAAATAGCATATAAATGCATATAAAACATCCTAGATGGATAATATAATAGCATGGAACAATCAAAAATTATAGATACGTTGGAGACGTATCAAGCATCCCCAATCTTAATTCCTGCTCGTCCTCGAGTAGGTAAATGATAAAAATAGAATTTTTGATGTGGAATGCTACCTAACATATTTATCAATGTAATTTTCTTTATTGTGGCATGAATGTTCAGATCAGAAAGATTCAAGACAAAAGTTTAATATTGACATAAGAACGATAATACTTCAAGCACACTAACAAGGCAATTATGTCTTCTCAAAATAACATGGCCAATGAAAGTTTATCCCTGCAAAATCATATAGTCTAGCTATGCTCCATCTTCATCACACAAAATACTCAAATCATGCACAACCCCGGTTTCAGCCAAGCAATTGTTTCATACTTTAGTATTCTCAAACCTTTTCAACTTTCACGCAATACGTGAGTGTGAGCCATGGACATAGCACTATAGGTGGAATAGAGTGGTGGTTGTGGAGAAGACAAAAAGGAGGAAGATGGTCTCACATCAACTAGGCATATTAATGGGCTATGGAGATGCCCATCAATAGATATCAATGTGAGTGAGTAGGGATTGGCATGCAATGGATGTACTAGAGCTATAAATGTATGAAAGCTCAACAAAAGAAACTAAGTGGGTGTGCATCCAACATGCTCGCTCACGAAGACCTAGGGCATTTGAGGAATCCCATCATTGGAATATACAAGCCAAGTTCTATAATGAAAAATTCCCACTAGTATATGAAAGTGACAACATAGGAGACTCTCTATAATGAAGATCATGGTGCTACTTTGAAGCACAAGTGTGGTAAAAAGGATAATAGCATTGTCCCTTCTCTCTTTTTCTCTCATTTTTTGGTTATTTTTGGGGCCTTCTCTCTTTTTGTTGGCCTCTTTTTTTATTTTTTTCATCCGGAGTCTCATCCCGACTTATGGGGGAATCATAGTCTCCATCATCCTTTCCTCACTGGGGCAATGCTCTAATAATGATAATCATCACACTTTTATTTACTTACAACTCGATACTTAGAACAAAATGTGACTCTATATGAGTGCCTCCGGCGGTATACCGGGATGTGCAATGGATCATGAGTGACATGTATGAAAGAATTATGAACGGTGCTTTGCCACAAATACGATGTCAACTACATGATCATGCAAGGCAATATGACAATGATGGAGCGTGTCATAATAAATGGAATGGTGGAAAGTTGCATGGAAATATATCTCGGAATGGCTATGGAAATGCCATAATAGGTAGGTATGATGGCTGTTTTGAGTGTCGGTGTCAAAACCGGCGGATCTCGGGTAGGGGGTCCCGAACTGTGCGTCTAGGCGGATGGTAACAGGAGACAAGGGACACGATGTTTTTACCCAGGTTCGTGCCCTCTCGATGGAGGTAAAACCCTACTCCTGCTTGATTGATATTGATGATATGGGTAGTACAAGAGTAGATCTACCACGAGATCAAGGAGGCTAAACCCTAGAAGCTAGCCTATGGTATGATTGTTGTTAGCCTCACGGACTAAAACCCTCCGGTTTATATAGACACCGGAGAGGGCTAGGGTTACACAGAGTCGGTTACAATGGTAGGAGATCTACATATCCGTATTGCCAAGCTTGCCTTCCATGGAAGCAAAGTCCCCTCCGGACACGGGACGAAGTCTTCAATCTTGTATCTTCATAGTCTTGGAGTCCGGCCAATGATGATAGTTTGGCTATCCGGACACCCCCTAGTCCAGGACTCCCTCAGTAGCCCCTGAACCAGGCTTCAATGACGACGAGTCCGGCGCGCATATTGTCTTCGGCATTGCAAGGCGGGTTCCTCCTCCGAATAATTCATAGAAGATTGTGAACACCAGGATAGTGTCCGGCTCTGCAAAATAAATTCCACCTACCTCCGTAGAGAGAATAATATTTACGCAAGTTCAATCTGCTGATGTATTTCGTGGCGTGACGTCACACCATGGCCAAGCCTTTTCTCGAATCGTTTATATTATTCCACCTCAGCACTTTTAGCGAAGCGGTTTCCTTGGCACGTCTTGTCGAAGCAGAGGTCGCGTCCCCTTATTCCGGGATTCTCATCAATACGGACGTGGGTAACCCAACCGCGCCGATTGCCACGCCCCCTCCATCGGCGAGTTGAAAGCAGTCACGGGGCGGCTCTTGGTATTCTCCCCTTTATAATGAGACCAAGGCTGTCCCTTTCCTTCGATCCTCAATCGAATCCGCCCCTCGCCCGAGTTCCAACACCCAAGGCTCCAGATTAGGCGCCGGACCTTCGACAATGTCGGCTCCGACCTACAAAGGCTGGTGGATGCCCTCCTCCGTCATGGAAGAGGGCGTCTTGGCGAGAGCGCGCCGGTATCTAACTGCGAGATTTCGCATAGGCTGCCGCCCAAGGGCAAGTCATTCCACTCCGAGCCTGGTGAGGCGTCGTGTTCGTGTCTCACTTCAGCCGGGTTTAGGCTTCGATGGACCCCTTAGTGAGGGCTCATGTTTTATTACGGGTTGGAATTCCATGACTTGGCTCGAGAGTCCATCCTCCACATCTCATCGTTCATTGTCATCTGCGAAGCCTTCCTCCCACTACCCCTCACTTGGTTTGTGGCTCAAGACCTTCAACGTGGAGCGAAGATGAACAAGGGGCGACAGCAGAAAGCGGAGGGGCGATTATAAGTAAGGGCCGATGCCCCATGGCCCGAGGGCTCTTTTCAAGAGGAGCTTGGTTTGTGGCAGCAGGGTGGTTCTACATCACGCTCCCGGGGCACCAGGCAGGTGGCGCCACCGCCTTCGCTCGGGCCCTCCACAACGGCTGGCATCATGGGTCGACAAAGGGCTTGGCGGGGGCCGCCCAGGGCGTGCCACTTTTGCGAGGCCGCATTCGAGACCTCCGAAAGGGAGATCAATCGATCGTAGTAGCACGAGTTATCTTGATTGGCGTATACGCCCTGCAAGCGTCGCCCCCTCGCTGTGGGAATTCAATCCAGAGGGACCGCGAGCTCTTCAACACTTCATGGATGCGACACCCGTGGAGATGTATAAACTGTTCTTCGGATCACAAGAGATGTGTCCGGACTTGACCGAGGGCCTTGGCCTAAGCTGCAATCGCCGGATAATCAAGTAAGTAGTCGTGTGGGACATACCGTCCGTTTATTTATCATAGATTTGCCTTTTAACCAGCTATCCCTTGAGCAGATTGGATAGCGAAAGCAAAAGCGATCGGTGTCCGGCCCCTCCACGAGACCACGCGGATCCGTGTTAGTCAAGATCTTTGGAGGTTGCGCCTTGAAGAGGGCGAAGGGGAAAACAGGAAAACTACCGCCTCTGCTAAGGAGGCTCTCAAGAAAGGGGGGCTCGAGAATCCCTCCCTCCAGGGGGAGAAGAGGACCACTTCCGAAGATCCGGAGGCCAAGGCCTTAAAGCGGGGGAAGAAATCTTCACCGGAGGGTCCTGCGCAAGGAGAAGTGATCAATTGTAAGTACAGTGGGGCTTTACGCCCAAACTGCGAGTGTCATGTTCTCCACAGAGACTAGGCGAACAACAGCTATGCTCGACTAAAGCTAGGTAACATGATATCGGGTGATGAAAGCAGAAAATTAAACCTAAGCTAACGAAGATTGATGACAAAAAAATACAAACAACAAAGGGAGATTAAGATTGCAATCACCGTCCTTTTGGTGTTTTCATATTACTATGAAACTAAAATGCTAACACAGGATCAACACTAAAAAAGGGTAAACAAGATATGATCTTTGGGACGAAATATATCACAACACAAACATATATATTTTCACATGAGCGTAATTAACACGGGGACTACGAGAACATACATCTACTAACACTATAAAAGAAAAGAGAGGCAGATCCAAACAATCACACCCATTCATCGTCAAAATCTAACGGCCCATAATCATACATGTTTAACATGCGCAAACCACGCATTAAGCCACCGCAATCCATCTATCGCTAATCGCCGCCGTTAAAAAAACAACCGCTACGCACGACAAAGACGACCTCTCTCGCCGGAAGCCCTCCTCGCCCACGACCTCCCCTCCTCCTTCGCGCCCTTCGCCGCCCGTCGTTTCTCTCGCGGCGGGCGCAACCGTTAGCCGCAGAGCTGCTCCGCGCGCCCTTCGCCGCCTCTCCGCAGCCGAGCCCTTGCTGCAGTCGCCACGGAACCGCCCGCGCGCCCTCTTCGCCGCCTCCGTGGCGAGGACGAGGCGAGGATCTCGGAGAGCAGCGTGATGGTGGGGATCCATTGCTAGGGCGCAAGAGGTGCTTGTCAGCTGCTCGCCGAGGTCGAGGGCTACACCTAATCATCACGCACGCCAATGTCATCCCGTTCACGGCTTCCTTTGTTATCATAACCTTCATGGCAAAGGTAAGTTCGTTTAGTTAATTTACTCTCAGTTGCACATTAGTATTACAGTTTACAAGCTTCTTAAGAGGAGATTTTGTTATCTTTGTGACATCTCTTATAGCTCTGTTTGTGAAGTTCTTGTATTTTTGCTTGTTTTTTTCTTTTGATGAGATCGTATTCAGTGATATGGTTCTGAAGCAAAGTGTGTTTTCCTTACATTAAACAAATAGTTGTTGTTCAAGTGTTAATGCAAGTGTCATACTCACTGTCGAGATCGAAAACTGAACTGAAATCTTTATTTGTTATGTTGTCGGTGGATGAGGGCTTCAATGTCTTGGCTGCCGTGCGTGGTCCTAGCGGATGGTCACCACCACGATCGGTATTATTCATCACCGTGCTTGACGGGCTGCGCCGCCGAAGTCGGGTGCACCACAAGTCTGAACACGCCGCCATCTACTCACTCCCTTCTTTGTAGGTCGGCGGATGGTGAGGAACGTCCATCCCATGGTGAGTTTCATTTTCCTTTAGGCGATTTGCCTCGAGAAGTTTGGGCTTTCTACGGTGGACCACATTACGGTGGACTACATTGTACTGAAGGTGGATTTGTATTATCGTAGATCCATGACTTCCAATTATTCCGCTGCCACACCGATGTACGCTTTAGATTATGATAATGCAAATCCCTCCACCCCCACCTCCTCAGTTCGGAACATTGTTCCTATAATAGTGAAGATGAAAAACAATTGATCTTTTTGAGTAAAAAGCAAATTTTATCCTTGTTGAACCGCAGGTTGCAAGTTTCATCGTCCCACGATTATAAACAAACTGGTTGAGACTTGACGGCCGAGTTATTTAGATCGACCCTCTTGAACCAGGAACCAAGATTGCTGTGTTTCAACAATTGAGAAAATATCACATATGCAAAACCAGCTACCGACCAGATTGTTAGATCACGGTGGTGTAAATAAACGAAAGCTTACGAAGAGATCGATTGCACTATCTCTTATGCAATGCTCTGCAATTGATTACTTTCCAATCTCTGGTAAGATCTCTGAGCTTAGCAATATCTCTCTTCTCAAATTTACCGGGTATATGATGTAGTTTCTTTTCATCTAATAAGGTGCATCGGGCTCATTGCTGAATAGTTTCTCTCAAATAATTTCTTTTTCAGCACATTTTGTATCAACTGCTAACTTTGAATCTTTGCTTCTTTAATCGGATCATGTCTAAATCATTAGATGGCATTTCTGTTGTAGAGGCTTTCACACACATGCATGCCTAGATTGTACTTTCATTATATCGTGCTTATCTACTACCACTGTCGGCACAAGATGTTCCCACAACTCATGCCATATCTACAACACTCGGGTTTCTAAGTTCCTATGATATTCTTTGTAGATTTATTCTGCTCATATTTATTAGGAACACTAGGAGGCATTGCAATATCATGGTAGCAAGGACAATTACTAGCTAGCTGAACGAGGTAATATATTTATTGTGTTGGTGGCTATGAGATGATTTTCTTTGAGGCGCAAATTGCATGTGTTAAACCTATTATCGGCACTAGATTAAGCATAGTTGGAAGGAATGACCATTGTTTTAGTCTTTGAAAATGTGTCCTTGACAAAAACTATTGCCTCGGATGCATAAGCTTAATCATTGTAAATATTTTGGTGATGTATTCAAAACAACATTTTACTGACGTCCAATATTGACGGGTTAATCGATCTCCCAATGGTTTATTTGCAAGACATGCGCATTTTCAACAAGCTTGAATCAAACTTCTTTGGTGCGATTCTGCCCTTAAAACATACGTCCCTTCTATATTTCACATGCATGGGTTTCTTTAAAAATGTACGTGTGGTGTAAGGGAGGAGGTTACGAGTGTGCCATGCCCTACTTTGTCCCCTCTTTACTAGGTTCAAGGCTAGGTATTGTGGAATTTGAGATCTCGCACTAAGCCCTCAAACTCTCTAGCAAGATTATGTTTACATTATTCGTAGGTACTAAAAAGTATTCGGTACAAATTTTGGGTGCCTCGATGGTGGTATTGAATCAAGAGATAAATTTTCAAATGAGGCAGTGTGGTAACTTTTTAATTGAAATGTTCATGTTACCTGTATGGTTTGGAAACAAGTCGACGAGTGCATTTTTTGGTGTAGGATTGTTTGGAAGCGAGCGGTTCTCTTTTGAATTTTGCAGTTTTATAATGAATTGTTCAATGTTGTTAATGTGCAATAGAAGCATTTTCAAGATTGCAAGAAATAACACTCCGGAATTGGAAAAAAAATGTGCTATGCAATTTTTAATCAAACACGCTATTCTAATTCTTTTCTACAAATAGATAAGTATAGATCATTTTCAAGTAAGAGAATTATAATAGCGCAAGCTCTAGATAGCTGCTTATAATTCAAAATACTCTTCATTGTCTTGATAAAGTAGTTCACTTGCGGGATGTGGGGTTAAGGTTGGAATGGATAAACACAGGTGGTTATTGCCAAGCATTTGAAGAAAATTGAGCCAATGGAGTGTCTTGAAAGCATCTCCATATTTATAGTGAGCATTTGTTGTCATATGAAGCAGAGAGATAGTACCACACTTTGTAAAATGCGAGGCACATTACATGTTCTTTCTTACTACTTATTTTACCACATATCAAAAGGTTTCATTATTGTCGCTACCCTAAGAATTGTGTCATCATTCCTTCATAATTGCAGTTTTTCATCCTTTGGGAATTTAGGATGCAAGGGATGGTATTTCATCAAAGATGATTTTTGGCTTGAGCAGCGAGGTGCAATTAGCCTCACGAACATCATGTTATCTTCTTTTGGCCAATTACTCGAACCGAGAATTGAATATTGTGTTCTTGTCTTCTTCGGGCTAGCAATAATAGGACACATATAGAAGAAATTCGCAAGATCCGTTTTCTCCTATTGAGTCTTGCGAAATGAGCCTAAAGTAAGTACCACTTCATCAGGAGATGCTTTTGGTGTCTACACTCCGAGCAGCTGTGTTTTCTCTCCATCGAACTTCGGATTATTTTCTTATTATTATGCTCAATCTTTGCTATATCGCAAGTCTGGAAATATTTTCCTTGCGTTATCTTGATAAATTTATTCTTTAGTATATTTTCTCTTGGGATTAATCGTATTATGACAAACTTACATTTGTCGGTTGAAGGTTTCTGACATGATAAGAGTTAGTGTGTCCTTTTCCAAGAAAATGCAAGATGTTTCATGTATTGACAATATACTTTACATGGTTATCTGTGTTCTTCCACATAATTCACATCTATCATCATTCTTGGAGCAAGTAAATGCTCTTGGTGTTTGTTGGACCCAAGTCATTTAGTACTTATGTTTAGTGTGCTTTACTAAGCGATAGTCTCTGCAATGTAAAGCTACTCTGGGTCAAATTCCACATTCCACTTCTCAGAGAGCTTGGGATTTAGCCACCCGTTTAGTCGATGATATGTCATTTTTGTGCACTCGATCTTTTTAATCCGAGGTGCACTGTAGACGATAATAAAGCAAAAAGTTCTACGATACCAAATGAAAGACGTTTTCATGAATTCTGCAGAGATATGCCTTCTTTACATTTTTATGAATTCTCACTACATAATATGCAAGTGTACCACCACCCAGAGGACGTTTCCCCTTTGTGTTCTAATACTACATGTGTTGTCATACTACAGGTATCATAAGAAGTTTGAGAATACTTGATGGTGTTGTCCTATGTATGCTTTGTAGGCTGGAAGAAACTTCACCCATATGTGATGACTCATGAATAATTTATCATATTTGTACAATGATTTGGATATACTGCAGATGTTTACTTGAACAAGTATGTTATCTGCCTTTATTGTCACATAGTTCTAACAATACTCACAAGACAAATTCTGTGGAACATGTTCTAACAATATCTTCAGCTAGAGAATGTTATCACGTCCTACACAAAGAGATGGATTTTGAAGGCTCTGTACTGAGAATCTAACTAGAATTTAGTATAACATGGAAGTTATGAACAAGCAAATAATGTGTTTTAACAAAGTATGAAATAGCGCGAAGAACTGTTGACAATCGTCCCTTCTAGATGAAAACATGTTACGACAATCGTCCCTTATAAACTAGATCAGCCAAAGCTTAAGGGGTGACTCTTAGCTTTGGCAGCTTTTTGAGCAATATATTCAGGTGGGGATCCTCTTCCCCCCCCGGTGACCGTTCAAAAAAAATAATTTACCCCATGAAGTATTTGTGCGCATTATTATTTGTAAAACGGCCTATTCTTGGTGCATTAATCGGATACGTGCGTCTGCACGTGCAATTTTACTAGTAAGCACAAATAAGCGAACAGGGCACTACACCATGATTCAGATTACACAAGTAAACAAATTATACAAGCCACTTACTAGTATCACAGATCAACAGAGTAGTATTGAACAACTAAAAAAATAGATAGTAGAAGTAACTTGTACATGGAGCAAGTACTCTTAGAATCTGAATGTTACAGACTACACGTCTCAGACTACAGAAAATTCAGAGAAGAGAAGGAGAAAGAGAGATGGCAGCAGGAGGTTAGAGAAAGAAGAAGCAGCAACTGGGGCATGGAGAAAGGAGCAGCAGCAGTACGGGATTCAGAGAAGAGCAACAGAGAGGGAGAGAGCAGCAGCAAGGACGAGGGAAGGAGGAGCACCAGGGGCGCAAGACGAGCAGCAGCAGCAGGAGCGTGAGAAGGAGCAGTACCAGGGGCGTGAGAGGGGAAGCAAGTGAGGAACAGCAAGGGGCGCGGGAGAGAAGAAGCAGCAGCAGTTTGAGACGAGGGAAGAAGAAGCAGCGCTAGGAGAGGGAGGAGTCAGGGGAAGGAGAAGGCAGCGGCGCTGATGGAGAGGGCGCATTGGAGCTAGTGGATGGATGGCGCTGATGGTGGATGTGGTGGTACGGCAACGTTGATGGAGAGGGCGCAGTGAAGCGGATAGTGGAGATGGATGGTGGTGCTGGTGATGTGCGACGGCGAAGTGGAGGGATGGCGCTGGTGGAGCTGGTGGCGCGCCCCACGCCGGCCTGGCTGTGGCGGCGGCCGAAGGTGGAGAAGGAGGGGATGAGGGAGAGAGAGATATGCCAGGCCCGAGGGGAATTGGAGATGGACTAGGGATTTTGACCCTCGATCTGATCTTCCATTTGCACAATGGCCCTCCTGCTCCCTTCTTCCTTCGCAAGAACATCCCTCTCTTCTCAAGTTGGCCCCCTGGTTACTTTGTTTCTTCTCGCACAAGTCCATTCTTCCTCCTCTTCTTCGTTCTCTTAGCCACTTAGTCCGTATCTTGAAGTTTATAGTGCCTTCCCGCACTTTTCTGCAAAACAAACCACTGAGTAGTAAATGACCCCTTTATATGATTATCATTCACAAATTCAACAATTCATAGCAAGAAATGAATGAATATAACTCAATAAACCGCATATTTCAGTGCCAAAAGATGTATATGAAATGTGTTGATCAAGAAGCCCCGGCCGCACTATTTCCCCAAGGGAATCAGCCCTCCAGCGAGCCGTAAGTACAAAAAGGGGAGTTTTGTAATAAGGGACATCCTGTTTTATTTCTTAGGATAGCAGAAGTTCTTACCTTGTAGTTGGATCTCGGCCCTTCTTAGTAGAGCTCATCTTGAGGATCTTGATAGGAGATGATGGAGAGCGATCGCCTCCATCGCCACACCGTCGGTAGGCGAACTGACCACGAGTGTCGTCGCGGAGGTCTCCACAGTCCGTGGTAGGAGAGTTCGGCATGGCGGTGTCTGGTCGGAGGAGTGAAGGATCCTTTCGAGAGGCGTCTATCTCGAAGATCACCGTACATTAATGAGTACGGTGATTGAAAGGATTTCATCCGCTAAGGCGGGTTGCATGAGGCCGTCGAAGTTCTTGGCGGGGTTTGAGAATGCGTAAAATGACATACCTTTTGCGATTTTGCACATAGAGTGCGCCTGTATAGATAGTAGCCCACGAGACTCGATGCGTTGTCGGTAATGGCGTGCGGCATCATCATAATCTAAGTGTTAAGATGTCGCCGTTCCTATTCGGCGGGCGTTCGGCGGTGGCAATGGGTGTCTGATTCTTACGGCGAAGCGTAATTGGGCGTTGCGGATGCGAACATCGCTATTTGGTCAATAAGCGACTTGATGAGTCACAAGGTATGTGGCTTCTCCGTGAACACCTGGTAAGGGAGCTTGATGCCCATGCCTTACTACATGTATGCTTAATGCAGATGGTGCCGCTACTATGGAGGACCTTTGTGCAGAGCTTTCCCGAGCCAAGGAGCAAGCCAAAAAAAATGTCTGACCGCCTTCAAGAGCTAAAAGCGAGCAGATCGCTCACGGCGAAGCGAGGAGAAATGGCGAAATGGCCGTGAAGTGAAGGATGCTACCGACCATTGTGAGTTTCTTGAAAGAGAACGCCCGGCGGGCGAAGGACTGAAAAGGCCCTTGCGAAGCCAAGGATGCCCGCTCCGCGATGAGGGCTATAAAGGAGGAGCTGCGTAAGGCCAGGGATATTGCGGCTGGAAAGCCCTTTCTGCTGCGTAGGAAGTTCACGGACCCGAAGTATGCTCGGTTGGGTCAGTTGTGGGGTGCGGAGGATGCTTATCTGAATTTGGCGGCGAGTGCGGCTGACGTAGTCGTGCATTTTCGAAGCCAAAAGGATCACGGGATGGAAGAGCTTTTTTGGTCGCAATTCCATAGTCCGGAGCGTCCACTTCCATTAACCGATCGGTTGGCCGAGTGGGCTGAGCTGAATAGGTTGTCCGGACTTGCCATGAAGGATGTCGTGGCTCATCTGTAGCCGAAAAGGCCCGAGCCGAAGAATTATTTTGGCTTAGTGCAGCAGTTCCTTGATGCGGTGCCGCATATCAAAGGCGATAAGCGGTCGGTATGCATAGAGGTGCGGATGGCTCTCGCCGTGTCAAAACATCTTGGGCGAGATGGATGCCACCGACGTTGCATCCGGGATTGAGACGAAGCCGATTACCGCCGAGCACTATTTTGAGGAAGTCGTGCGAGCGCTTTCGTTTAATAAGTCGCGATGCGAAAAGCGTTATGTTCAAATGACATGTATGATTTGTAAAACCATATTTATAACATAAGGGCTTTTTACACTTGTGCGTTCAAGTATTGAAATATCTCTGTCGGCCGTTAATGTATATGTATATATACTTTGAAAGATGGCGATCTTGACTTGACCCCACACACATGGTGCGGGGTGTTTGCAAAAAGCGCATTTTGACACTTAATCCAACGTCTTGGTCCTTTGAAGGAGGTGATAAGCGTAGCAAACTAGGCAACCGGACTATAATGCTTTATCACTTTCACTTAGCCATAGGAGTTCGATGGTGGGGCTACTATATAGCCCCTAGGGGCACGCGCTCTCCGAACTTCGGGGCGTGTGTGCTGACGGAAATGGTCCTTCTTCAAAGCGGAGAATTCTAAACATTTCGGTAGTCGTCGAGTGGTTGACGGTCTCTCGCTATATCATGACGATCAGTTTTGGCTTTCTCTCTTGAGGTGCTCGCCCGGTGAACGAGGCACAATCGCGATAGTTCTCCTGTGCCGCGTTAGCGATAGGGCGGAGCGTAAGGCGACAAAACACGGAGCAGGCAAACCCAACATTTGACCAAAGACATGATTCGGAGATGATGCATATAAGGCCTAACTCGAGGCGTCGAACACTCCACGAGGTATTCGGTCTTTATGATAGCAGGCGAACAATGCCCTAAGCCCCAAGTGTCAGTGCAGCGAAAACTTCTAACGCGGCCGATGCCAAAACGCATGACCTCCTCCTTGGTTATGGTAAGAAACCGGGGATGTGTATCAACAAGAGCGATAAAAAAGGTTTACGCAGGTCTTAATCTAAAAGAATCCTTATAGCGGGTCCTGTTGCGTCTGCGCTGTATCTCCGTTGTGTTGTATCTGGGCCGGGTGTATACGTTGTTCATCTGTAAAAAGAGAGGAACTTAGTTTGGAAAAATATCGTCGCGAAAAATGTATTTAAAAGCAGTATGATATAAAAGATGAATAAAATTGAGCTTTATTGGCTCCCATTGTTCATGCGTGCAGCCCCTTGTAAAGGGGTATGCGGCTAGTAAGCCCCTTGTTTATTTATACCGTACTCGCTTAACCGTGTCCGGGGTCTGAATGACCTGTTTTAGGAGATTTGATCAGCAAAGCCGGATTAGTGTGTGGCTGTCGAGGCAGTCTCACGTTCTTCCACGGTCGAGGAACACTCGAAGTTTCCCTTCAATGAGATGATACCGCGTGGACCGGGCATTTTAAGTGTAAGAGACGCGTAATGCGGTATTGCGTTAAAGCGGGCGAAAGCTTCGCGTCCCAATAGTGCTTGATGGCTACTTTTGAATGGGGCGATATGGAAGATTAGCTTTTCGCGACGGAAGTTGTCGGGTGAACCGAACACGACTTGTAGTAGTAAGTATCCCGTACAATTGGCATAAGGGCCTGGTGTTACTCCTTTAAAGGAAGTGTTGCTATGGCGAATTTTGGTAGGGTCTATCCCCATTCTGCAGATGGTGTCCTGGTATAGCAGGTTTATATCACTGCCGCCGTCCATTAGGACTTGTGTAAATTGTAGTCCGTCGATTATAGGATCCAATATCAAAGCAGTCCATCCTGCATTTCGAATACTTCTGGAGTAATCCTAATGGTCGAAAGTAATTGGTTTTGACATCCGGTTTGGGACTCATTGGGGTGGACCGTCGGGCTTATACTTTAGTAGGTGCCGCCCTATTTCCTTGTTATCACTTGAAGTGAATCCACTATTTTGACTTCTTGTGGGAAGTTCTTTTGTTTCTGATTGCTCTGCTTGTGGGGTTCGTCATCGTCCTCTCTTGGTGTGTCGAGCCCCTTGTGTTCAGCGTTAAGTCGGCGGGCGCTTGAAGACCCAACAATCTCTGTGGGTATGGTTTGCGGGTTTCCGGGAAGTCTTGTGGATTTGACATATCTGTCCAAGATTTTGTTTAGGTTGGATAGCTCGTCACTATTGTCCTTAAGAGGTAGTGTTTTCTTTGTTGGCCGAGAGCTTTTGAACCGGCGTTGACCGCCGTGTTCTTTCAGCCATTTTCCTTAGTCGGCGCTGGTCTTTTCTGCGTCATGGCTTCCCATTTCCATCCCTGACCTCGGATGTACTCGGGTCGCTGGTGCTACATCTTGTCAGCTAGCTATCTTCTCCCACGCAGAAGCGGGTCATGAGGCTTGTTAGTGCGGCCATTGTCCTTGGCTTTTCCTGGCCGAGGTGTCTGGTGAGCCATTCGTCTCGGACGTTGTGTTTGAAGGCTGCTAAGGCTTCGGCGTCCGGAGTCAACTATTTGGTTCTTTTGGTGAGAACCTATTCCGAATTTTGGTGACTCTCCGGGTTGTTGAGTTATGTGACTTAAATCGTCGCATCCGGAGGGCGGACATAAGTTCCCTGAAAATTTGCTCGAAACGCATCCTCGAGCTCTTCCCAACTTCCAATGGTATTTTCTAGGAGGCTTTTGAGCCAATGCCGAGCTGGCCCTTTGAGCTTGAGGGGTAGGTATTTTATGGCATGGAGATCATCTCCTCTAGCCATATGTATGTGTAGGATGTAATCCTCAATCCAGACTCCGGGGTCTGTTGTTCCATCATATGCCTCTATGTTTACGGGCTTGAATCCTGCTGAAAATTCATGATCCAGTACCTCATCGGTGAAACATAGGGGGTGTGCGTCACCCCTGTATTTGGGTGTACCGTTATTTTCGAACACTCGACGTGTTGTGTTGCTCCCTGGAGCCTTCTTTCTTGGCCCATAGATGGACCTAACCGGGCCATCCTTTTTGCGAGGATCCTTATGTGGATCGCGTGCCGGCCTAAGTGCGGTGCCGCTTGCCGCTCTTTGTTTGTCATGTGGCCGTCTATCCGACCAGGCGGCCTTTTTGTTTTTTGTTGTGGGGCTCTCGGCCTCCTTGTCAAAGTCAGGCAACAGTTGCGCCGGGTAGCTCTTTGCTTGGTGACTATCGCCGTGTTGTCTGCGGTCTTGAGTACTTTGCTCCATCTCATTTTGAGTCGTCTTCGCTGTTTTGAGCTTTAAACGCTTCTTCAAACTTCTTGCAGTGGCGGCGAGCCTTTTGTGGAGGTTCTTATGCTCGGTGATGTGTCCGGCGTGAGATCGTCTAGACTGTTGTTTTAAATCGGGGATGGGTTGCTCGTCAATTCATCCTGTTGGACGATTGCTTGGTGGCATGTTCGCCGTCCATTGGTTCGCCTGCTCTCGTCTGGAGTCTGTATGGGTCTTTGTTGTTGTCGGCGGGACTTGGCGGCGGCAGTCGCCGTTTGGCTGTTTTTCGGGGAATTATCCTTCGCCGTGTCCGTTGTTCCTCATTATTGCTTCCTTTTGGTGTATCCACCATGTATACATCATGAGTTGAGGTGGCTTTCCGATTGCCTGTGGGCTTTGGTTCTTAATCGTCTCGGCATCGTCGTCCATACCGCCGATGTCTTGGTCGAAGTCTAACATGTCGGTTAGGTCGTCGGCGATTGGCTCGAAGTGGGTGGTGGGTGGGCTTTGAATTTCTTTGTCGTCCGCATCCCAACATACGACCATGATCCGGCCAGGAGCTCTCGATAACGAGAGATACTTTAGCGAATTGAGGATATCGCCAAAGGCGAGTCTTGAAAGATGTCGCAGCGGTGAACTCCATGATCGGCGCCCAATCGGATTCGATTGGTAGAGGCGCGAGGAGGTTGAGTCCGGCGAGTCCGGCACCTCGAGTCACGAGCTTCACAAGGGGCGAGGTCGGTATTCGGCTCCATCGCCGTAGAGTAGCAGCCCGGCGGTGTCTAGCTACCCATCCTTGATCGGTATGATCGGCTAGAGTTAAGGTCGGGCGGACTCTTGTGCGGCCTCGAGGCCTTGTCCGGCAGCGAGCTAGATCATGCCCATCGTGTGAGTCTGGCTTTCGGCTGCGGCTCGAATCGGTCGAAGATCAAGTCTCCGCGGATGTCGGCCGTGTAGTTCAAACTTCAAATCGACTGATGGCGGGCGTAGCTTTCAATCTGCTCCAGATGGCCAAGAGAATTGGCCCGCAGTGCAAAGCCGCCGAATACGAAGATCTGTCTGGGGAGAAAAGTCTCACCCTGGACCGCATTGTTGTTGATGATCGAAGGAGCCATCGGGCCTATGGATGACGACGGAGGAACTCTCAATGAAAGCACCAATGTCGATTGTCAAAACCGGCGGATCTCGGGTAGGGGTCCCGAAGCTATGCGTCTAGGCGGATGGTAACAGGAGACAAGGGACACGATGTTTTACCCGAGTTCGGTCCCTCTCGATGGAGGTAAAACCCTACTCTGCTTGATTGATATTGATGATATGGGTAGTACAAGAGTAGATCTACCACGAGATCAAGGAGGCTAAACCCTAGAAGCTAGCCTATGGTATGATTGTTGTTCGTCCTATGGACTAAAACCCTCCGGTTTATATAGACACTAGAGAGGGCTAGGGTTACACAGAGTCGGTTACAATGGTAGGAGATCTACATATCCGAATTGCCAACCTTGCCTTCCACGCCAAGGAAAGTCCCCTCCGGACACGGGACGAAGTCTTCAATCTTGTATCTTCATAGTCTTGGAGTCCGGCCAATGATGATAGTTCGGCTATCCGGACACCCCCAAGTCCAGGACTCCCTCAGAAGGTATATGGTAGGTTTATGGTACCGGCGAAAGTTGCGCGACACAAGAGAGGCTAGCAATGGTGGAAGGGTGAGAGTGCATATAATCCATGGACTCAACATTAGTCATAAAGAACTCACATACTTATTGCAAAAATCTACAAGTCATCAAAACAAAGTACTACACGCATGCTCCTTAGGGAAGGGTTGGTAGGATTTAACCATCGCGCGATCCCGACTTCCACACATAAGGAAGACAATAAATAAATAAATCATGCTCCGACTTCATCACATAATGGTTCACCATACTTGCATGCTATGAGAATCACAAACTTTAAGACAAGTATTTCTCAAATTCACAACTACTCCACTAGCATGACTCTAATATCACCATCTTCATATCTCAAAACAATCATAAAGAATCAAACTTCTCATAGTATTCAATGCACTATATATGAAAGTTTTTATTATATCCCTCTTGGATGCCTATCATATTAGGACTAGTTTTATAACCTAAGAAAATTACCATGCTGTTCTAAAAGACTCTCAAAATAATATAAATGAAGCATGGGAGTTCATCTATTTCTTCAAAATAAAACCACCACCGTGCTCTAAAAAGATATAAGTGAAGCACTAGAGCAAATGACAAACTACTCCGAGAGATATAAGTGAAGATCAATGAGTAGTCGAATAATTATGTAACTATGTGAAGACGCTCTAACATTTAAGAATTTCCGATCTTGGTATTTTATTCAAACAACAAGCAAAACAAAATAAAACAAATGACTCTCCAAGCAAAACACATATCATGTGGTGAATAAAAATATAGCTCCAAGTAAAGTTACCAATGAATGAAGACGAAAGAGGGGATGCCATCCGGGGCATCCCCAAGATTAGGCTCTAGGTTGTCCTTGAATATTACTTTGGGGTGCCTTGTCCATCCTCAAGCTTAGGCTCTTGCCACTCCTTATTCCATAGTCCATCGAATCTTTACCCAAAACTTGAAAACTTCACAACACAAAACTTAACAGAAAACTTGTAAGCTCCGTTAGTTTAAGAAATTAAATCACCACTTAGGTAATGTTATGAACTCATTCTAAATTAATATGGGTGTAATATCTACTGTATCCCAACTTCTCTATGGTTCATACCCTCCGATATTACTCATAAATTCATCAAAATAAGCAAACAACACATAGAAAACAGAATCTGTCAGAAACAGAACAGTCTGTAGTAATCTGTAACTATAGAATACTTATATAACTCCAAAATTCCTAGAAAATTAGGAAAACCTGAGAAATTTGCTTCGTACTCCATAGCAAAAAGAATCATATCAAAAGCACGTTTCTGTGAATTATCAAAACTAATTTACTGGGCGCAAAAGTTTCTGATTTTCAGCAGGATCAACACAACTATCACCGTAAGCTATCCTAAAGGTCTTACTTGGCACTTTATTGAAACAAAAGCTATAAAACATGATTACTACGGTAGCATAATCATGTGTACACACAAAAGCAGTAAGGGTAAATATTGGGTTGTCTCCCAACAAACATTTTTCTTTAATGCCTTTCTAGCTAGGCATGATGATGACAATGATGCTCACATAAAAGATAATAATTGAAACATAACGGGAGCATCATGAAGCATATGACTAGCACATTTAAGCCTAACCCACTTCCTATGCATAGGGATTTTGTGAGAAAACAACTTATGGGAACAATAATCAACTAGCATAGGAAGGTAAAACATGAATAGCTTCAAGATTTTCAACACATAGAGAGAAAACTTGATATTATTGCAATTCCTACAAGCATATGTTCCTCCCTCATAATAATTTTCAGTAGCATCATGAATGAATTCAACAATATAACCATCACATAAAGCATTATTTTCATGATGCTCAAGCATATAAATTTTACTACTGTCCACATAACCAAACTTCTTCTCATGAATAGTAGTGGAAGCAAACTCAACAAAATAACTATCATGTGAAGCATAATCCAATTGAAAATTAAAGTCATGATGACAAGTTTCATGGTTATGTTTATTATTTATGGCATACGTATCATCACAATAATCATCATAAATAGGAGGCATGCTTTCATCATAATTAATTTGCTCATCAAAACTTGGGGGACAAAAAATATCATATTCATCAAACATAGCATCCCCAAGCTTGTGGCTTTGCATATCATTAGCATCATGGGTATTCAAAGAATTCATACTAACAACATTGCAATCATGCTCATCATTCACATATTTTATGCCAAGCATTCTATGTAATTCTTCTTCTAGTACTTGACCACAATTTTCGGGATCCTTATTTTCACGGAAGACATTAAAAAGATGAAGCATATGAGGCACCCTCAATTCCATTTTTTTGTAATTTTATTTTATAGACTAAACTAGTGATAAAACAAGAAACAAAAAGATTCGATTGCAAGATCTAAAGATATACCTTCAAGCACTCACCTCCCCGGCAACGGCGCCAGAAAAGATCTTGATGTCTACTACGCAACCTTCTTCTTGTAGACGTTGTTGGGCCTCCAAGTGCAGAGGTTTGTAGGACAGTAGCAAATTTCCCTCAAGTGGATGATTTAAGGTTTATCAATCTGTGGGAGGCATAGGATGAAGATGGTCTCTCTCAAACAACCCTACAACCAAATAACAAAGAGTCTCTTGTGTCCCCAACACACCCAATACAATGGTAAATTGTTTAGGTGCACTAGTTCGGCGAAGAGATGGTGATACAAGTGCAATATGGATGGTAGATATAGGTTTTTGTAATCTGAAATTATAAAAACAGCAAGGTAACTAATGATAAAAGTGAGCACAAATGGTATTGCAATGCTAGGAAACAAGGCCTAAGGTTCATACTTTCACTAGTGCAAGTTCTCTCAACAATAATAACATAACTGGATCATATAACTATCCCTCAACATGCAACAAAGAGTCACTCCAAAGTCACTAATAGCGGAGAACAAATGAAGAGATTTTTGTAGGGTACGAAACCACCTCAAAGTTATCCTTTCTGATCGATCTATTCAAGAGTCCGTAGTAAAATAACATGAAGCTATTCTTTCCGTTCGATCTATCATAGAGTTCGTACTAGAATAACACCTTAAGACACAAATCAACCAAAACCCTAATGTCACCTAGATACTCTAGTGTCACCTCAAGTATCCGTGGGCATGATTATGCGATATGCATCACACAATCTTAGATTATATTATATGATGTTATTATCAATAAATTATATACAAAGTCCCAGCTCAGTATTATCTTACTGAGCCGGCCCTTGGGGGCTACATGTTGCTGTTCAAGTTTACATGGTTATATCTACAAAGTCCCTGCTCATTATTGCATAATGACCTAGCCTTTGGGGGCTACACTGGTTGATGTTTTCATGAGCATAAAGCAATTACAAGTCCCAGGTTGCTGCAAGCATGACAACTCGACACTTGGGGGCTACAGGTGATATGCATATAAGGGAGAAAAAATCTTCAAATTCTCAGTTTGGAGCAGACCAGATTAGGCCAGTGTCTGGAACAATCATGACCCGATATCATTTATTTATAACCCGGCAATTTTGGCAATCATAAATCGGCAAGATCTACATCTGTAAGCCGGCTGAATATCAGTTGAATAGTTCAAGACCAGGATTTTTGTCAAGTCAGAGCATTGAAGGCCGACTCAAATGGATTATTTCTTATAATATTTCTCTACAAGAGCCAATGTCAGCAAATTAGTTATGAAGCTGGCCTATTTACCCGGATTTTTTAGAAGAAGTGCCTGGATTTTATGTATGGGCAAGGTTTGGACATATCTGTTAAAGGAGATTTTCTATAAGATCTTAAGTATGTATCCAGGAGGAAATGACAAGGACATAAAGATTATCAGGTGCCGGCTCAGGAAAATATTTAACCCGGAGCACAACCTATCAAGTTTGTTCTTGTGTTTATTTTACAGGATCAGTTTAACATGGATAAATCCAAATTAAACTGGGGGCTAATGTCGGGGATATACCCCGTGGTATGACCCGGCCGAAAGTATGACCCGGCCGGGCTTGGCGCTTTCAGTGGTAACCCGCCGGAGGACTGGCGGCTCACGAGTTTGGCGACTCACGGTTGGCCCTAAAGGTGGGTCATATAGAAGACTAGGCCCAAGGCCCAGAAGGCCCACACATGTTATGGTGGGCCGGTTTACGAGGAAAGGCATAAGGAGTTTTCCCTTAAGGGGGCAGACTAGGATTCCACTTGTAATAGAATAGTCCTAGTCCTACTAGGACTCCACATGTAACCCGCCCCTCCAACTTATATAAGGAGGGGCAAGGCACCCCAAGGGGGACAAGCAAGAAGAAACAATCTCTAGGGCTAGACACAAAGAGCCGGTTTACCGGCGACTCCCTCATGATCATAATGAGACCTAGCCACAAACAACATGTAGGGTTATTACCAGATGATGTTTCCCGGGGCCCGAAGCTGTCTAAATCCTTGTTTTATGTTGCATCTCTCGATTCCGCCCAACCCCTCTCAAGCTACCGCATAGATGCGTTGGCCTCGCGACTAAGTCCTCACACTAAGGACATCTGTTGTGACAATTCCATGACAATCTTGCCATGGCGGTCTGCTCTGCCGCCACGGCCTTTCCCGCCAGCTCCATCTTGGTATCTCTCCCTGTCACGCTTCTCATACTCTGCTTTCTGCTTCTTAACAAGCCGCTCGACTTGGTGGCATTCTTGAAGATCATGACCTTTGGTACGGTGGATTTTGCAGTATGGCCCATCAGACTTCCCAGCATCCTCTGTTGTCGCAGCTTCCCGACAATCAGCAGGCGTGGCAGCTTCCTTGTCGGGAGCTTCGGTTTTGGCTTTCTTGCTGGAGCCAAGATTGCCAGAACCCTCAACAGCCAATACTGACTTCTCCTTGTGTTTCTCGTTGCGCCTCTGGCCCTTCTACTTCGGTCTAGTGGCTCGTCATCATCGTCCGAATAAACCTTAGCTCCTTCCTCTTCCCATGGAAGTCGCCTTCCTTCCTCAGCCCGAGTACATTTATCTGCCAAGGTATACGGCTCATTAATGGTCTTGGGCAGCCAGACGTTCATCTTAGAACATATTCTCCTGTCGCACACATTCGAATTGAACGCGACAATCACAGTTGTTGGGTGTATTTCTGGAATGTTGCAGTGCATTCGGCTGAATCTCTACATGTACTTGCGCAAGCTCTCCCCCTCCTTATGTGGAAGAACTTGCAAGTCACTGGGCCGTCCTGGTTCTTGATGGCCACCCGTGAAGGCGCCAACAAACTCATTGCACAGATTAGCCCATGACGAAATGGAATTTTCTGGTAGGTGCATCAGCTACGACCTCACATTTGGCTTGAGTGCCAAAGGGAAGTAGTTGGCGAACACCTTCTCATCCCTGCCTCCGGCAGCTTGAACACCAATTGTGTAAATGCTCAAGAAGTCTGCCGGGTTCAGCTTTCCATCATACTTTTCTGGTATCTCGGGCTTGAAGACACGGGAAGACGGCCAACGGACTTGCCGTAGCTCGTGAGTGAAGGCAGGGCAACCAGCCTCAAAGGGTAAGTACCCGCCATCACTGGGCGTGGGTTCGTCGACGTCTGAGCCATTGCGCTTGTCAGATTGATGGCGAGTCTCCCGGCGCCGTTCTATAGTGATGCACACATCTTCCCTTCGCCGATCCTCCAAGACTTGCCCCTGATCTTGATGGGCTCGTGGATCAGACGAGTCCATTGACGCTTCGTCCGACTCCTTGTCACGCGGTTCTCGTGGTTGTCTCTGGGTTTGTTACCGCGGAGGGGACTGCATTGTCGGCGTGGCCCCCTCAACATGGCCAGCAGTCCGGGCTGCTGTCGCTCCTAATGGGTGCTACAATGGCTCCGCCCGCTGTGATCCCCCAGCTTCAGCAAAACCGATCAAACTCTGGATAGTGGCTCTCCACTCATCCATTTGATCAACCGCTGGTGGGAATCTTAGCAGGAGTTGGGCCCGCGCCATGGCTTTCGAAGCTGTGCTTGGCATAGATGGCGAGGCAGACCGCGACATCGCTCGACTCCTGGTAGTACCAACAGGGGTGCCGTCGCGTTCCCGCCACTGCAAGTCGGTCGCTACGGCTGTTCGGTGATGAGTAGGGTGCGCCTGGGGATTGGCAACCCCGTTCGGCGCTCCGCCTTGGTCGCCCTGTCCTGAGCAAGGCACATGTCCCATAGCCGCGCCCTTGATAGGTATGGCCAAAGGGTCACCGCTTGCACCAGAGTGGGCGTTGTTGCTGCAACTGCGCCCACTGGCACGGCGGGAGACAGAGACTGAGCATTCCCCCCACCCGCGGCTTGTGGGCTATGCTCGTCGGGATGTTGCTGATGCTGCCCTCCACCAGTGCCTCCTACTCCAGCCTTGTCCACGGGGATGCAACGACGGTGCTGCCTGCACAGTCGCGTCTCCCGCAGTCCTGCCTAACCCAACGTCGCCACGACCCCTGAGCCGTCTGCAGCCGCATGCAAGGAGGCCTTCGAAGAGGAAGGGTGCGCAGTAGCGC
Source organism: Aegilops speltoides (assembly GCA_021437245.1). Lineage (NCBI taxonomy): Eukaryota > Viridiplantae > Streptophyta > Magnoliopsida > Poales > Poaceae > Aegilops > Aegilops speltoides. The sequence continues at coordinate 334,055,399 of CM038143.1, forward strand.
CAGATTTCTTCTTGGACGCCATGCACAAAGATGATGATGATGAAGTTCGACGCACTGTCCTACAGCTTTAGGTTCGCACAAGTGACCACCCCCTACCTGACACGCCAAAGATGTCATGGTGGAACACGATCAACTATGGGGCCATGAGCCCCTTGTGGTTTGGTAAAGAGGGAGATCACATTGCACAAAGAGCAGAGGCCATGGAACAACACGACGGTGGTGACGCTGGTGATTTTTACCCTGGTTCGGGCCACTAAGAAGCGTAAAGCCATACTCCTGCTTTTGTGGATTGGGTGGAGGAACACGTCAAGCACGCAGCACTCAGGCCCTGCAACGTTGCCTCGGGGAGAGCAGCTACGCGCGTAGAAGTGTGCGAGGGTCCGAATCCTTTGTTAGGTTGCCCTGGACCTCCTTTTACAGTTTAAGGGGTAACCACAATGGCAAAAGTGTGTTTATCTACTGATTAGGTAGCTAACAGTGCTATCATAAATAAAAACTGGCAGTTAGCACAAAAGTGCATTAAATACACTACTAGGTGTCACGCTAAGGATGCAGCCCGGCAAGCCTGCCGTGCCGCTTAACCATCTCTTGTTTATTATCTTGACACGCCTCTGGACTGGTGTCACTTGGGTAAAACTCGTCTTCCAACAGGCAGCCACGTGCTTAGCAGAGGCCACCTAATCATGTGGGGGCTTGACACCGCATTGATAAGTGACTTGTGTCGCTGAGCGGTGGCGCCTTGGTGGGGAGACTCATCCTTGGCGGACCCGGCAAGCTTGCCGGGGAAATCTTGGACTTGTCCCTAGGATGGCCTCGACTCGGCCAGGTTCTCCTGCCCGGCAAGGGAAGCCCTCCCAAGGTGATGCCTTGATGTCTTGTTTGTCTTGGTCTTCTTGATTCGCTCTTTGATCTCACTAAGAGCTGCTTCTCTGGCTTGGCCATGGTGTGCAGTGTTGATGCTGAACGGACGATGCAAGTACGCTTGTGTATAAGTCTGGGCAACAAACGTAAATGTTTGTTGTTCCGACACCTTCCGCTTATCAGCATCTGCTTGTGGTCCCCTTTCATTGTCAATGTCAGGGCTTGCCGGGGATTGGTTTGGTTCATCACTAGGCGGCTCTCTGCTACTTCGGCTCCTTTGCTATCCACTTCCCTCTATGCCACCAACACAGCACTAACCACTTGCTTTGTCATTGCTAAGTATAGGAGTAGCAGTTCTTGTACTGTAGGCATGACCAAAGTTGGCGCAGATGAAAGGTAGGTTTTCAAATACCGCAGTGCAGCCTCTGCCTCCGGAGTCCATTTCATGGGCCTAGGCTCCTTCAAGATTTTGAAGAACGGCAAGGCACGCTCGGCGGATTTTGAAATGAACCTACTCAGAGCGGCAACACAGCCGGCTAGACACCTCACATCCTTGCCTATTTTTTGGGGCTTGGATCTGCTTTATCGCCTTGATCTTGTCGGGGTTGGATTCTATGCCTCACTGAGACACAAAAATTTCAAGGAGCTTACTGGACGGAACGCCAAACACACATTTCTCTGGGTTGAGCTTCAAGTTGATCTTCCATAGATTCACAAAGGTTTCTTCCAAATCTTCAATAAGTGTGGACTTGTCTTTGGTTTTGACCACAATATCATCCATGTAGGCCTCTATGTTTCTGTGTAGCTAAGGCTCAAAACCAATCTACACAGCCCTTGAAAACGTAGAACTGACGCTTTTTAGCCCGAAAGGCATACATACAAAGTAGTACGTGCCACATGGGGTAATAAACACGGTCTTATCTTCATCTTCGTTAGCCATGAAGATCTGATGGTAGACGGAGTATGCATCAAGGAAGGAGAGCAAATCACATCCCGAAGTGGAATCATTGATCTGATTGATTCATGGCAAGGGGAAGGGATCCCTGGACATGCTTCGTTTAGGTCAGTGAAGTCGATATAAAGCCTCCACTTCCCATTTGCCTTGTGCAACACCACGGGATTTGCTAACCAAGTTGGGTGCAACACTCCCCTGACCAATCCTGCTACTTCAAGTTTCTTAATCTCCTTGGCAATGAATTGTTGCCGCTCCAAGGCTTGATTTCTGACCTTCTGCTTGACGGGACGGACATGAGGACAGACAGCAAGGTGGTGCTCGATTACCTCCCTGGGAACACCAGGGATGTCAGATGATTGACATGCAAACACATCGACATTCACCCATGGGAAGGCAACAAGCGCACTTTCCTATTTGCCATCAAGGGTGGCACTAATGGTGAAGGTACCATCAGTGCCACCCTGCCTCTCCAGAACCTTCTTCATTGTAGGGGGAGCAACCATGGGTTTCTTGCTAGCTGAACTTTTCGGCAGGTCACTGCCGGGCGCGGCTCACTCCTAAGAGGCACGCTTCCCGGGGTCCTTGCCAGCTTTCTTTCCCTTCTTTTGTTCCTTGGCAAGAACTGAGGTCTTAACGGCCTCTGCTGCTACCGCATATCTGTACATCTTGTCGGCGCATATAATTGCATCCCTCTTATCTGACGGGATGGAGATGACTCCCGTAGGGACCGACATCTTCAAGGTGTTATACGCGTAATGGGACGCCGCCATAAACTTGGCCAAAGCTGAATGACTAAGGATTCCATTGAATGGCAGGGGAAGCTCAACAACATCAAACACAACCTTCTCAGTCCTGTAGTTTAGCTCCCCTCCAAATGTCACTGGCAATGTAATATTTCCCTTAGAATGGCTCCTTCCTTGGTTGATCCCTTGAAAAGTGCTAGTCTTCTTCAGGTCCTCGTCAGGACTTTGAGATTCTTGAGCACGTCAGGGGAAATTAAATTCAACCCTGCCCCACCGTCAACCAACATCTTTGTGACTGAGGGAGTCCTGGACTAGGGGGTGTCCGGATAGCCGGACCATCAATATCCGCCGGACTCCAAGACTACGAAGATAGAAGATTGAAGACTCCGGCTCGTGTCCGGAAGGTACTTTCCTTGGTGTGGAAGGCAAGCTTGGCGATACGGATATGTAGATCTCCTACCATTGTAACCGACTCTGTGTAACCCTAGCCTCTCCGGTGTCTATATAAACCGGAGGGCCTTAGTCCGTAGGACAACATTACATCTCAACAATCATACCATAGGCTAGCTTCTAGGGTTTAGCCTCCTTGATCTCGTGGTAGATCTACTCTTGTACTACCCATATCATCAATATTAATCAAGCGGGGCGTAGGGTTTTACCTCCATCGAGAGGGCCCGAACACAGGTAAAAACATTACATCCCTCGTCTCTTGTTACCATCCGCCTAGGCGCACGATTCGGGACCCCCTACCGAGATCCGCGGTTTGACACCGACATTGGTGCTTTCATTGAGAGTTCCTCGTATGCGTCATTGATAGGCTCGATGGCATCTTCAACCATCAACGCTGTGCAGGGTGAGACTTTTCTCCCGGACAGATCTTCATATTCGGCGGCTTTGCTGCGGGCAATTCTCTTGGCCATCTGGAGCGAGATCAGCTTCGCCCTGGCCGTCAGTCGATTTGGAAGCTTAAACTTCATGGCGATGACCGCGGAGACTTGATCTTGACGGACTCGAGCCTGACCATAGCGCCGCCTTTGTGACGATGGGCATGATCTAGCTCTGCCGCCGGACGGTGCTTTGGTGGCGCACTTGGATCGCTTGACCACAAGCCCGGGCCGATCGCCCATATCGAGGGCGGTGGATGAAGCGCCACAGGGGCTTCAACATCCACGGCGATGGGCGAATACCAATCTTGTCCCTGCGAACTTCGTGATCCCGGCGGCGGACTCCTCGTCGGACTCCGGGCCTCCAGCGCCCTGCCGATTAATCCAGTTAGGCGCCGGTTATGGAATTCACCGCCGCGGACATCTTCGGCTTTTCGCCTTTTGGTGATATCCGAATTCATGAAACATCTCTCGTTATCAAGAGATCCTGGCGGACTACGGCCGGGATGGTTGAGGTTCGGACGACGAAGAAATTCAGATCCACCCACCACCCACTTTGTAGCCATTGTCGGCGATCTAACCGACATGCTAGATTGCGACTCGAAGACATCGACGGGATGAACAGCGATGCGGAGGCGAACAAAAACGAGCTTATACAGACTGCGAGGACCACCTTGTCGAATGACATATATATGGTGGATACCCCAAAGGGAAGCGATAACGAGGACCAGCGGGCCACGGCGAATAACTGCTGCCGATAAGCGACCAAAGCGGCGGCGGCAGCGCGCTAAGTCCCGCCTCGGCGACAACAACGCTCCCAGCGAGCCCGCTATCGGCGGGGCTCACAATCGAACAACGAACACGCACATAAGCAACCGTCCGAACACGGCGAGTCGGATAGTCAATCAAAGCCGGCGAAGACAACAGTCCGGACGACCACATGTCGGACACATCGCGGAGAATAAGAACCTCCGGAAAAGACTTGGCAGCCTTGCAAGAAGCTGAAGAAGAAAAGCGGAAGCTCATAACAGCGGAAGAAACACTCAAAATGAGATGGGACAAAGTGCTCAACACCGCAGATAAGTACGGCAATGGCCATCAATCAAAGAGCTACCCTAAACACAAGCTGCTACCGGAATTTGATGAGGAGGTCATAGAACCCCCACCGTCCAAAAATATAAGGGCCGCCTGGCCGGATAGACGGCCAGACGACAGGCCAAATTATGAAAGAGGCGCCACACACAACTCCACCAACGAACTCGGAAGGATAGATGGCCCAGCCAGGTCCATTTATGGGCCAAAGGAGAAGGCCCCAAGAAGCAAGGCAACACGCCAAGTGTCCGATGACAATGGAGCACACAAATACAGAGGCGCCGCACACACTATGTTTCACCGATGAGGTACTGGACCATGAATTTCCAGCAGGGTTTAAACCCATAAACATAGAGGCCTATGATGGAACAACAGACCACAGTGCGGATAGAAGATTATATACTACATATACACACGGCGGAGGAGATGATCTCACGCCATAAAATATCTACCCCTCAAGCTCAAAGGGCCAGCCGTCATTGGCTCAAAAGCCTCCCGAGAAAACACTTGTTGGAAGTTGGGAAGAGCTCGAGGAAGCATTGAACAAATTTTCAAGGGACTTATGTCCGTCCTCGACGCTGATGATTTAAGCCATATAACTCAACAGCCCGGAGAGTCGTGTGAAGTGCAGAGCAGGTTTCTTACCAAAAAGAACCAAATAGTCATTGTCAGGACGCGAAGCCTTAGCAGCTTTTAAGCACAATGTCCGAGACGAATGGCTCGCTTGAGCACCTCGGCCAAGAGAAACCGAGGACAATGTCCACACTAACAAGCCTCATGACCGCTTTTGTGCGGAGAGGATAGTAGCTAGCAAGAAGCGCACCAGTGACCCAAGTACATCCGAGATAAGAGATGGAAGCGGAAAATCACGGCGTAGAAAAGAACAGCGCGGAATAAAGAAAAAGCCAAAAAACACGGCGATTAACGCGGATTCAAAAGCTCATGCCCGATCATAAAACTCAGCCCCTCAAGGATAGCGGTGTGGTGTCTAACCTACATAAAATTCAGGTCGGATATGTCAAATCCACAGTACCCGGAAGGCCATAAATCATACCCACGAGATTGTTGGGTTTCAAACAGTCGGCCGATTAAACGCCCGAACACAAGAGGCTCGGCGCGTCGGCGAAGAAGATAAACCCCGCCGGCGAGGCAGGAAAACAAAAGACTTTCCCACAAGGGGTCAAAGCGATAAACTCACTTCATGTGAGGACAAGGAAAAACAGTCGCGACACTTTCTAAAAGAGCTTCTTGCGGTCCAGCCAACAAACCATAGAGATTGGATATCAAAACCAATCACTTTTGACCACTGGACTATTCGAGCGTTGAAATGCGGGAAGGACTCACGATATTGAATCAATCATAGGCGGATTACAATTCACAAAGCGTCCTAATGGGCGGAGCGGCGACTTAAACCTGCTATATTCAAACACAATCCGTCGGATGGGGATAGACCCTACTAAAATTCGACATAGCCGCACTTCCTTCAAAGGGTGGCGCCGGGCCCTTACGCCAAGTGCAGGCTCGATATTACTAGAAGTCGTGTTGGATCGCGAGCAACTTTCGACGCGAAACTAATTTTCCATATCGTCCCATTTAAAAGTGAATATCAAGCCTGTTGGGACGAAAGGCTTTCGTCCGTTTCAATGCCATACCACATTCGCGTCTCTTACACTCAAGATGCCCGGCCCACATGGCACCATTTCGGTCTTGCTGGTCATTTAAAGACCGGACTCGGATAAGCGAATCCGGACTCCGCAGGTAGGGGCTCCCTAGCCGCATACCCTTTCACAAGGGCTGCGCGCCACGACTAACGCGATGGACAAGGTGCGTACCCATCGGGATAACGGCGCCGCGGAGACACAGCGAGCGTGCGGTAGGGACCCGTTGCGGATTCTTTTGATTAAGACCTGCGTGAGACCTTTTTATCACTGTCTCTTGTTGTTACTCTCCTTGGCTTCTTCCTATAGCCAAAGCGAACTGGCGCTTTGGCATCGGCGCGTCGAAGACCTTGCCCGTGCACGGACACGGGGGCTTAGGGCATAATTCGCCCATTATTATAAAGTCCGAACACCTTCGGAGTGTTGGCGTCTCGAGTTAGGCATTATATGCATCAGCTCGAATCATGTCTTTGGTCAAATGTTGGGTTTGCCGGCTCACGTGTTTTGCTGCCTTACGTTACGTATCACCCGGCTAACGCGGCACCGGAGAACTCTGCGATTGTGCCCCGGTTAATTTGGCGAGCACCTCGATGAAAGCGGCGGCTGTCATGATATAGCGAGAGTCTGGTCAGCCACTCGATCGACTATCGGAGTGTTTAGAATTCCCCGCTTTGACGAAGGACCGCTTCCCGGTCAAGCACATACGCACACCCGAATCCGGAGATGCGCGGTGCCACCAGGGGCTATGTCGTAGCCCCACCCTTGAGCTCCATTGGCTAAGTGAAAGAGATAAAGCACTATAGTCCGGATTACCTCGTTAGCTCGCTACCACCTCCTTATAACAGGACCGAGGCGTCGGATTAAGTGTGGCAGCGCTATTTTGCGAACACCCGGCACCTTGTGCGAGGGTTGAAGCCAAGATGCATCTTCGGGTTATACACAAGTATACTTAAGCGGCCGACGGAGAAGTTTTACTACTTGGAAGCACAAGTATAAAAAGCATTCATACTATAATCATTGATTTACAAGATCTGCGTTCATTTGAGCGTTACATTCTTTGAGCACTGCGCCTCTACTTTCTGAGCACGCGCATGACTTCTCAGTAGTGCTCGGCGAGGCCGGCTTTGATCCGGACCACGAGTGGCAATGGCGGTGGCATCCATCTCCGGATAATGCACCTTCACGGGCAAGAGCCATCGCGCGCCCTCGATGCGAGCCGACCGCTTCATCTCCTTTATATGCGGCACCGCCCCAAGGAATTGCTGCAATAAGCCAAAGTAGCTCGTCGCCTTGGACCTCTCGGCGGACATAGGCCACGATGTCGATCATGGCCAGTCCGGACGATCTATTGATTCGGCCCATTCGCCAACCTTGTCCGTCGGCGGAAGAAGCGCGATCCGGCTGTGGAATTGAGACCAATACAACTCTTCCGCCTCGTGATCCCCTTGGCTCGGAAGTGCTTGCGGCATCGGCCGCTTTTCGCAGCCAAGTCCATATCTGGATCCTCAAACTCCACTTGCCGCTCAAATTGGCGTACTTGGCATCCATAAACGGCGACATATCGAGAAAAGGCTTGCCGGCCGCGATCTCTCGGCTTGGCGCAGCTCCTCCTTCATCGCCCGCATTGCGAGCGGGCATCCTTGGCCGGCGGTGGCCTTATTCAGGTCTTCCCGCTCCGATAAGCGCTCCTTTTCAAGAGCCTCATTGCGGTCGGTAGCATCCTTTAATTTCTTGGCCAATTGCCACCTCCGCCTGCTTAGGCGGTCGCGCGCCTTTTCGACCTTCAACTCCTCGGCCGCCCTAGAGGCAGCGCGTCACTCCTTCGGGCTTGCTCCTTAGCTAGAGCAAGTTCGGCCCAAGACTCTCCACCGCAGCAGCACCATCGTATACATAGCATATAATTTATCGAGGTGGGCTTGACCCCATTAAATAAAGCAGCTGCGGGAATTTATTTACCTTGCGACTCGTCAAGTCATTTGGTTGACAAGTGCGATGTCGGCATCGCCACGTCAAGTTGTCGACTCAATTCGGCAAACTCATTAGTCCGGCTGGCCTGGACTATCCGCCACCTGTTTGAGCGGCGGTATTCATTACCGAGATGTTGAGATGTTCGATCCTCGGACGCTGTCGTCTTCGACAACCTACCGAGTCTCGGGGCTACTATCTATCAGGCGCATTTTTATATGCACAACTGTTAAAAACACAGGGTGCGTTATTTTCGCATACCTCAAAACCGCCCGACAAGCTCATGGTGGCGCCACGCAATCCACTTTCGCGGACGAAATCCTTCCAATCACCATACGCATTAACGCACGGTGATCTTTCGAAATGGGCGCCCTCTCAGCGAGACACTTGAGTTCTCGGCGGCCTGCTGGGGGCGAATTCTCTGGCCCCTCCGGACTCGGGGCGCCCTCCGTGGCGACACCGGGCTCGCTTTGCCTCCTCTGGCGCGCGCGCGCGGAGGCGTGTCGCTCTCCATCATCTCCGGAAGAAGGTCCCTCGAGGATGAACTCATCCGAGGCGGCTCTGATCCGAACTACGATATAAATATTTGGTTACCTCTGAAGCGTAAATGAAGGTACTTTATTAATTAACTTCCTCTTTCATACTTCTCGCTCGTTGGAGAGCTGGTCCTTGGCGATGATTGCGCGTCCGGATTCTCTCGGACGCGGACCAGTGAGGATTTCTTCGCACGTTTAGGGGCTTTGGCCTCCGGATCTTCGGAGGCGGTCCTCTTCTCCCTCTGAAGGGAAGGATCCTTGGTTCCCTCCTCTTCAGTCGCCTCCTTGGGCGAAGTTTTAGCTCCTTTATTTCCCCCGTCGCCCCCCTCTGTGGGCGCGACCTCCAACATTCCCGACCAGCCACGGGCTCCAGTGCGGTCTCTGGGAGGGGGCGGACACCTTATCGGCCTTGATCGCGCCACCCATTCTGTAAAGAATAAAGGGTCGAGAGGCGAACTTTTGAAAGGCATACAAATAGAGTGTCAGGGCTCGAGCTATTTACACGAGTGTCAGGCGATCGCGGCTCGGGCCTGCGTCCTCGGTGAATCCGGACCGCCACTGCGGTCCGAAAAACAGCTGTACATCTCCATGGGTGTCGCACCCATAAAATCTTTGGAGAATCGAGGTCCCTCGGTTGAATTCCCATAGGCGGAGAGGGCGGCGTTTGCGAGGTAGGAGGTGCCTTATTAGCATGACTGCATCACCTTGACCGGTCGATCTCCCTTGTTTGGAGTTCTCGAATCCGGCCTGCGGTGAGGGCACGTCCTTGGGCGACCCCAATTGAGCCCTTGGTTGACCCACGACATCGGTTGGCGTGGAGGTCCCGGCGGAAGGAGGCGGCGGCTTTGCTTGCGCCCCTTGGAGCGATGATGTAAAACCACTCCTGCTGCCACAATCCAGTTCCTCTTGGAAGGAACCTTGAGCCATGGGGCATCGACCTTCTTGCTTATGGTCGCCCGCCGCACTCCGCTTAGCGCCCCGATCATCTTGGCTCCACCTTAAATGTTTTCAGCCACAGGCGAAGTGGGGATGGCGGAGGAAGGCTTCATGAACAATAATGAATGCGGAGATATGGAGGATGGACTCGGACCCAAGTCGTGGAAGTCCAGCCCGTAGTAAACAGAGCCCTCTCACGAAGGGATCCGTCGGGAAGCCTAATCCCGGCGGAGGTGGGATCGAAAGCAGCGTATTCGCCGGGCTCGGGGCTGGCACGGCCTGCCCAGGGCAGGCAACCTGTCTGAAACCGTGAGGCGGTGCTTGGCCTCACGCAACTTCAATATGTCCGCCTCCGTGGCGGAGGGCATCCACCGCCACGGAGGTCGGGCGGACATTGTTGTGGATCCGGCGCTCGAATCTGAAGCTCTAGGTGTTGGGCCGGGAGCAGAGGAAAGATTCGATCACGAGGTTGAAAGACAAGGACAGGCCTTGGTCCTCTTATAAAGGGAAGAAATACCAAGGGCCGTCTCGTGACCGTTTAGGATCCCCGCCGATGGAGGAGTGGTGGCGAGGAGCGGTTGGGTTACCCACGCGCGTATTGATGAGGATCCGGAATAAAGGGACACGATCTCTGCCGACAAGATGTGCCAGAAACCGCTTAGCTAAGCGTCTTTGAGGTGGAATAAGTAAAGAGCCGTTCAAACAAGGGCTCGATGGCGGTGTGATGGCGTGCCGCATAATCGTCGCCAGATTGAATCGGTGTGTATGTTTTATCCTCTCTACGGTGGAATGTGGAAATTATTTTTGCAGAGCGGACACTATCTGGTGTTCATCATCTTCCTGGATTATTCAAGGAGGAACCTGCCTTGCAATGCGAACATTATGCATGCCGGACTTATCGTCATTGAAGACTGGTTTAGGAGCTCTTGAGGAGTCTGGACTAGGGGTGTCCGGATAGCGGACTATCAATATCCGCCGGACTCCAAGACTACGAAGATAGAAGATTGAAGACTCGGCTCGTGTCGGAAGGTACTTTCCTTGGCGTGGAAGGCAAGCTTGGCGATCGGATATGTAGATCTCCTACCATTGTAACCGACTACTGTGTAACCCTAGCCTCTCCGGTGTCTATATAAACCGGAGGGCCTTAGTCCGTAGGACAACATTACATCTCAACAATCATACCATAGGCTAGCTTCTAGGGTTTAGCCTCCTTGATCTCGTGGTAGATCTACTCTTGTACTACCCATATCATCAATATTAATCAAGCGGGATGTAGGGTTTTACCTCCATCGAGAGGGCCGAACACAGGTAAAAACATTGTGTCCCTCGTCTCTTGTTACCATCCGCCTAGACGCACAGTTCGGGACCCCCTACCCGAGATCCGCCGGTTTTGACACCGACAGTGACCTTAAGGTTGCGGATTGTTGGTGAAACCAACAACGGCAAGCATCCAACCACAGTGGTGCAATCTGGATGATCCTCAATGTCAAAAATGCTGGGCGTGCGGGACCACTTGAGTGGTTCTCAAGTGCTTGCTACTAGCTCTGCCACATTGACTTCACGCACCCACTACTTGAGTTGGCGGTGAGAGGAGTGCAAGAATGCACCCTCGTCAATGCACATTGCCTCGGTAGCCTTCTAAAATTCTTGTTCACTGGATTCATCATCCTCCTCTTCACTGTCATCTTCACTTTCCTTTTTTTCCTGGCCCCTAGCGGGCTTCTCCTTCTACTGATTGACTTTGCCATGACGACCACCGCGGCCACCACGGCCTTTCCTGCTAGTGCCATCCTGGCATCTCTCCTTATCACGCCTTTCATATTCAGCCTTTGCCTTTCAGCCAACTGTTCGAGTTGTTTGCCATCTTGGAGATCATGGCCCTTGTTCATGTGGATCTTGAAGTATGGCCCATCGGATTTGTCAGTTTTCTCAGCTGCCGCCCGATAGTCAGCGCATGTAGTAGCTTCCTTGCCGGGTGTCTCCATCTTTGCTTTCTTTTCGGTGCCAAAATCACCGGAGCTCTCAACGACAATCACTGCTTTCCTTTACGCTTCTTGTCGCACTTTCTGTTCCTCTTCCTAGGGGTGGCGGCATCGTCATCATCTTCTAAATCGACATCGACACCAACCTCCTCCCCTAGCAGTCTTCTCCCCACTTGGGCATGAGCACACTTGTCCGCCAACGTATAAAGTTCATTGACGGTCTTTGGTAGCCGAACATTCATCTTGGCACGCATCCTCCGGTTGCGAACATTCATGTGGAATGCAGCAATCACAGATGCTTGATGTATCTTGGGAATGTTGCGGTGTACTCGACTGAATTTTTGCAGATACTTACGCAAGCTCTCCCCTTCTTTTTGTAGAAGGGTCTACAGGTCACTGGGCTACCCGGGTTCTTGATGGCCGCCTGTAAAGGCGCCAACTCGTGGCATAGGACTGCCCATGAAGAAATGGAATCATCTGGCAGGTGCATCAGCCAAGACCTCACATTGGGCTTGAGGGCCAACGGGAAGTAGTTGGCAAGCACTTTATCATCTCTTCCCCCAGAAGCTTGAACGGAGATCGTATAGATTCCCAAAAACTCTGTCAGGTTCAATTTGCCATCATATTTCTCTGGCAGATCAGGTTTGAAGGTGCGAGACAATGGCCAACGGACTTGCCGCAGCTCGCGAGTGAAGGCAGGGCACCCTACCTCGTAAGGCAAGTACCCGCCAGCACTGGGCGCGGGTTCATCAACGTCTGGGCCATTACGCCAGTTAGATTGGCAGCGCGCTTTGTGGCGCTGCTCGATGGTGACGCGGGCATCTTCCTTCTTCCTGTCCTTCAACACCTGGCGTTGATCTTGTCGACTATGTGGATCGGACAAAGCCATGGACATCTCCTCAAGCTCTTCATCACGGTGAGTTTGATGGGCCCACTGCGCCTGCCCCTAGGAGGGTTGCGGCGGAGGGGACTGCATAGTGGGTGTAGCCCTCTGCACGCGGCCACCAGTGTGAGCTGCCAGTGTCGTTTGCAGGCGCTGCGAAGCCACCGCAGGCCGTGATTTGTTGGCTTCAGCGAACCCGGTGAGGCCTTGGATGGTGGCTCTCCACTCATCCATCTTGTCCGTTGCTGGGGGAAAGTCAGCAGTAACTGAGCCCTCACCATTGCTTCGGCCACCGTTCCTGGCATGGTGTGGGAGGCAGAGCGCGACGCCGCTCGACTCCTGGTTGAACCAGAAGGCGCATCGTTGTGCTCCTGCTGCCTAGGACCAATCACCAGGGCAGTCTGTCGTGGCTGAGGTTGATCTTGGTGGACAAGCTCCTGGTCAGTTGGGCCTTTACTATGCCGACGCGGTCGTGGTAGGTCGACGGCACCACTCGGGGTCTTGTCACGCTCGCCCAGTGTGGGACGGAGTGCATGTCTTGGCATTGCCCTCCTGGTCGGCGTGGCCAGAGAATCTTGGCTTGCACCGGAACAGTCGTTGCGATTGCAGTGATTGCGGTCACTGGTGTGGCGAGGAGGCAGAAGCTGAGTGCCCCCTTGGCCCGCATCGATGTGTTCATGCTCGCCGGAAGGTTGTGGGAGCTAGGCAGCTTCTACGCCCCCCGTTTCAACCACAACAGGGGCATTGGTCGCACCGCCTGTAGCGCCTGCCCCGCCTGCCGCGGCTGCGGCGTCCATGGTGCCTGCAGCTATAGGCGAGGAAGCCTTCGAAGTGGAAGGACGCGCTGCCGCACCGCTTTTCTTCTTGGGGGCCACTGATGATGTAGAAGGTGATGAAGATTTACGTGATGGATGTTGCTTGAGACTTGCACAAGCGAAGCACCCTCTACCTGGCACGCTAAAGATGTCACGGAGGAAGCACGATCAACTATGGGGCAGGGTTTCCCCTTTGTGGTTCGGTGGGGGGGGGACGATCACATTGCACAATGAGCAGAAACAGCAGGACAACATGGTGATGGACTACTCTCTTACCCAGGTTCGGGTCGCTTTGCAGCATAAAGCCCTACTCCTGCTATGCTGGATTGATCTGGAGGAACACGAAGACACGGAGCACTCAAGCCCGACAAGTGTGACTCGGGGAGATCAACTACGCGCGTACAAGTGTTGAGGGATCAAGGATTCAATCCCTTTGCTAGGTTTCCTCGGGCCTCCTTTTATAGCTTAAGGGATGACCATAGTGGCAAAACATTCATTATCGTATGACTAGATAGCTAATAGTGTTATCATACCTAACTCTGGCAATTAGGACAAAAAAGTGCATTAAATGCACTACTAGGTGTCATGTCGAGGTTGAAGCCCGACAAGCTTGCTGCACTGCTTATCCATCTACCTCTTATTAGCATGACACGCCATCAGGATGGGTCTCAATAAAGTTAATCTCTTCTCCAGCAGGTTGCCACATACTCGACGGGATCCACCTAGCCACTTGAGAGCTCGATGATACGTCTCCAACGTATCTATAATTTTTGATTGCTCCATGCTACTTTATCTACAGTTTTGGACTATATTGGGCTTTATTTTCCACTTTTATATTATTTTCGGACTAACCTATTAACCGGAGGCCCAGCCTGAAATTGCTGTTTTTGCCTATTTGATGTTTGAAGAAAGCGGAATATCAAACAGAGTCCAAACGGAATGAAACCTTCAGGAACGTGATTTTCTCACCGAACGTGATCTAGGAGACTTTGACCCTACTCCAAGAAGAAAAAGAGTCGTTCACGAGGGTGGGGGGCGCGCCCCCCTAGGGCGCGCCCCCTGCCTCGTGCCCCCCCGTTGCTCCACCGACGTACTCCTTCCTCCTATATATACCTACGTATCCTCAAACGATCAGAACAGGAGCCAAAAACCTAATTCCACCGCCGCAACCTTCTGTATCCATGAGATCCCATCTTGGGGCCTGTTTCGGAGCTCCGCCGGAGGGGGCATCCACCACGGAGGACTTCTAGATCAACACCATAGCCCCTCCGATGAAGTGTGAGTAGTTTACTTCAGACCTTCGGGTCCATAGCTAGTAGCTAGATGGCTTCTTCTCTCTTTTTGGATCTCAATACAATGTTCTCCCCCTCTCTCATGGAGATCTATTCGATGTAATCTTCTTTTTGTGGTGTGTTTGTTGAGACCAATGAATTGTGGGTTTATGATCCAGCTTATCTATGAACAATATTTGAATCTTCTCTGAATTCTTTTATGTATGATTGAGTTATCTTTGCAAGTCTCTTTGAATTATCCGTTTGGTTTGGCCAACTAGATTGGTAGTTCTTGCAATGGGAGAAATGTTTAGCTTTGGGTTCAATCTTGCGGTGTCCTTTCCCAGTGACAGAAGGGGCAGCAAGGCACATATTGTATTGTTGCCATCGAGGATAACAAGATGGCTTTTTATCATATTGCATGAATTTATCCCTCTACATCATGTCATCTTGCTTAAGGCATTACTCTATTTTTAACTTAATACTCTAGATGCATGCTGGATAGCGGTCGATGAGTGGAGTGATAGTAGTAGATGCAGAATCGTTTCGATCTACTTGTCTCGGACGTGATGCCTATATACATGATCATTACCTAGATATGCTCATAACTATGCTCAATTCTGTCAATTGCTCAACAGTAATTTGTTCACCCACCGTAGAATATCTATGCTCTTGAGAGAAGCCACTAGTGAAACCTATGGCCCCGGGTCTATTCTCATCATATCAATCTCCATTACTTTATTACTTGCTCTGTTTTTAGTTTGCCTTTTACTTTTCACTTTACATCTCTATACCAAAAATACCAAAAATATTATTTATCATCTCTATCAGATCTCACTCTCATAAGTGACCGTGAAGGGATTGACAACCCCTAATCGCATTGGTTGCGAGGAGCTATCGTTTTGTGTAGGTATGAGGGACTTGTGCATGGTCTCCTACTGGATTGATACCTTGGTTCTCAAAAACTGAGGGAAATACTTACTCTACTTTGCTGCATCATCCTCTCCTCTTCGGGGAAATCCAACGCAGTGCTCAAGGGGTTGCTAGAAGAATTTCTGGCGCCGTTGCCGGGGAGGCTCACGCAAGAGCAAGTCAACCATACCAAGTACCCATCACAATCCCTATCTCTCACATTACATTATTTGCCATTTGCCTCTCATTTTCCTCTCCCCCACTTCACCCTTGCCGTTTTATTCGCCCTCTCTTTCCCAATCTCCTCCTCTTTTTCCCGTTTGCCTTTTCTCGCTGCCTTTCTGTTTGCTTGTGTGTTGGATTACTTGTTGCCATGGCGCAAGATAATACCAAATTGTGTGACTTCTCGAATACCAATAATAATGATTTCCTTAGTACTCCGATTGTTCCTCTTAATAATGATGAGTCTTGTGAAATCAACACCGCTTTGCTGAATCTTGTTATGAAAGATCAATTCGCCGGCCTTCCTAGTGAAGATGCCGCTACTCATCTAAACAATTTTGTTGATTTGTGTGATATGCAAAAGAAGAAAGATACAGATAACAATATTGTCAAATTGAAGTTATTTCTGTTTTCCTTAGAGATCATGCTAAAGTTTGGTTTTCGTCTTTGCCTAAAAATAGTATTGATTCTTGGAACAAGTGCAAAGATGATTTTATCTCTAAGTTTTTCCTCCCGCTAAGATCATCACTCTTAGGAACGATATTATGAATTTTAAACAACTTGATCATGAGCATGTTGCCCAATCTTGGGAAAGAATGAAATTGATGCTTCGCAATTGCCCTACTCATGGTTTGAATTTATGGATGATCATACAAAATTTTTATGCCGGATTGAATTTTGCTTCTAGAAATCTTTTAGGTTCGGCCGTGGGAGGCACGTTTATGAAAATTACGTTAGGTGATGCTACCAAATTGCTTGATAATATTATGGCTAATTATTCTCAATTGCACACCGAAAGATCTTCTAGTAAAAAAGTGCATGCTATAGAAGAAATCAATGTTTTGAGTGAAAAGATGGATGAACTTATGAAGATGTTTGCTACTAAAAATACTTCTTTTGATCCCAATGATATGCCTTTGTCTACTTTGATTGAGAATAATAATGAATCTATGGATGTGAATTTTGTTGGTAGGAATAGTTTTGGAAACAACGCGTATAGAGGGAATTTTAATCCTAGGCCTTATCCTAGTAATCCTTCTAATAATTATGGAAATTCCTACAACAACTCTTATGGAAATTTTAATAAGATTCCCTCTGAATTCGAGAGTAGTGTTAAAGATTTTATGAATTCACAAAAGAATTTTAATGCTTTGCTTGAAGAGAAATTGCTTAAAGTTGATGATTTGGCTAGGAACGTTGATAGAATTTCTCTTGAAATTGATTCTTTAAAGCTTAGATCTATTCCACCTAAGCATGATATCAATGAGTCTCTCAAAGCCATGAGAATTTCCATTGATGAGTGCAAAGAAAGAACCGCTAGGATGCGTGCTTCCAAAGATGCCTTTATTAAAGCGTGTTCTTCCAATTCCTATGAAAATCAAGATGAAGATCTAAAAGTTATTGATGTGTCCCCCATTAAATCTTTGTTTTGCAATATGAATCTTGATGAAACTGAATATGATCTTCCTTTACCTAGAAGGCGTTCTAAGAATTCGGAGTTTCTAGATCTTGATGATGAAATTGATGAAAGTGGGATTGAAAGAAATAAAAACCTAGATGTTGCTAAACCCACTATTTTGGATCTCAATGAATTTAATTATGAAAATTGCTCTTTAATTGGTTGTATTTCCTTGTTGCAATCCGTGCTAGATTCTCCTCATGCTTATAGTCAAAATAAGGCCTTTACCGAACACATTGTTGATGCCTTGATGCAATCTTATGAAGAAAAACATGAGTTGAAAGTTTCTATCCCTAGAAAACTCTATGATGAGTGGGAACCTACTATTAAAATTAAAATTAAAGATGATGAGTTTCATGCTTTGTGTGATTTGGGTGCTAGTGTCTCTACTATTCCCAAAACTTTGTGTGATTTGCTAGATTTCCGTGACTTTGATGATTGCTGTCTAAACTTGCATCTTGCGGATTCCACTATTAAAAAGCCTATGGGAAGAATTAATGATGTTCTTATTGTTGCAAATAGGAACTATGTGCCCGTAGATTTTATCGTTCTTGATATAGATTGCAATCCTTCATGTCCTATTATTCTTGGTAGACCTTTCCTTAGAACGATTGGTGCAATTATTGATATGAAAGAAGGGAATATTAGATTCCAATTTCCCTTAAAGAAGGGCATGGAACACTTCCCTAGAAATAAAATAAAATTATCATATGAATCTATCATGAGAGCCACTTATGGATTGCCTACCAAAGATGGCAATACCTAGATCTATCCTTGCTTTTATGCCTAGCTAGGGGCGTTAAACGATAGCGCTTGTTGGGAGGCAACCCAATTTTATTTGTGTTTTTTGTTTTTGCTTCTGTTTAGGAATAAATAATCCATCTAGCTTATGTTTGGATGTGGTTTTATGTTTTAATTAGTGTTTGTGCCAAGTAGAACCTATAGGATAACCTACGATGATAGTTGATTTGATTCTGCTGAAAAACAGAAACTTTGCACGCACGAATATAATTTTGTCAAATCACAGGAACATGATTTTGCGTTGATTATTTTTGCTGATTTTAAATAAACAAATTTTACAGGACTTGCTATTTTGGTAGGATTTTTAGAGTTCCAGAATTTTGCGTTAGTTACAGATTGCTATAGACTGTTTTGTTTTTGACAGATTCTGTTTTACGTGTGTTGTTTGCTTATTTTGATGAATCTATGGCTAGTAAAATAGTTTATAATCCATAGAGAAGTTGGAATACAGTATTTTTAACACCAATATAAATAAAGAATGCGTTCATTACAGTGCCCTTGAGTAGTTCTTTGTTTTCTTTCTCTAACGGAGCTCACGAGATTTCTATTGAGTTTTGTGTTGTGAAGTTTTCAAGTTTTGGGTGAATTCTTTTGATGGATTATGGAACAAGGAGTGGCAAGAGCCTAAGCTTGGGGATGCCCATGGCACCCCCAAGATAATCAAGGACACCAAAAAGTCAAAGCTTGGGGATGCCCTGAAGGCATCCCTCTTTAAATCCACTTCCATCGGTAATTTACTTGGAGCTATATTTTTATTCACCACATGATATGTGTTTTGCTTGGAGCGTCTTGTATTATTTGCGTCTTTGCTTGTTAGTTTAACACAATCATCCTTGATGTACACACCTTTTGAGATAGACATACATGAATTGGAATTTTTTAGAATACTCTATGTGCTTCACTTATATCTTTTGAGCTTGATAGTTTTGCTCATAGTGCTTCACTTATATCTTTTGAGCGTGATAATTTTTGCTCTAGTACTTCACTTAGATCTTTTAGAGCACGGTGGTGGATTTGTTTTAAAGAAACTATTGATCTCTCATGCTTCACTTAGATTATTTTGAGAGTCGTTAATAGCATGGTAATTTGCTTAATATTAATATACTTGGTATTCAAGATATGTGAAACTTTCTTTTGAGTGAATTGAATACTAAGATAAGTTTGATGCTTGATAATTGTTTTGAGATATGGAGGTGATAATATCAAAGTCGTGCTAGTTGGGTGATTATGAATTCAAAGAATGCTTGTGTTGAAGTTTGCAAGTCCTGTAGCATGCACGTACGGTTAAAGTTATGTAATAAATTTGAAACATGAAGTGTACCTGGCTTGTGCATCCTTATGAGTGGCGGTCTGGGACGAGCGATGGTATTTTCCTACCAATCTATCCCCCTAGGAGCATGCGCGTAGTACTTGATTTTTGATGACTTCTAAATTTTTGCAATAAGTATATGAGTTCTTTTGACTAATGTTGAGTCCATGGATTATACGCACTCTCACCTTTCCACCTTTGCTAGCCTCTTCGATACCGTGCATTGCCCTTTCTCACCTTGAGAGTTGGTGCAAACTTACGGTGCATCAAACCCGTGATACGATCGCTCTATCACGCATAAACCTCCTTATATCTTCCTCAAAACAGCCACCATACCTACCTATCATGGCATTTCCATAGCCATTCCAAGATATATTGCCATGCAACTTCCATCATCATCATCATCATGACATACATTACTTTTGTCATATTGCCATTGCATGATCATGTAGTTGACATCGTATTTGTGGCAAAGCCACAGTGCGTTATTTTTCATACATGTCACTCTTGATTCATTGCACCATCCTGGTACACCGCCGGAGGCATTCATATAGAGTCATATCTTTTTCTAAGTTTCGAGTTGTAATCCTTATGTTGTAATCAATAGAAGTGTGATGATCATCATTATTAGAGCATTGCCCAAAAAGAAAAAAAAGAAAAAAAAGAAGAAAGGCCAAAAGGAAAAAAAAGAAAGGCCCCAAAAAAAAGGGAAAAAAAGAAAATAAATAAAAAGGGTAATGCTACTATCTCTTTTTCCACACTTGTGCTTCAAAGTAGCACCTTGTTCCTCATGTAGTGAGTCTCATATATTTTGCTTCAAAGTAGCACCTTGTTCTTCATGTAGTGAGTCTCATAAGTTGTCTTTTTATACTAGTGGGAATTTTTCATTATAGAACTTGGCTTGTATATTCCTACGATGGGCTTCCTCAAATGCCCTAGGTCTTCATGAACAAGCGAGTTGGATGCACACCCACTAGTTTTCTTTTGTTGAGCATTCATAGCTCTAGTGCATCCGTTGCATGGCAATCCCTACTCCTCATGTTGACACCAATTAATGGGCATCTCCATAGCCCGTTGATTATCCTCGTCAATGTGAGACTTTCTCCTTTTTTGTCTTCTCCACACAATCCCCATCATCATACTCTATTCCACCCATAGTACTATATCCATGGTTCACGCTCATGTATTGCGTGAAGGTTGAAAAAGTTTGAGATTATTTAAGTATGATACAATTGCTTGGCTTGTCATCGGGGGTATAGAATTTCGGAACATCTTTGTGTGACGAAAATGAAGCATAGCCTAACTATATGATTATTGTAGGATGAACTTTCTTTTGCCATGTTATTTTGAGAAGACATGATTGCTTTGATTAGTATGCTTGAAGTATTATTATTTTTATGTCAATATGAACTTTTGTCTTGAATCTTTCGGATCTGAATATTCATATCACAATTAAGAAGATTTACATTGAAATTATGCCAAAGTATCACTCCGCATCAAAAATTCTCTTTTTATCATTTACCTACTCGAGGATGAGCAGGAATTAAGCTTGGGGATGCGATCGTCTCCAGCGTATCTATAATTTTTGATTGCTCCATGCTACTTTATCTACTGTTTTGGACTATATTGGGCTTTATTTTCCACTTTTATGTTATTTTGGGACTAACCTATTAACCGGAGGCCCAACCAAGAATTGCTGTTTTTTGCCTATTTCGGTGTTTCGAAGAAACGGAATATCAAATGGAGTCCAAACGGAATGAAGCCTTCGGGAACATGATTTTCTCACCGAACGTGATCCAGGAGACTTGGACCCTACTCCAAGAAGCAAAAGAGTCAGTCACGAGGGTGGGGGCGTGCCCCCCTGCCTCGTGCCCCCCCTGTTGCTCCACCGACGTACTCCTTCCTCCTATATATACCTACGTATCCCCAAACGATGAGAACAGGAGACAAAAACCTAATTCCACCGCCGCAACCTTCTGTATCCACGAGATCCCATCTTGGGGCCTGTTCAGGAGCTCCGCCGAAGGGGGCATCCACCATGGAGGGCTTCTACATCAACACCATAGCCCCTCCGATGAAGTGTGAGTAGTTTAGTTCAGACCTTCGGGTCCATATCTAGTAGCTAGATGGCTTGTTCTCTCTTTTTGGATCTCAATACAATGTTCTCCCCCTCTCTCGTGGAGATCTATTCGATGTAATCTTCTTTTTGCGGTGTGTTTGTTGAGACCGATGAATTGTGGGTTTATGATCCAGCTTATCTATGAACAATATTTGAATCTTCTCTGAATTCTTTTATGTATGATTGAGTTATCTTTGCAAGTCTCTTCGAATTATCCGTTTGGTTTGGCCAACTAGATTGGTAGTTCTTGCAATGGGAGAAGTGTTTAGCTTTGGGTTCAATCTTGCGGTGCCCTTTCCTAGTGACAGAAGGGGCAGCAAGGCACGTATTGTACTGTTGCCATCGAGGATAACAAGATGGTTTTTTTATCATGTTGCATGAATTTATCCCTCTACATCATGTCATCTTGCTTAAGGCGTTACTCTGTTTTTAACTTAATACTCTAGATGCATGATGGATAGCGGTCGATGAGTGGAGTAATAGTAGTAGATGCAGAATCGTTTCGATCTACTTGTCTTGGACGTGATGCCTATATACATGATCATTACCTAGATATGCTCATAACTATGCTCAATTCTGTCAATTGCTCAACAGTAATTTGTTCACCCACCGTAGAATATCTATGCTCTGAGAGAAGCCACTAGTGAAACCTATGGCCCCCGTGTCTATTCTCATCATATCAATCTCCATTACTTTATTACTTGCTTTATTTTTACTTTGCCTTTTACTTTTCACTTTACATATCTATACCAAAAATACCAAAAATATTATTTCATCTCTATCAGATCTCACTCTTGTAAGTGACCGTGAAGGTATTGACAACCCCTAATCGCGTTGGTTGCGAGGAGCTATCGTTTTCTGTAGGTACGAGGGACTTCTGCGTGGTCTCCTACTGGATTGATACCTTGGTTCTCAAAAACTAAGGGAAATACTTGCGCTACTTTGTTGCATCATCCTCTCCTCTTCGGGGAAATCCAACGCAGTGCTCAAGAGGTAGCACTCGACATTGCACTGATTATTGACTGGCGTACGATGAGGTGGAGTGGTGGTGTCTTGGCAGAGGCTTGCCGGCACGGAGCCTGTCGGGACTCTATCTTGTGGTTTTCCTTTGGTCTTGGTGTCCCTGGGAACCTTGCCGGGGCGGTTTGGACTTGGCCCCAGGCGTAGTCTCGACCCTGCTGGGCTCGCCTTCCCGGCAAGGGAGGCCTTCTTGGGAGATTCTCTGGTCACTTAGGCCCTCTTAATGCACTCCTTGATCTCTCAAAGAACGGTTTCTCTGGCTTATCTTTTGTCATGTCTTGGTACTCGATGTATGGGTGGATGTACGCTGGTGCATAAATCAGGTCAGCAAACACAAATGTTTGTTGCACCGACACAACCATCATTTAATATTTCATAATTGCTAAGCGATACTTATGAGATCAAAGCTTCAATCAGGCACATAGGAAGATAGAGGCTTATAGTTTTGCCTCCCAACCATTTACCTCAAGGGTAACGTCAACAATAATAGTTTATGATCACCTACATCCGAGTGGATATATATATATATATATCTCTTTCCCCAAAACATAGTGCTTGCCAAAAAGATAAAATATAAAAGGAAGGGTGAAGATCACCATGACTCTTGCATAAAGGTAGAAAGTAAAATAAAAGGTAGGCCCTTCGTAGAGGGAAGCAGAGGTTGTCATGCGCTTTTTGGTTGGATGCAAGAAATCTTAATGCAATGGAACATTACTCTATATTGCCGCTTGTGATAGAGAACTTTATTATGCAGTCCGTCTCTCTTATTTCTTCCCCATCACAAGTTTGTATAAAGTTAATTTTCCTCGCACTAAAAGATCATACCTATTTAGAGAGGAATTTTTATTGCTTGCAACAATGAAAACTTACTTGAAGGATCTTACTCAATCCATAGGTAGATATAGTGGACTCTCATGGCAAAACTGGGTTAAGGGTTTTTGGATGCAGAAGTTGTATCTCTACTTAGTACGAAATTTTTGGCTAGCATAGGATTACAAGCAAGCTCAACATGGTGGAGGATCCATGACAATATAACTTCTATTCAGATATAAGGGAACATAACACATTATCTTGTCTTCCTTGTCCAACATCAACTTATTAGCATGCAATATTTTAATTAGTGCTCACAATCACAAAAGATGTCCAAGATGGTGTATTTATAGGTGAAACCTCTCTTTCTTTATTACTTTCTACTAATTGCAACAATGACCGATACTATGTTTGTCAACCCTCAACAAATTTCATGCATCATACTTCTTATATGTGAAGTCATCACTCCCCATAAGATTATTATATAATATTTTTATTTCTTTTATTCTTTTTCTTTTCCAAGATCAAAGCAAGAAAGGAAAACCCTCGACTCAAAACTAATCTTTATTATGTAACTCTGCACTCGATTACATAGATAAAATATAAAGCAAAACTCAAATACTAGATCATACTAAAACTTTTATTCTAGTAGAGCAAGATTTAACCAAAAGGATCGAACTAAGATAAATGATAAAGGTAAAGATGTGATGGTGATACGATACTAGGGAACCTCCCCCAAGCTTGGCATAAGCCAAGGGGAGTGCCCATACCCATGTACTCAAGTCTTCTTCTTCGGAGGTGGTGGTGATGAAGTTGATGATGTGGGAGGCTTGTCCTCCATCTTCCAAGGCATAGGCTCACCATCGTAAAATGATGGACGAGTCTCCGGAATCCTCAAATTTGCAGCCAAACTCATCCTCTTAAATCTGTATTCATAGTCATAGTTTTGGTTTTGCAGGTCATAGATCTGGTCTTGGAGGTGCTCGATTTTCTCATGAAGCTTGAAGATGGCCTCTCCAATATTGTTGTTGTCCAGCTTGTGATCATGGGTGAATTCCAGGATCATGGAATGGTTGGCGTTGAGTCCGCGTTCCACCATCCCTTGGAACTTGAAGACCTCCTGCCCCACCGCTTCGAGCTTTGCCTCCACGCTTTCGGTCTTCTTTGGCCCTTGAACGTCCCGGATGTGAAGCACCCCTCTTGCATCTCAATGATTTGAGGGTGTTTCGTCACTTCCAGAAGGTAGGGGTTGATGACCTTTTCGTAGAACTTGTCCTTGGGGGGACTTGGAGATGTCATGGCGATCTAGATCCACAAATATAGCTCGAAACAAGAATAGAGGATATTGTCGTAATACGGTGGTCAAAACCTTTGGGAGATTATATAATGATTTTTTACCATGAAAAGCAAGTATTCTAAGAGAAAACGGAGTCCAGGAGGTACACGAGGTGGCCACAAGCTCGGGAGGCACGCCCAGGGGGTAGGGCGCGCCCCCCAGGCTTGTCGCATGCTCGTGCACTTTTCGGACTACTCTTTAGTTTCCAATTTTTTTAAATATTCCAAAACAGAGTAAAATTGCTTTTGGAAAACTTTTGGAGTCGGTTTACTTACCGTATCACATACCCATTCCTTTTCTGAGTTCTAGAGTGTTCAAGAAGATTTCCTTTATGTACTTCTCTGGATTTATGGAATGAATAATATTAGTTTCAACATTTATGGGTGTACCTGAGATATAATGATTGATTCTTTGTCCATTCACCGCCTTCAGGTTGTTGCCTTTGGCATTGTTGATTTTGATGGCACCGGAATGATAAACTTCTTCGATAATGTAAGGACCTTCCTATTTGGGGAGAAGTTTTCCTGCAAAAAAACTTAAACGAGAACTGTATAGCAAGACATGGTCACCTACATTAAATTCCCGCTTTTGTATTCTTTTGTCATGCCATCTTTTAACATTTTCTTTAAACAACTTGGCATTTTCTTAGGCTTGGGTTCTCCATTCATCAAGTGAGCTATATCAAATAACCTCTTCTCATCGGCAAGTTTGAAAGCATAGTTGAGTTCTTTAATTGCCCAATAAGCTTTATGTTCTAATTTAAGAGGTAAGTGACATGCTTTTCCGTAAACCATTTTATATGTCGAGACATTCCCATAGGATTTTTATAAGCGGTTCTATAAGCCCATAATGCATCATCGAGTTTCCTAGACCAATTCTTCCTAGATCTATTAACAGTCTTTTGCAAGATCAGTTTTATTTCTCTATTACTTAATTCTACTTGACCACTAGAATGAGGATGATATGGAGATGCAATTCTATGGTTAATATCATACTTAGCAAGTGATACGTCTCCAACGTATCTATAATTTTTGATTGTTCCATGCTATTATATTATCTGTTTTGGATGTTTTATATGCATTAAGATGCTATTTTATATTATTTTTTGGACTAACCAATTAACCTAGAGCCCAATGCCAGTTTATGTTTTTTTCCTTGTTTTTGAGTTTTGCAGAAAAGGAATATCAAACGGAGTCCAAATACAATAAAAGTTTACGATGATTTTTCTTGGACCAGAAGACACCCGTAGGACTTGAGAACCAAGTCAGAGGAGTACCGAGGTGGCTGTCGGTGTCAAAACCGGCAGATCTCGGGTAGGGGGCACAAGCTGTATGTCTGAGGGCCGATGGTAACTATGGACAAAGGACACAGCGTTTACCCAGGTCCGGGCCCTCTTAATGGAGGTAAAACCCTACTCCTGGTTGATTATATTCGAAGGGTATAGGGGTTACAAGAGTTGATCTACCACGAGATCGTGTTAGCTAACCCTAGATTAGCTAGCTGAGCAATGTTGTGTTTCTGTCTCCGATCTAACCCTCTGATTTATATAGACACCGGAGGGGCTTTTGTACAAAAGTCAGTTTAAAAGAAAGGAAATAACATATCCGGACACCTATACTTGCCATCCACGCATATGGGAGTCCCTACCGGACACAAGAGGTGATCTTCTGTCTTGTAGCTTGACGGCCCATCAGTCCGACCCATATCTAATAGACCGGACGCCCGAGGACCCCCTGGTCCAGGACTCCCATAGTAGCCCCTGAACCAGTCTTCAATGACTATGTGTTCGGTGTGCAGATTGTCTTCGGCATTGCAAGGCGGGTTCCATGAATAGTACACATCGGATTTCCTTCGTAAAAGAATTGTATCCGGCTTTTCATAATGAACACAACCCTTAGCCGCGAAGGCATGATGTATAAAAATAAGAATAGTGTCTTTTACTCACAACTTTTTTGGCGAAGTGTCAAACTTGACCCTTCGACGTTTTGAACCGTTTTCACACCTCGCGTTCCGTGTTTCGAGGCCAAGGCCCATTGACCCGTCCAGTCAAAACAGAGATCATGCCCACTTAATATGGGATTGCCCATCAATAGAATTAGGGTAATCCAACCGTTTACGATGCACGCTTTCATTGGGAATAGGTGAACTTCAATGCGCAAGTGGGGTGACGGTTGGCATTTTTACCGCCTATAAGAGGGCAATAGATTTCTCCTTTCTTCCCCATGCCTTCCAGTCTCCTCTGCCTTCCAATCTCCCAAGCTCTCAGCGCCCGAAAAGTCTCTGTCTTTCTCACCACCATCACCACCTCCTCCGACCATGGCCGGATCCGGTTCCAAGGGCAAGTGGGAGGCCTCCTCCGTCACGGAGAAGGAGATAAAAGATCTCCGGAGTGTGGGATACCTCGCCGCCAACAATGTGCACAGGCTCCCCCCCAAGGGTCAAGTCATTCCCACTCCAGAGCCCAGCGAACGGGTCGTCTTTCTTCCTCAATTCCATAGAGGGTTAGGTTTTCCGCTCTACCCATTTGTCTGTGGACTCATGTTCTACTACGGGCTAGATTTCCATGATCTAGCCTCGAACTCTTTCCTCCACATCTCGGCGTTCATTGTGTGTGAGGCTCTCCTCCGCATCCACCCACACTTCAGCATATGGCTCAAGGTCTTCAATGTGAAGCCGAAGGTGGTCGACGGCAGCATGCAGACTGCGGCGGAGCTATGATCAACAAGCTGCCCAACACCACGTGGCCCAAGGGGGCCTTCGTGGAGACCATCAAGATCTAGCAACATGAGTGGTTCTATATCACTGAGCCGCGCCACACTAAGTGGGCGGCAATTTTGGAATTCAGATCCGGACCCCCCATGAGGCTCGTCTCCTAGACCGCGAAGGGCCATGACTGGGGGTCTCAGACGGAGGTGCAGACGCAGCAAATGCGTATCACCAACGTGTTGGGAAAAAATGTTGGTCTAACCAACGTGGTTCAAATTATGCTCTTCCGCCACATCCTCCCCTGCCAGCACCGAGCTTCCCCCATGTGGGAGTTTAATTCGGAGGAGCTGCAGACTCTGTAGCATTTCCTCGACACCACGCACGAGGGAATATGGAAGCTGCTCTTCAAGGCGCATAAGAGCTGGCCCATGGAGACCGAAGACGTCGGCCTCAACGCCACGAATTCGGCCACTCCGATAAGTATTTAACTTTCCGAAGACATACCCAGTTTATATATTCGGTTGATCCGGAGAGACCGAGGCCGTCTCCTCCCATGAGGAAGACGAGGACGAAGAGGAGGATGAAGAGGAAGAGGAGGAAGTGTAGAGCGACTCCCCCTTCAAGATGAGGAGGGGAAAGAGGACAGCCTCCGAGAACCTGGAGGGAGCGGCGCCGGAGAAGGGGAGGATGATCCTCTCGGATAGTTCAGACTCAGAGTCCGAACACAGCCCGAAGAGGGTCCAAAGGGAGAATCCCTGGCCGAAATGTAAGTATCGAAAACTTACTCGTTCAGTTATCGCTTAATCTACCTTTGTCATATCAAATCTTATTCTGCTTTTCAGTCCTCCGCGCGAGATCCCGATTCCCTCCTCTTCGGAGGGGAACTCTCTAGCACTTGGAGAGGCAGAGAGTGACAGACCATCTCGCATCTTCTCTCCCCCTGCCATGGAGGACACTGGGGTGTCATCCCAAAGGCCATCTCCTGGCCGAGGAGGAGTGGACGAGACCATAGAGCGGGGCACGGCGACCCCCATGACCACCTAGGGTGGGGGGGGGCTCAACAGTCCGGGCCCTTGCCAAACACCGTCCCGGAGACCAGTATGGCTCCAGGTTCGGATCAACACCCCCTTCGAAAGAGGGGGGGAGGAGCAGCAGCTCCGTCGGCGGCCTTTGTCAATCCGGAGGCCGCTGACACTTTGCAGGAAGCACTGCAACGTGCATCCATCATGGAGGAACACCGCACCCTGATGGGTGCGGTTATGGAAAAGGTTCGGTCCGAGAAGAGTGGACTGACCGAAGCCTTCAACAACCTACTGATGGGCTTTGAGGTATGCGATGTAATACTCTTTACAAGTTTTTTGTATATATATAGGTGTGTGTGTGTGTGTGTGTGTGTGTGAGGCGAAACCCATGTGTAGACAGTAGCCCCTAAGACTCTGTCCGGATTAGAACAATCCGGACAGAGGATCAAAAACAAGTTGATAATGCGTCATATATGTTGTTGGACAGTCTTCTATGTTGGCGGCTACTGCCCAGGCCGCAGAGATTGCCAAGCTTAATCGGAAGCTTAGGCTATCCGGTGAGGAACTCGACCGCATGAACGAACGGTTTAATGAAACCCAAGGTATGAGGCACTACTACATACCCGAAATTTATATGTGTTGTAGTCGTTTAAATTGACTAAAATGTTATAAATATACTCATAGTTGGCGCAACCGAGGTCTACTCCCTCAAGAGTGCCCTCGCCCAAGCCAAGAAGGAGGCAGAGGTGAGGAAGGAGGCCGCTGACAAAGCGGCCAAGGAGTTAGAGGTGGATCAAACCACCCGCCGGAGACATGAGGCGCGGGTGGGGGAGGTCGAATAGGAGCTCAAGGACGACATCACCAAGTGCGAGTCCTTGGAGCTGAAGAGTTCGGAACAAGCCTCCAAGCTCACCAAAGCACTGGAAAGCGCGAAATAAGCCTGGGTTGATACCCAGGGCGCTCGCCAAGAGGTCCAAGAGGCGAGGCAAATAGCACCTGGTAAGGCCTTTATCATGTAGAGTAAATTTACAAGGAAGAGATATATTTTGCTGACCCGGGTTTGGAGTTCTACAAGCGCATTTGCGGATCTGTCGAGGAGCATTGCTGATGCCGCCAAGTTCTTCCGCACTGAAGAGGGGAGTTCCACAGAGAAGCTATTCTGGTTGCAATACCTTGCGCCAAAGTATCCGGTGCCCCTCAGCGATCAGCTAAAGCAGCTGACGAAGCTGCATAGGGTGGCCAGACTAGCCATGAAGGACGTGATAGTCCATATTTGGCCAGCCGATCCCATACCCAGTAGCTACTTCGGACTTGTGAAGCAGCTGGTCAAGGCGTGCCCTCGGGTGGATGCCATCAAGCGGTCGGCCTGCATAGAAGGTGCCCGGATGGCCATCGCCCGAGTCAAGGTACAATGGGCGGAGATGAAGGCCACCGAGATTGCCATCGCAGAGCCGCCTGAAGGCAAGGATCACCAGCGGCCGAAGAAGTACTTCGGCGAGGTCCTCAAGGGAGCCCGAATTGTAGAGGGCCAGTGCTCCAAGGACATCATATTTGATTAGTGGAGTCCGGTTTGTAAGAGTCATGATGAACTTATGGTGTAAAATATTTATGCTTGTGCTTTATAATTAGTTTATCCTCCTATTTGGCCGTTTATAAGTCTGAACGTTTACCAGTCGTCGGCTTATGCCCCCACGTAAATATTACAGGAGTGTTCGGGAACGCATGACTGCACTTTATCCAACGTCTTGGTCCGATGTAGGAGGCATCTTGCGAAGTGAACTAGGCAATCAGACTATGCGGCTTTAGTACTTTCACTTAGCCATAAGAGTCCATTGGTGGCGCTAAGTACTAGCCCCTTGTTTGCGTGAGCGATAGTCCAGAGTATGGCGCCTTTGCAATGCGGCTGGTCCAAGCCCAGCCCTTCGTATAACACGTCATAAATCGCGAATGATTTGTAGTATAACACTAAGTCACCGGATCGCTGACCCGCTCTCGCCTATCATTACAGTCAGTTTTCAGCTTTCTCTACTGAGGTACTTAACCAGACGAACCAGAAATACAATCACAGTAGTTCTCCCTTTACTACCTTAGCCGAACTTGCGAAACGTAAGGTGGCAAACACAGGAGCCGGGCAACCCAACTATAGACCAAAGACATGATTCGGAGCCGATGCATATAATGCAATATCTGGGATGCCGAGAGTTCCCTAGAGGTGTTCGGACTTAAGAGTTTGCGGGGCCGAATACAACCCCTGGTATGAAGGTCGTGCCAAGCCACGTATGTCAGTTAAACGTAAGGGGGTGACACATATGGTGAGATAATACAAGGATCAAACCAAGAAGGTGATAATCATCTGTTTCCTCTATATCCTTACTGATATGTCAAGGTTTGTTCCGACAGACAATGACGTTCAATATCAAGGTCATGTTACATGCCTAAAGAGAAAAAGAAAAACTTTTACATAAGGGACAGTCTAACACAGGGCCTAAAGACCATAGTTCGAAAAACTCCAGTAATGCCCTGTTGCACATCTGCGCCATTTCTCCTTAGTAATAAGTCCATTGATAGGAGTATTTGATGGTTGGGAATCGCTAGCCTTAAAAGGATCTCCTGACAACCATCTAGCAAGTACGACTCTTGATGAACCTGTAGTAAGGGAAAAAAGATATAGGCGGTCTAGATAAGGTCAAGCCGTACAATGGACCTTTTTCGCAGTGTGCCTCCGGCGCTGCCCAAGGTATTTTTAGTGTGTAATTATGTACGTGTGGTACATAAGCCACAACCTGATAGGGCGATCAGCAGAGGCCGAACTGCTAATCAAGGTCTGGATCCATTGATTTATCGCTATTGTGCACGGACCGGACTCGTTTGGATACGTCATTGGCTTTATTGGCCGGTGAATTGTTCGGCTTGATAAGGACGCCATACATTTCGGCTGCAAGGGTTGCGATGTGATCTTCAGTATGGAGGGAGCCCTCCATATTACCATTGACTGTAATAAGGCCACGAGGTCTGGGCATCTTAAGCTTTAAGTAAGCGTAGTGCAGGACTGCATTAAAGCGGGCGAAAGTAGTTCATCCGAGCAGTGCATGGTAGCCACTACGAAAAGGGACGATATCGAAGATTAACTCTTCGCTACGAAAGTTGTCTGGGGAAACGAATACTACCTCCAGTGTAACTGAGCCCGTGCAACGAGCCTCCACGCCCGGTATCATGCCTTTAAAGATAGTGTTACTAGGCTTGATTCTTGATGGTTCGATGCCCATCTTGTGGATGGTGTCTTGATAGATCAAATTAAGACTGCTGCCTCCATCAATAAGGACTCTGGTGAGGTGGTATCCGTCAATAATTGGATCAAGTATCAGGGAAGCCGAACCCCCGTGAAGGATGCTGGTTGGGTGATCCCTGCGATCAAAAGTGATCGGGCAGGCTGACCATGGGTTAAATTTGGGGGCGACAGGCTCTACAGCGTAGACGTCCCTTAGTGCGCGCTTGCGCTCTCTTTTGGGGATATGAGTGACATAGATCATATTCACTGTTTTCACCTCGGGGGGAAACTACTTCTGACCCCCGGTGTTCGGCTGACGGGGCTCATCATCGTCTTTGCTTGGAGGTCCCTTGCCCTTGTTTTCGGTATTTATCTTACCGGCTTGTTTGAAAACCCAACAATTCCTATTGGTGTGGTTTGCAGGCTTATCGGGTGTGCCATGAATCTGACAGGGCCTCTCAAGGATTTTATCCAAGCTGGATGGCCTGTCCTTGTTGCCTTTGAAAGGTTTCTTCCGCTGACCAGACTTAGGGACACTGAATCCGGCATTGACTGTCGTATCATCTGCGTCGTCATTG
Source organism: Aegilops speltoides (assembly GCA_021437245.1). Classification (NCBI taxonomy): domain Eukaryota; kingdom Viridiplantae; phylum Streptophyta; class Magnoliopsida; order Poales; family Poaceae; genus Aegilops; species Aegilops speltoides. Next base: position 334,087,542 of record CM038143.1, read on the forward strand.
TTGTTCCGATATTCATTTTATTGCGGCGAGATTTACCATTGTCGTCACACACCTCAGAAGTGCCAGGGTCGCCCGAGCTGTTGCTTCTATGAGCCAAACAGACTCTTAGGCGCTTCTCAGAGCCTAAACGGCAAGCCATGGGAGAAGAGCTACCCAAGCTACTTGAGGCCGGATTCATCAGAGATATCAAGCATCCGGATTGGCTGGCAAATCTGGTAATGGTACCAAGGAAGGACAAATCCTGGCGCCTATGCGTCGATTTCAAAGACCTCAACAAGGCTTGCCCCAAGGATCCCTTCCCCCTCCCTCGCATCGACCAAATCATCAACGCCACCGCAGGACACGACTCACTATGTTTCCTCGAGGCATACTCCGGATACCATCAAATAAAGATGGCAGAGTCCGACCAAGCCGCAACGGCCTTCATAACGCCATATGGTCCCTTCTGCTTCAACACTATGCCTTTCGGGCTTAAAAATGTCGGTGCAACCTATCAACACATGATTCAAACATGCCTGGAGAAGCAAATTGGCAAAACAGTGGAGGCATATGTGGACAACATGGTCATAAAAACAAGACACGTCGAAACATTAATAGATGACTTGAGACTTACGTTAGACAACCTCCGAACATACGACATCAAGCTAAACCCGGAAAAGTGTGTTTTTGGCGTACCCTCTGGGAAGTTGCTCGGCTTCATCATTTCCAATAGAGGAATCGAAGCAAATCCGGCAAAAGTCAGAGCTCTGTCGCAGTTCGCTATCCCAATAGACCTCAAGCATATCCAAAAACTAGCTGGATGTGTGGCTGCCTTAAGCCGCTTTATCTCCCGATTAGGAGAAAAGGCACTACCTCTCTACCGCCTTCTTGATGCGAACAACACGTGTGGGCCGGATGAAGCATGGCGGACTGGATGAAATAAAGACCCTATTGGCTAGTAATCCAGTCCTGACAGCGCCAAATATTGGTGAACCTATGCTACTGTACATAGCTGCAACACATCAAGTTGTAAGCGCAGTGCTCGTCGTCGAACGAGAAGCAAACGGACACAAATTCCCGCTTGAAAAACCGGTATATTACGTGTCCACTGTCCTCACCCCATGCAAATCCCGATACCCACACTATCAAAAGATAGCATACACAGTCTTCATGGCATCCCGGAAGCTACAACACTACTTCCAGGAGTGTTCAATTACGGTGGCCTCCGAAGTACCACTCAACTACATAATAAACAACCGCAACACCACGAGACGGATTGCTAAATGGGCCATCGAGCTCCTTCCGTTCGACATAACATACAAACCACGGCGGGCCATTAAGTCGCAAGTATCGGCTAACTTTGTCGCCGAATTGACGTGAACTCTAATTGGATCATGCACTTCGATGGCTCTAAAATGTTGGCCGGATTGGGAGCAGGTGTAGTCCTGACTTCCCCCACCGGAGACACGGTCCAATACGTAGTCCAAATATTATACACAGACTCCAACAACGCAGCCGAATACAAGGCCTGTTGCATGGTCTTCGGATGGCAGTCTCTATGGGCATTCAACGCCTGGAAGTGTGCGGGGACTCAAACCTCGCAATATCACAAATAAATGGAGACTTTGATGCCAAGGATCCAAAAATGGCGGCATACCGCAATGCCATCCTCAAAATGTCAGCTCGGTTTGAGGGGCTCGAATTCCACCATGTGGCTCGAGAAAACAATCAAGCGGCAGATAACCTCGCTCGCATCAGCGCTAAGTGCGACCCTATCCCACCTAACATATTCCTGGAAAGGCTGTTCAAGCCATCCGTGGTATGGGAAGGGGAGTCCGGCAACACTAGCTCGGCTCCGAATACAACCCCAGATTCCGAACCATCTGATGTAATCGGGGGATCCGCCATCGAAATAATGCATTCGGCCCACGAAATCATGGCTGTAATTGCCTCGTGGACCAAGCCTTTCTTGGCCTACCTAAATAGGCAGGAGCTCCCTGAGGACCAAAATGAAGCACGTTGTGTTGTGCAGCATTCCAAGGCCTACAAAGTCCATGAGGGAGAACTCTATAAGAAAAGCGCCACCGGAGTGCTCCAGAGATGCATCTCCGAAGAGGAAGGGCGGCAGCTCTTGGCCGAAATCCATGCAGGACTCGGCGGGCACCACGCTACGGCTCGGGCACTAGTCAGCAAAGCCTTCCGTATAGGTTTTTATTGGCCGCCAGCCCGAGCAGATGCACAGGACCTTGTCCAACACTGCGTCGGTTGCCAATTCTTTGCCAATCAGAGGCATATGCCCCCCTACCGCTCTCCAAACAATCCCCATTACTTGACCCTTCGCGGTCTGGGGGCTGGATATGGTTGGACCTCTTAAAGGGGGAAGCCATAAGAAAAAATACTTATTGGTCATAGTGGACAAGTTCACCAAATGGATAGAAGCCAAACCAGTTAAAACAGCCGAATCCGGACCAGTGATAGACTTCATATCAGGGGTTGTACACTGTTATGGCGTCCCCCATAGCATCATCACTGACAATGGCTCAAACTTCACAGCCGATGAAGTGAAAACTTGGTACGGCAACAGGGCATTAAGCTTGATTACGCCTCCGTCTACCATCCCCAAACAAACGGCTAGGTCGGACGTGCAAACGGTCTCATTATGAGCGGCATCAAACCCAGACTAGTGCGGTCCTTGACAGAATCGGACATGAGTGGGTTGAGGAGCTCGACTCCAAACTCTGGGGGCTGCGGACCACGCCGAATCGCACCACCGGATACATACCATTTTTTACGGTGTACGGCGCAGAAGCAGTACTACCCTGCGACATAATCCACGACTCACCTCGCGTGCGCCTGTACGAAGAGAAGGAAGCCGAGTTAGATCGGCAGGGCAACTTAGATGCCCTAGAGGAGGAGCGCGATGTCACAAAAGCCCATTCCGCATTCTATTAGCAACAGGCTCGAAGGTATCAAAGCAGAGAAGTGCGGGCCAAAACTTACAATATTGGCGAACTCGTTCTATGCCTACCGGAGAAGAAGAAGGACAAGCTCAGACCTAAGTGGGAGGGTCCCTTTATTATTGATAAAGTTCTCACCGGAGGAGCGTACCGCCTGCGTAATGCATCCGATAACAGACTCGAGCCGAACCCATGGAACGCGGCCAGACTCCGGAAATTCTACACCTAGTGCCAAACTCAGTGTTCGTCTCCTTACCCACGCTCTTTTAATTATGTTCCCCCTCTTTCCTTTCTCGCCCTTTTTTCCTCCTTCACACAAAGTATTCAATACAGTGCGGATGTTCGGATCACTCTGGCCGCACTATGTGTGTTCACCATACCCGGGGCTTCCTATACGGAAGCTAAATATAATTACTTTCATGGCTTCCTGCCTATCACATATGCGTTATTTTTCCATATGTGCCTTTTCTTCACCATTATATGCATCGATATGACTTAAGAAGTGGCCATGCTGGGTTGCCTGGCTCTTGTGTTTATGCCCTACGTTCGCGTTAATTCGGCTAGGGCATAAGGGGAGCACCTCTGCGATTATTACTGCCGGTTCAGCCGGATGTGTACCTCAGACTGGGTGAACCGAAAGCTAGCGTTCTTAAGGGAATATTCGGTCGGTGAACAAAAGATGTTTCTTTCGTTTATTATGACGTGAATCCCCAGATGTTTCGTATCCTGCATTTTTGTTTGCAGTTCGGACATGTACATCGATGCATGCGTACCCAGGGAAAGGAACCCCTAACAGAACTATTCTCCTTGGAAGATGTTTCTTACTACCCATGTAATATAATATAACTAGTTGGGTACTTGTCTGTTCAAGCACTTATGACCCCTACGCCTGGTTTCCACGCATACCCCGGTTTTACATAACTGAGCGGGTATTCGGATACACCCCGGACTGTCGGATCCAGGGGCTAAAGCGAAAAGGTCTGCCATGACAAAAGATTTCTAATCCGGCTAGGGACTACATATGTCCATTGAATTACATAGTCACTTGGACTGACTATATTCTTCCTCTATACCATCCAACAGGCTATCTAGCTTGCAATCCTATTGGGAATACTTTGCGGCTAACGCTACCTGGTCATACACCAGACTTACGGGAATCTCTTGCCCATCTGGCCCCGCCGGTCCGACTTCGGCCATATGGTTCGGGTCAAGCTTGGTGTAGCGTGTCTTCACCATCACCCAGGCTTCCCTTGCACCTTGTCGGCAGGCTGACACCTTCCACAACCGGAAGCGCAGCCGTGCTCCTTGGAGCATATCCACGAGCTCCCCCATGCCTCCTGGCAGGGAAGTGGATGGCCACAAGGCCTGGGCAATACCCTACATCACGTGCCGAACTCGTATGTGCAGCTGTGAGAGATCTTGCAGTAAATCGCCTGCGGACCCGGGCATTTCCTCTTCAGGACGGCCCGTCAACATACCTACATATATAAACTCTTTTAATATGCTTCCTCGCCGAACTGTACTGGAGTTCGTTTAGGCACTTACCATAAATGCCGCGACGAAGCCTTCTGTTCTCCTTCATGGAGTCCGCCAGCTGAGCTCGAACATCTGATAATTTGACGCCCAACCGGACGTTGGAATCTTGGAGATATTTTTTCCTCCTGCCTAACCTGCGTAAGCACACGCTCACCAGCCTTTAGCTGTCTTTGGAGATGCGACTCGCTATCTCTTACGACCTCCGGATTCGTCCCAGGATTGTCTGCAGAATTTCCTGTTAGACTTATAAATCAAGCCAATTAATAAATGGTATATTTCCATAAATTTCATTATTAAGACAAATGTTACCAGGTGAGGCCTTTTGGGATTCCTCTAGTTTGGCAACCGCGGCCCTCAACTGGGTCTTGCACTCCTCCAGCTCTTGAGACAAATGGGTATTCTTCTCTACAAGGACTTGTGCATTAAATGATCCTTAAATCAGTTGTTCCAACCATTTCAAGTCTCAGGGGCTACTTCTATACATGCTTATCAAATTTCCTTACCCGTATATCTTTTGCATATTGGTCCGTCGCTCGGGCGAGCCTGCCTTGAGTAGCTCGGATGTATGCGTCTCCCAAATTGAAAGCATTAAATGCCTCTTCGGAAAACATGCTATTGCGAAGTACGGCCCGTCGGCGCCAGTGATTCATGGCACTCTCTACTTCAGAATTTGTGGCTGAGAGCATATCCGCATCCTCTTTCGGAGGACAATTCGGCATCGGCCCCGCATCGGCCTCCTCTCTCGAAACCGGTTCTGGAATCCGGCTAGTAGAGGCGTGACTGGCAGGATCTCTAGATAGTCCGGCGACTCCTCTTTCTGCCAGAACACGAAGGATGCTGTTACATTTCAAACACGATAATCACAGAGCAGGGTTTTACCATACCTCTGTAACGGTGTTTCGGCCCTAACCGCCTTCCTCTTAAGCCTGCCTGACCCAGACGCCCTTTGCCGACGAGCCCCCAGGGGCTCGGCGCCGCGTTTCGCTGGTCGCCTCTATAAAAATATGATATTTTATGCATAAGGCATGGTATAAGAAAGGAGTCCTCTTCAGAGGATAAGGTTTCGGCTTTGCTTACACACAACGCAGGTAGCAGTCCGGGATAGTTGGCAATAATAGCCACCGAGGCGCCATCGCAGCTGGCCTGATAAAATGTCCCGTTGACAAGCTCCACAGATATATCCGGATCTTCTTCAAGTCCTGGATCAAAGGCCCTTCCGGGGTCCTCTGGCTACGGGGAGGGGCTGTTGAATCCTTCCACGGCCCTCCTCAGTTCCTGCTCAGAAATGTCGGGGTAAATGATTATGATGAAGGGTGCCAGAATGAATAGAGTGGAGGAAAGAGTGACGACTTACCCAGCTTGGGGGGTTGTACATGGAGAATCCATCCCGCGGTTTAATACGAAGGAATTCTACTTCTTCTCCTTTATACAAATCGGACAGTATTATCGCCAGAGCAGTGGCGGAGTCCAGAGCTTTACGACCACAGCGGGTGGCATCATCTTCCCCGTTGAAGTGCCACATGGGCTTCCCCCGATATTGAAGTGGCTGCACCCCCCGCATTATGCATATTGCTATAACCTCGACTATAGTCAGCCCTGATTTGGCCAGTGTCTTTATCCTGCTCACCAGGAAGTGGACTTCTCTAGTATTTTCCTCTTGGGGGCCCCGAGGGCGCCAACTCCGGCATGTCTTCGGCGGAGCGTTATTGAACTCAGGGAGGACCGTCCGGACTGGATCTGGAAGGGGAACGTCATCAACATAAAACCACTCCGAGGGCCAGTTTTCAGATGCCTTCTTGGGAGTACCGGACACGTATCCGATCTCGGCGATGCGCCATATTTCGGCTCCGCCCACTTTACATATGGATTCCCCCTAGTTGCGAGGGACAAGGAAGAACAACTTCTTCCATAACCCGAAGTGAGCCTCGCAGCCCAGGAATAATTCACAAAGGGCGACGTATCCTGCGATGTGCAGCACGGAGGCGGGGGTGAAGTTGTGCAACTGGAGGCCGTAGAACTCTAGGAGCCCACGAAGGAATGGGTGGATTGGAAACCCGACGCCTCTTAGCAGATACAGGATAAGGCATATTCGCTCCCCTGGGATGGATTAGGAGAACTCTCTGCTTGCTCCCCGCCATTATAGGTGGCTAGTCCGGCTCGGACGGGGACCATGAACACCGGTGGAAGAAACCCTTGGGTCTACAACTCTATTAAACGGCTATGGGGAACAGAACATTCTTCCCAATCACCTGGCCTAGAGCTAAGGGAGCGAGAAGAGGAGCCGCGGCGGCCGACCATGTTGGTTTGATTTTTTCCGGATGCACTCTGTTGATGCTTGCTCATGGGAAGAAGGTGAGATTTGGGTCTGAGGATCCCCGTATCTTCAAATAGATGGTCGGTCTGCAGGGCCGGGGTGGCAAATGTAAAAATGCTTCGGCTCCTCGTATTCGCTCGACACGTGGAGGTGGCCATTATTGAAGCACAGAAGCCGAGGAGTACAACATTGATGGGAAGCCGGACACTGTTTGTTACAACGGATACTTTGGATTATTCGGAGATGGAACCCGCCTTGCAATGCCGAAGACAATCTGCGCGCCGGACTCATCATCATTGAAGCCTGGTTCAGGGGCTACTGAGGGAGTCCTGGATTAGGGTGTATCCGGACAGCCGAACTATATACCTTAGCCGGACTGTTGGACCGTGAAGATACAAGACTCAAGACTTCGTCCCGTGTCCGGATGGGACTCTCCTTTGCGTGGAAGACAAGCTTGGTAATCCGGATATTAGATCTCCTTCTTTGTAACCGACTCGGTGTAAACCCTAGCCCCCTCCGGTGCCTATATAAACCGGAGGGTTTAGTCCGTAGTGGAAGAATCATAATCATAATAGGCTAGCTTCTAGGGTTTAGCCTCTACGATCTCGTGGTAGATCAACTCTTGTAATACTCATATCTTCAAGATCAATCAAGCAGGAAGTAGGGTTTTACCTCCATCGAGAGGGCCCAAACCTGGGTAAAACATCGTGTCCCTTGCTTCCTGTTACCATTAGCCTAAGATGCACAGATCGGGACCCCCTACCCGAGATCCACCGGTTTTGACACCGACAACCTCCTCTTCGGATTCTGGCATATAGTTGTTGTCTTCCGAATCTTCATGATCGATGTGTTCGGGGCTATACCGACCCTCTTCGCTTTCATCCTATTCAGATGTGGGCTCGACGGGGTATTCTGGATCTTCGGCATCATCCGGAGTCTCATTGTCTCCGGTGCCGGTATTACTATCATTTGCCCGATGCGATCGTGAGCGGCGCCATTGGCGTCGGCGCTTTTGTGGTTTATTGACAGGTTTGTCCTCATCGGGGTTCTGATTGTCCTCGTCATCCTTTTTATCAGGAGAGTCCACCATGTCTACATCATAGGTTGAAGTGGTCCCAGCGCCCCATGATGGGTGGGACTTGGTTTGGTTCGGCGTCGGCATCGTCGTCTATACCGTCGATGTCTTCGAACGCGTAGTCCAACATGTCGGTTAAGTCTTCGACAGTGGCTATTAAGTGGGTGGTGGGTGGGGCATAAAATTCCCCATTCTCAGTCCCCAGCCCGAGCTCGGTACAGTGTCGTGGTTCTAAGTCTGATAGTAAGCATAGGGGGTACAAATGAAGAGGCAAGGTCCTAGCTATGGTGAGATTGTACACAAGACTTTACGAGTTCAGGCCCCTCTTGGAGGAGGTAAAAGCCCTACGTCTTGGTGCCCGGAGGCGGTCGTCTGGATTATGGGAGTATGTGTTACAGGAGGTGCAAACCCTTGTGCCAGAGGAGGGGGGTGGCTTATATATAGTGCGCCAGGACCCCAGCCACCCCCCGTTACAAGAAATTCAATGTTCATAAAGATGGGGCGTTACTGATAACGCCAGCCATAAGTGCTTTTAATGACCTTAAAGACTACAGAGTGAATGCTTTGAAGGAAATATGCCCTAGAGGCAATAATAAAGTTATTTCTTATTTCCTCATATCATGATAAATGTTTATTATTCATGCTAGAATTGTATTAACCGGAAACATAATACATGTGTGAATACATAGACAAACACAACGTCACTAGTATGCCTCTACTTGACTAGCTTATTAATCAAAGATGGTTATGTTTCCTAACCATAGACATGTGTTGTCATTTGATTAATGGGATCATATCATTAGGAGAATGATGTGATTGACATGACCCATTCCGTTAGCCTAGCACTTGATCGTTTGGTATATTGCTGTTGCTTTCTTCATGACTTATACATGTTCCTGTAACTATGAGATTATGCAACTCACGTTTACCGGAGGAACACTTTGGGTACTACCAAACATCACAACGAATCTGGGTGATTATAAAGGAGTACTACTGAGTGTCTCCAAAGGTACATGTTGGGTTGGCGTATTTCGAGATTAGGTTTTGTCACTCCGATTGTCGGAGAGGTATCTCTGGGCCCTCTCAGTAATGCACATCACTATAAGCCTTGCAAGCAATGTAGCTAATGAGTTAGTTACGGAATGATGCATTACATAACGAGTAAAGAGACTTGCCGGTAATGAGATTGAACTAGGTATTGGATACGGACGATCGAATCTCGGGCAAGTAACATACCGATGACAAAGGGAACAACGTATGTTGTTATGCGGTTTGACCGATAAAGATCTTCGTAGAATATGCAGGAACCAATATGGGCATCCAGGTTCCGCTATTGGTTATTGACCGAGAATAGTTCTAGGTCATGTCTACATAGTTCTCAAACCCATAGGGTCCGCACGCTTAACGTTACGATGACAGTTTTACTATGAGTTTATAAGTTTTGATGTACCGAAGTTTGTTCGGAGTCCCGGATGTGATCACGGACATGACGAGGAGTCTCGAAATGGTCGAGACATAAATATTGATATATTGGAAGCCTATGTTTGGACATTGGAATAGTTCCGGGTGAAATCGCGATTTTACCGGAACACAGGGGGGGTTACCGGAACCCTCCCGGGGGTTAATGGGCCTTAGTGGGCCATGAGGGAGAAGAGGAGGGCAGGCCGCACGCCCCCTCCCCCCTAGTCCGAATAGGACAAGGAAGGGGGGGCGATGCCCCCCTTTCCTCTTTCCACCCCCAAGTCCTAATCCAACTAGGAAAAGGGGGGAGTCCTACTCCCGGTGGGAGTAGGACTCCTCCGGCGCGCCTCCTCCTAGGGCCGGCCGCACCCCCCCTTGCTCCTTTATATATGGAGGCAGGGGGGCACCCTAGACACACAAGTTGATCTACGGATCGTTCCTTAGCCGTGTGCGGTGCCCCCATCCACCATATTCCACCTCGGTCATATCGTCGTGGAGTTTAGGCGAAGCCCTGCGCCGGTAGAACATCATCATCGTCACCACGGCGTCGTGCTGACGGAACTCATCCCCGACGCTTTGCTGGATCGGAGCCCGGGAAACGTCATCGAGCTGAACGTGTGCTGAACACGGAGGTGCCGTACGTTCGGTGCTTGGATCGGTCGGATCGTGAAGACGTACGACTACATCAACCGCGTTGTCATAACGCTTCCGCTTACGGTCTACGAGGGTACGTGGACAATACTCTCCCCTCTTGTTGCTATGCCATCACCATGATCTTGTGTGTGTGTAGAATTTTTTTTGAAATTACTACGTTCCCCCATAGTGGCATCCGAGCCTGGTTTTATGCGTAGATGTCATATGCACGAGTAGAACACAAGTGAGTTGTGGGCGATACAAGTCATACTGCTTACCAGCATGTCATACTTTGGTTTGGCGGTATTGTGAGATGAAGCGGCCCAGACCGACATTATGCGTACGCTTACACGAGACTGGTTTCACCGTTACGAGCACTTGTGCTTAAAGGTGGCTGGCGGGTGTCTGTCTCTCTCACTTTAGCTGAATCGAGTGTGGCTACGCCCGGTCCTTGCGAAGGTTAAAACAGCACTAACTTGACGAACTATCGTTGTGGTTTTGATGCGTAGGTAAGAACGGTTCTTGCTAAGCCCGTAGCAGCCACGTAAAACTTGCAACAACAAAGTAGAGGACGTCTAACTTGTTTTTGCAGGGCATGTTGTGATGTGATATGGTCAAGACGTGATGCTATATTTTATTGTATGAGATGATCATGTTTTGTAACCGAAGTTATCGGCAACTGGTAGGAGCCATATGGTTGTCGCTTTATTGCATGAAATGCAAACGCCCTGTAATTGCTTTACTTTATCACTAAGCGGTAGCGATAGTCGTAGAAGCAATAGATGGCGTAAACAACAACGATGCTACGATGGAGATCAAGGTGTCGCGCCGGTGACGATGGTGATCACGACGGTGCTTCAGAGATGGAGATCACAAGCACAAGATGATGATGGCCATATCATATCACTTATATTGATTGCATGTGATGTTTATCCTTTATGCATCTTATCTTGCTTTGATTGACGGTAGCATTTTAAGATGATCTCTCACTAAAAATTATCAAGAAGTGTTCTCCCTAAGTATGCACCGTTGCCAAAGTTCGTCGTGCCCAAACACCATGTGATGATCGGGTGTGATAAGCTCTACGTCCATCTACAACGGGTGCAAGCCAGTTTTGCACACACAGAATACTCAGGTTAAACTTGACAAGCCTAGCATATGCAGATATGGCCTTGGAACACGAAGACCGAAAGGTCGAGCGTGAATCATATAGTAGATATGATCAACATAGTGATGTTCACCATTGAAAACTACTCCATCTCACGTGATGATCGGTTATGGTTTAGTTGATTTGGATCACGTGATCACCTAGATGACTCGAGAGATGTATTTCTAAGTGGGAGTCCTTAAGTAATATGATTAATTGAACTTAAATTTATCATGAACTTAGTACCTGATAGTATTTTGCTTGTCTATGTTTGTTGTAGATAGATGGCTCGTGATGTTGTTCCGTTGAATTTTAATGCGTTCCTTGAGAAAGCAAAGTTGAAAGATGATGGTAGCAATTACACGGACTGGGTCCGTAACCTGAGGATTATCCTCATTGCTGCATAGAAGAATTACGTCCTGGAAGCACCGCTGGGTGCGGACCTCTTCTTGATGCAAGCGACGACGTTAAGAACGTCTGGCGAGCAAAGTGATGACTACTCGATAGTTCAAGTGTGCCATGCTTTACGGCTTAGAACCGGGTCTTCAACGACGTTTTGAGCGTCATGGAGCATATGAGATGTTCCAGAGTTGAAGTTAATATTTCAAGCAAATGCCCGGATTAAGAGATATGAAGTCTCCAATAAGTTCTATAGCTGCAAGATGGAGGAGAATAGTTACGTCGGTGAACACATACTCAAAATGTGCGGGTATAATAATCACTTGATTCAACTGGGAGTTAATCTTCCTGATGATAGTGTCATTGACAGAATTCTTCAATCACTGCCACCAAGGTACAAGAGCTTCGTGATGAACTATAATATGCAAGAGATGAACAAGACAATTCCCGATCTCTTCGCAATGCTAAAAGCCGCGGAGGTAGAAATCAAGAAGGAGCATCAAGTGTTGATGGTTAACAAGACCACCAGTTTCAAGAAAAAGGGCAAAGGGAAGAAGAAGGGGAACTTCAAGAAGAACAACAAACAAGTTGCCGCTCAAGAGAAGAAACCCAAGTCTGGACCTAAGCCTGAGACTGAGTGCTTCTACTACAAGCGATGGACACCGAAGCGGAACTGCCCCAAGTATTTGGCGGATAAGAAGGATGGCAAAGTGAACAAAGGTATATGTGATATACATATTATTGATGTGTACCTTACTAGAGCTCGCAGAGCACTGGTATTTGATCTTGGTTACATTGCTAATATTTGCAACTCGAAGCAGGGACTACGGAATAAGCGAGCAGCGGCAAAGGGCGAGGTGACGATCTTGGCGTGGGAAGCGGTTCCAAAGTCGATGTGATCGCGGTCGGCACGCTACCTCTACATCTACCTTGGGATTAGTTTTAGACCTGAATAATTGTTATTTGGTGCCGCGTTGAGCATGAACATTATATCTGGATCTTGTTTCATGCGAGGCGGTTATTCATTTAAATCGAGAGAATAATGGTTGTTATATTTATATGAGTAATATCTTTTATGGTCATGCACCCTTGAACAGTGGTCTATTTTTATTGAATCTCGATAGTAGTGATACCCATATTCATAATGTCGAAGCCAAAAGATGCAGAGTTGATAATGATAGTGCAACTTATTTGTGGCACTGCCGTTTAGGTCATATCGGTGTAAAGCGCATGAAGAAACTCCATACTGATGGACTTTTGGAATCACTTGATTATGAATCACTTGGTACTTGCGAACCGTGCCTCATGGGCAAGATGACTAAAACACCGTTCTCGGTACTATGGAGAGAGCAACAGATTTGTTGAAATCATACATCTGAGATGTATGTGGTCCGATGAATGTTGAAGCTCGTGGCGGATATCGTTATTTTCTCGCCTTCACAGATGATTTGAGCAGATATGGGTATATCTACTTAATGAAACACAAGCCTGAAACATTTGAAAAGTTCAAAGAATTTCAGAGTGAAGTGGAAAATCATCATAACAAGAAAATAAAGTTTCTACGATCTGATCATGGAGGAGAATATTTGAGTTACGAGTTTGGTTTACATTTGAAACAATGCGGAATAGTTTCACAACTCACGCCACCCGGAACACCACAACGAAATGGTGTGTCCGAATGTCGTAATCGTACTTTACTAGATATGGTGCGATCTATGATGTCTCTTACTAATTTACCGCTATCGTTCTGGGGTTATGCTTTAGAGACGGCCACATTCACATTGAATAGGGCACCATCAAAATCCGTTGAGACGACGCCTTATGAACTGTGGTTTGGCAAGAAACCAAAGTTGTCGTTTCTTAAAGTTTGGGGCTGTGATGCTTATGTGAAGAAACTTCAACCAGATAAGCTCGAACCTAAATCGGAGAAATGTGTCTTCATAGGATACCCAAAGGAGACAGTTGGGTACACCTTCTATCACAGATCTGAAGGCAAGACATTCGTTGCTAAGAATGGATCCTTTCTAGAGATAGAGTTTCTCTCAAAAGAAGTGAGTGGGAGGAAAGTAGAACTTGATGAGGTAACTGTACCTGCTCCCTTATTGGAAAGTAGTTCATCACAAGAACCGGTTCCTGTGACAACTACACCAATTAGTGAGGAAGCTAATGATATTGATCATGAAACTTCAGATCAAGTTTCTCTTGAACCTCGAGGTCTACCAGAGTAAGATCCGCACTGAGTGGTGTGGTAATCCTATTCTCGAAGTCATGTTACTTGACCATGATGAATCTATGAACTATGAGGAAGCGATGATGAGCCCAGATTCGCAAAATGGCTAGAGGCCATGAAATCGAGATGGGATCCATGTATGAGAACAAAGTATGGACTTTGGTTGACTTGCCCGATGATCGGCAAGCCATTGAGAATAAATGGATCTTTAAGAAGAAGACCGACGCCGATGGTAATGTAGCTGTCGTAAAGCTCGACTTGTTGCGAAAGGTTTTCGACAAGTTCAAGGGTTGAATACGATGAGACTTTCTCACCCGAAGCGATGCTTAAGTCTGTCGAATCATGTTAGCTATTGCTGCATTTCATGATTATGAAATTTGGCAAATGGATGTCAAAACTGCATTCTTGAATGGATTTCTGGAAGAAGAGTTGTATATGATGCAGCCAGAAGGTTTTGTTGATCCAAAAGGTGCTAACAAAGTGTGCAAGCTCCAGCAATCCATTTATGGACTGGTGCAAGCATCTCGGAGTTGGAATGAACGCTTTGATAGTGTGATCAAAGCATATGGTTTTATACAGACTTTTGGAGAAGCCTATATTTACAAGAAAGCGAGTGGGAGCTCTGTAGCATTTCTGATATTATATGTAGATGACATATTATTAATTGGAAATGATATAGAATTTCTGGATAGCATAAAGGGATACTTGAATAAAAGTTTTTCAATGAAAGACCTTGGTGAAACTGCTTACATATTGGGCATCATGATTTATAGAGATAGATCAAGACGCTTAGTAGGACTTTCACAAAGCACATACCTTGATAAAATTTTGAAAAGTTCAAAATGGATCAGGCAAAGAAAGGGTTCTTGCCCGTGCTACAAGGTGTGAAGTTGAGTCAAACTCAATGCCCGACCACAACAGAAGATAGAGAGAAAATGAAAGATGTTCCTTATGCTTCAGCCATAGGCTCTATCATGTATGCAATGCTGTGTACGGACGACATATGCTTAGCAATAAGCTTGGCAGGAAGGTACCAAAGTAATCCAGGAGTGGATCACTGGACAGTGGTCAAGAACATCTTGAAATACCTGAAAAGAACTAAGGATATGTTTCTCGTATATGGAGGTGACAAAGAGCTAGTCATAAATAGTTACGTCGATGCAAGCTTTGACACTGATCCGGACGATTCTAAATCGCAAACCGGATACGTATTTTTTAAACGGTGGAGCAGTTAGTTGGTGCAGCTCTAAGCAAAGTGTCGTGGCGGGATCTACATGTGAAGCGGAGTACATAGCTGCTTCGGAAGCAGCAAATGAAGGAGTCTGGATGAAGGAGTTCATTTCCGATCTAGGTGTCATACCTAGTGCATCGGGAACAATGAAGATCTTCTGTGACAATACTGGTGCAATTGCCTTGGCAAAGGAATCCAGATTTCACAAGAGGACCAAGCACATCAAGAGACGCTTCAATTCCATCCGGGACCAAGTCCAAGTGGGAGACATAGAGATTTGCAAGATACATACGGATCTGAATGTTGCGCACACATTGACTAAGCCTCTCTCACGAGCAAAACATGATCAACACCAAGACTCCATGGGTGTTAGAATCATTACTATGTAATCTAGATTATTGACTCTAGTGCAAGTGGGAGACTGAAGGAAATATGCCCTAGAGGCAATAATAAAGTTATTATTTATATCCTCATATCATGATAAATGTTTATTATTCATGCTAGAATTGTATTAACCGGAAACATAATACATGTGTGAATACATAGACAAACACAACATCACTAGTATGCCTCTACTTGACTAGCTTATTAATCAAAGATGGTTATGTTTCCTAACCATAGACATGTGTTGTCATTTGATTAATGGGATCACATCATTAGGAGAACGATGTGATTGACATGACCCATTCCGTTTAGCCTAGCACTTGATCGTTTGGTATATTGCTATTGCTTTCTTCATGACTTATACATGTTCCTGTAACTATGAGATTATGCAACTCACGTTTACCGGAGGAACACTTTGGGTACTACCAAACGTCACAACGTAACTGGGTGATTATAAAGGAGTACTACAGGTGTCTCCAAAGGTACATGTTGGGTTGGCGTATTTCGAGATTAGGTTTTATCACTCCGATTGTCGGAGAGGTATCTCTGGGCCCTCTCGGTAATGCACATCACTATAAGCCTTGCAAGCAATGTAGCTAATGAGTTAGTTATGGAATGATGCATTACATAACGAGTAAATAGACTTGCCGGTAACGAGATTGAACTAGGTATTGGATACGACAATCGAATCTCGGGCATGTAACATACCGATGACAAAGGAACAACGTATGTTGTTATGTGGGTTGACCGATAAAGATCTTCGTAGAATATGTAGGAACCAATATGGGCATCCAGGTTCCGCTATTGGTTATTGACCGAGAATAGTTCTAGGTCATGTCTACATAGTTCTCGAACCCGTAGGATCCGCACGCTTAACGTTACGATGACAATTTTACTATGAGTTTATAAGTTTTGATGTACCGAAGTTTGTTCGGAGTCCTGGATGTGATCACGGACATGACGAGGAGTCTCGAAATGGTCGAGACATAAAGATTGATATATTGGATGCCTATGTTTGGACATCGGAATAGTTCCGGGTGAAATCGGGATTTTACCGGAACACTGGGGGGGTTACCGGAACCCTGCCGGGGGTTAATGGGCCTTAGTGGGCCATGAGGGAGAAGAGGAGGGCCGGCCAGGGCAGGCGCGCCGCCTCCCCTAGTCCGAATAGGACAAGGAGGGGGGCGGCGCCCTTTCCTCTTTCCCTCCCCCAAGTCCTAATCCAACTAGGAAGGGGGAGTCCTACTCCGGTGGGAGTAGGACTCCTCCGCGCCGCCTCCTAGGGCGGCCGCACCCCTTGCTCCTTTATATCTGAGGCGGGGGCACCCTAGACACACAAGTTGATCTACGGATCGTTCCTTAGCCGTGTGCGGTGCCCCTCCACCATATTCCACCTTGGTCATATCGTCGCGGAGTTTAGGCGAAGCCTGCGCGATAGAACATCATCATCGTCACCATGCCGTCGTCTTGTGGAACTCATCCCCGACGCTTTCTTTGGATCGAGCCGGGAGCGTCATCGAGCTGAGCGTGTCTGAACACGGAGGTGCCGTCGTTCGGTGCTTGGATCGGTCGGATCGTGAAGGCGCACGACTACATCAACCGCATTGTCATAACGCTTCCGCCGGTCACGAGGGTGCGTGGACAATACTCTCCCCTCTCGTTGCTATGCCATCACCATGATCTTGCGTGTGCGTAGGAATTTTTTTGAAATTACTACGTTCCCCAACATGCTTGATCATTGCTGTTCTGAGTGACTCCTGGTCTTCTGTAGGTCGAGTGGTTTCTTGTATGGTCGAGTGATTGACTGGTCATGTGATATCAGGAAGGAGGGGTACCCGAGTGATTGATTGGTCGAGTGGATTGCCCTTGACGCCTTTATTGGGCACTCCTCGTTGTCTCTTGAGCTTCTTTGCTTCTAAGGTAGTGACCTTGGGTAGGACGTATGGGTCAGGCCTATGACCCTACCCCGGGTCTATATCATCATAATTAGCCCCGGAATGGATTGAGGTCCAAATGAAAAGAAGGTTGAAGTTGATCTTGCTTTGACCCTTGTGCTTCACAAGTACTCATGTTGGACAGGAGGCCCATGTTGGAACTTCGGCTTCGTTTCAGTTGCCTTGATTGATTCAGCAGTTGCCGAATGGATTTATAACGTCATCCGTCGAGTGTTGTTTTTGACACGAAACCTTTGGTGCGATTGGTTACAGTGTATCCCGGATTTCACGGGATTCGAAATTTCGGGGAAGTGTGCGGGGTGGAGTGTGCCGTGGTAAGCGGGATGGATAGACAGGAGCGCCTCGATCTCCGCCCCACCTTTTTCGCCACATACCCAATGCACGACTGTTGCGGGATTTGACAGGATCACCCGGGCCCATGCGTCAGCCCCTCGGAAGTGGGTCCTTAAAAGGCGACGGGGCCGAGGTGCCTGCACTGTACGCGTCCATTCTCCTTCTTTCTCCTATGCTTCTCCACCGCATCCAGCTCCTCAGCTCTCGACGCTGCCGCTCCGACACCATGGTGAAGGACAAGACGGCAGCACTGGAACGTGCAAAGAAAGCTACGGGGGCGGCGAATGGCAAGAAGACGGCTCGGGGGTCGTCATCGCGGTCGGCGCTGCCGCCTGGTTGGATCCAGGGCGATTGGATCCGATCCTCGCTCCGGCCGGAAGACTTGGAGGAGCTGGCTGAGTCCAGACTGATTGTCGATGGGGCTGCGCGGTTTCCGGAGGGGGAGACGGAACCACAGCCGCGACCTGATGAGTGCGTTTTGCTCGCCACCCATGTCAACCGCAGTTTCTCCCTTCCCCCGCACCCTTTTTCCAGGGTTTCTTGAACTTTTTTGAAGCCTGGCTCCATCACTTTTCTCCCAACACCATCACATATCTTGCTGCGTTTGTGTCCATGTGCGAAAATTTCCTGGGTTGTCGACCGCACTGGGGTCTTTTCAAGCACATCTTCACAATCCGCTCTCAGTTGGTGAAGAAAGCAAATACGAGTGACGAGAAAACACACCTTATCCAAATGTGTGGGGGTTTGGGTATCCACAAGAGGAAAAGGAGCTCTTTCCCTTCCATGACACTTCCTGAGTCGGTCAGCGGCTGGCAGTCCACCTGGTTCTACTGCCAGGACATTGCGACTCCAGGCAAGTTGACTGGACTTCCTCATTTTACTTTAGATCGAGCCCAGCCCCTTCCTCATTGAAAGTGACCACTGCGGAGAGGGTGGAAACAAACATACTGGTCGAGAGGGTGGTCCAGTTGATCAATCAGGATGTCACTGGCATGGATTTGTTGGAGGTATTTCTCAGTCGATGCATCCAGCCACTCCAGGTTCATGACCAGTCGATGGGGATGTACTCTAGAGCCAACGGCATCGCTCGAGTTCACCCAGAGGAAGTATCGGCCAAGACAGTGGCCCAGTGGTTGAAGGGTATCACAGGGAACAAGGACAACCCCAGAGGCACCAGGAGAGTCGACCCCTTCAGGAGACAGCAACCAGCAAGACAAGGTTTGGTCTCTGCCACCGACTGTATTTGGATACGTATTGCGACTGTCTTCGAATCCGACTGATATTTACTTGACTTCTTGTTTTGTAGGTTTACACTGAGATGTACTCGATGCCCAATGGTGAACAAGCTCTAGAGCAAGACCAGGAGGGAGAGGACAACGTGGAGGAAAGCGGCGATTGGCAATCTCCAGAAGACGAGGACGAGGTGGAGAGCGATGAGTCGGACGACGATGAGATAGTCAACTCACCACCTCGTACGGAACATCGATCCAAGCTACTCCATGATCCAGCGGGCGGGCATGGCAAGACCATGGCTCCAAGCACCCAAACACAGAAGCGTACTCGTACTTCGACTCCAGAGCCGATGGAGAAGGTCACCAAGCAGCCCAAGGTCGCCCCCTCAAAGACTCTGAAGACCTTGCCCAAGATCAAGATGGATGTTCCTGTTGCCTCCGGGTGAATGTTCTTTCTTTCTGTGTTATCTTCCACCGACTGATACTTCTGTTCTGACCGAATGGATTGTAAGTTTTTCCAGCCCAGCCTATGTCGTGACTGACATGGACTTTGACAAGGCCCCAGGTGACGAGGAATCTGATGACGCGGCCACCTCCAAAGCTAGTAAGTCCACTTGACTCGAATTTATTTATCGATTGAATTGTTGGCCGATTGAATTTCTGAGGTTTCTTTTCGTTGCAGCTCCATGAGACATTGTCGTGCTTCCAGATGATGAAGAAGAAGAAGTTCCTCTGAGGGAGAGGAGGAGGAGGGGCAAGGCATCAAGCGGGAAAGCGCACGAGGTTCAGGTCCCTCAGTCGACAATGGTGCTTGAGATAGTGGTCAAGCGATCCGGAGATCCAGCTCGGACCAATGTTACTTTCGCCAATCCACTGTCGACTGATTGTCCATCGGGGCCGACTGCTCAGACCTCTGCCGATCCAGTACAACTCCATGCATCTGACCCAGTGGCTGCTTCGACTGCCTTGCCATCATCGCTCTTCACTGCGTACCAGACTCCAGACAACTCACCGAGTGCTGCCAGCTTCTCCAGGTAAATCTTGTGATGGAGCAAATGAAGGTGGTGCATGAGGCCAGTCAGGTGGCTTATAATGTCAGCACCGCTCTGCAAACCAACGTCAAGGTTAGTTGATTCCCGACTGGACTCTTGAATAATGATAATTGCCACTGTTGCTTCGCTGCTCTTAGATGAGCATTTTGGAACCTTTTATGTGCATCTATCACGGGTTTGTGTTTCACATCCAATCACCCACTCGGGTGTTTCTATCTTAGAGTTGTATATGTCTTCCACTTGAGTCGACTTAGGTTGAGTCGAGTGTTTTTCTGAACCAGTGGGGGCACACAGAGTGCACCCACTAGGTGTAGTCCCCGAGACCGCAGTCGACTGTTGGTAGTCGGCTGGGGTCTGAGAATCTCCTTTTTTTCATGCTGGGCAAACCATGCCGAGTGTAAAACCAAACCAGTGGGGGCACGCTAAGTGCACCCACTAGGTGTAGTCCCTGAGACTACTGTTGAATGTTTGATTCGGCGGTAGTCTTAAAGCAACTTTCACTGTGATTGTCTTTTATTTCTGTCGACTGACATATCTTATTTGCTGACTACAGAGGTCTTGTGATCTTGGGGCTCAACTTTCTGAACTAAACAAGAAGCAAATAAGCCTCAACCTTGACCTGGAACTGGCCAAGAAGATCCTCAAGACTGCTCAGGACGAAGCGGCTATCATGGGAGGTAACCAATCGTGAACTGTCCACCTTGTGGCTCGCCCTTCCCCAAGTTTTTCCTTTTATTCTCTTTGAACCGAGTGATTTCACTCGAACTGATGTGCGTAGTGAAAACCGTCAACTTCAAGCTCGTCTGAAGAGTATTATTTCTTTAGAGAAAATGAAGCAGGCTCTGGAGAAGAAGGATCAGGATCTTGCTGCGGCCCAAAAAGGAGGCGTGAGAGAAAACATCGCTTGCGGACAAGAAGTTGGCTTCAGTCAGCAAGTTAGAAGAGGAGAACTCTAAGCTGAAGACTGTTGTCTATGAGGCCAATCGGGAGGTCGAGCAACTGAAGAAGGACAAGGACAGCTTGACTGACGAAGTTGGAAACCTCAAGGCCAAGAAGGGCGAACTAGAGTCTTATCTAGGACAACTTGCTCCAAAGCTAGTCTTGAAGCTTGAAGGTAATATTGTTCGACTGATTTGTTGCTGTCGACTGACACGTCTTGTCAAACTGTCGACTCATTATTTTTTTCGACAGTGCAGAACTTTGTCAAGACTTTGAAGCAGAGACCGGACGGGTCAAGACGGGTCTCGACCCCATAAATTGTCCCATCAAAGATGATGTTGCAATGAATGTGTTGCAGTTGGAATCACGCATGGACAACGTTGTTGCTTATCTTGCCCGACTGAAGGCGGCCATGACTCGGGTTGATGCTGAACTCTGGCCTAAGGCGGAACTCTCACAAGACCTCGAGTCTCTAATGGCCCGACTGAATCAAATACCTAATCGAGTGCAAGAATGGAAGAAATCATCTGCTCGCTGCGGTGCAGACATTGCCCTGTCATTGGTCCGAGTGCACTGCAAAGACGTCAGAGAAGACAGGCTGGCGGAACTCAAGGTTGTGAACACCAAAAAGCACACTTTCCAGTCCTTCATGGATACTTTCCTTGACGCCGCCACTCACATCACAGACATCATTGACCTTGACAGTTTCTGTGATCCAGCAAGTCCTTCTCCTGACAAGTGATCAAAACATTATGCCCCACCTTTATTTGCCTCGGAATGCTGAGTGATTATGTAATCGTTAAACTCTTTCAGGCTTGACGCCTGAGTACTTCTGCCTGCTTCGGTCCTGAACTTTTGCAGGGTTTATCTCAACTTGAATTCCTTTGAATATCATGGCTTTTATTCTGGTTTTGAATTGTTTTGGACTTTCTTTCGGTCCCGAGTGGACTTGATCGTCTCACCTTTTGCCGAGTGAAAAGTACATTGTACTTGTGACGGAGCTCAGACGCGGCGTTCAGTTGACGCCTCGTCGTCCTTGCGGGTAGGGATGGTACATTGTACTTGTGATGCAACACAGACGTGGTGTTCAAACAACACCTCATCGTCCTTGCGGATAAGGATGGAGCGTACGTTGTATTTGTGGCGTAGCTCTGAGGATATTTGTGACTTAGGCGATTACAGGGTCGCGGCTAAGTTTCCAAGTGGGAGGATTGCTCTCCACTCGGAATGTTTTTAACTTAGGTGATTTCGGGGTCGCGGCTAAGTCCCGAGTGGGAGGATTGCTCTCCACTAGGAGTGTTTTTAACTTAGGCGATTACGGGGTCGCAGCTAAGCCCCCGAGTGGGAGGATTGCTCTCCACTCGGAATAATTTTTAACTTAGGCGACTACGGGGTCGCAGCTAAGCCCCCGAGTGGGAGGATTGCTCTCCACTCGGAATGGTTTTTAACTTAGGCGATTACGGGGTCGCATCTAAGCCCCCGAGTGGGAGGATTGCTCTCCACTCGGAATGTTTTTAACTTAGGTGATTACAGGGTCGCAGCTAAGCCCCCGAGTGGGAGGATTGCTCTCCACTCGGAATGTTTTTTTAACTTAGGCGATTACGGGGCCGCAGCTATGCCCCAGAGTGGGAGGATTGCTCTCCACTCGAAAAAAGTTCAACTTAGGCGATTACGGGATCGCAACTAAGCCCCCGAGTGGGAGGATTGCTCTCCACTCGGAATGTTTTTTACTTAGGCGATTACGGGGTCGCAACTAAGCCCCCGAGTGGGAGGATTGCTCTCCACTCGGAATGTTTTTTTAACTTAGGCGATTACAAGGTCGCAGCTAAGCCCCCGAGTGGGAGGATTGCTCTCCACTCAGAATGTTTTTTTAACTTAGGCGATTACGGGGTCGCAGCTAAGTCCCTGAGTGGGAGGATTGCTCTCCACTCGGAATGTTTTTTTAACTTAGGCAATTACGGGATCACATCTAAGCCCTCGAGTGGGAGGATTGCTCTCCACTCGGAATGTTTTAACTTAGACGAATCAGGTTCACGACTAAGCCACCAACTGGGGGATTTGGACACAAGTGATTACAAGAAACCAATCATTAAGATACTGTAAAGATCTTGTCTTTGGAAAACAAACTGAAGTGCTTTTATTACAACTCGTCGGGTCGAGTGATTTTAGGTATAGAAAGGACGAAGCAGCATTGTGTTCCATGCATGTGGCTCGTCCATTTTCTTGGATACGTTTTAAATGTGGTACGCTCCATTGTGAAGCACCTTGGTGATGATGAAGGGACCATCCCAAGCCGGAGCGAGCTTGTCAGGTCGTTTCTGAACCACTCAGAGCACAAGATCTCCTTCCTGAAATGCTCGACCTCTGACATTGCGAGAGTGGAATCGACGCAGATCTTGCTGATAGATGGTTGACCGAACCAAAGCCATCTTGCACTCTTCCTCCAGGGGGTCAACTGCGTCTTCGCGTGCTTGCTCTACTTCAGCTTCTGAGAATAGTTCAACTCAGGGAGCATTGTGCAGTAAGTCACTCGGAAGCACAGCCTCAGCGTCGTACACCAGGAAGAAAGGGGTTCGATCAGTCGACTGATTGGGCATTGTTCTCAGCCCCCATAGGACTGATGGCAATTCAGTCACCCAAGGTCTAGCAGCATGCTTAAGATCGCGCATCAGTCGAGGCTTTAACCCTTGAAGGACCAAACCATTCGCCCTTTCTGCTTGTCCATTCAACTGTGGGTGTGAGACAGACGCATAATTGACCTGAGTTCCTTGGGAAGCGCAGAACTCCTTGAACTCATCAGAATCAAAGTTGGAGCCGTTATCTGTGATGATTCTGTGAGGAACTCCATATCTAAATATCAACTCTCTAATGAAACTGACGGCAGTGCCTGCTCCAAGGTTTTTGATGGGCTTGGCTTTGATCTACTTGGTGAACTTGTCGACTGCTACGAGTAAATGGGTGAAACCACTCGCGCTGGTCTTGAAGGGCCCAACCATGTCCAATCCCCAGACTGCAAACGGCCAAATGAGTGGAATAGTCTTCAGGGCAGATGCAGGCTTGTGAGACGTGTTCGAGTAGAACTGGCAACCTGTGCACTTGTTAACTATATCTTTCGCCATCTCATTTGCTCGAGGCCAATAGAATCCCGCTCGGTATGCTTTGGCCACGATGGTCCGAGAGGATGCATGGTGACCACAGGTCCTCGAGTGGATGTCTTTTAGGATCATTCCGCCTTCTTCCGGGGTGATGCAGCATTGGGCCACTCCTGTGACACTTTCTCTATATAGTTGTTCCTTCATCACGGTGAAAGCTTTCGATCGACGGACTATCTGGCGAGCCTCATCTTCATCCTCTGGGAGCTCCTTTCTGATAATGTACGTGATGTATGGTACTGTCCAATCGGGCGTGACCACCAAGACTTCCATGATTATGTCGACCACGGCTGGAACCTCGATCTCAGTCGGGTTGGTTGGACTTATTGGTTGCGGGGGCTCTTCCTTGAAGGGATCTTCTTGTACTGACGGGGTGTGGAGATGCTCCAAGAACACATTGCTGGGAATAGGCTTTCGAGTGTAACCTATCTTCGCGAGATCATCAACAGCTTGATTCTTGATTCGTGGGATGTGGTGGAACTCTAACCCCTCAAACTTCTTCTCTTGCTTTCTCACTGCATTGCAGTAACCTGTCATTGCGGGACTCCTGACATCCCATTTCTTCATTACTTGGTTGACCACTAAGTCCGAGTCGCCATAAACCATCAAGCGCCGGACACCGAGTGAAATGGCCGTACGCAACCCATACAATACTGCCTCATACTCAGTTTCGTTGTTCGAAGAATCAAAGTGAATTTGGAGGACATAGCTGAGCTTGTCTCCTCGTGGGGACACTAAGACCACTCCTGCACCAGAGCCATTTAACATCTTGGATCCATCAAAAAACATGGTCCAATGTTCTGACTGAATTTGAATCGGCTGTTGTTGTTCCGTCCACTCTGCGAGGAAATCTGCAATTGCTTGAGACTTCATGGCATTCTTTGCCTCAAATTTGATATCCAAAGGAAGAAGTTCAATCGCCCACTTTGCCACTCGACCAGTTGCATCTCTGTTATTCAGAATCTCTGACAATGGAGAGTCACTGATGACTGAAATTGAGTGATCAAAGAAATAATGTGCAACCTTGTTCGTGGTCAGGTAAATCCCATAAACAAGCTTCTGATAGTGAGGATATCTCTGCTTGGATGGAGTTAAGACTTCTGAAATGTAATACACGGGGCACTGAACTTTGAAGGCCTTGCCTTCTTTTTCCCGCTCGACCTTGAGCACTGTGCTAACAACTTGTCCCGTGGCTGCGATGTAGAGAAGCAGAGGCTCCTTGCTAACCGGAGTAGCAAGCACCGGCTGGGTGGAAAGCAGGGCTTTGATCTCTTCAAACGCTGCTTCAGCTTCGTCATATTGGGGCCACCTGTTGCCCGCTTTGATGTCGGCCTGTTAACGACCCGGGAGGTAAGAGGGCCGACCATTAACTTTCGGCCTAGTAATGGCCCATTAACTTAGTGGGCCCACTAAAGTTCGTACATGTCTTTAGGCCAAATTAGATAATTTTAGCCCATTACGACGAGCAATTATGCACAGGACCAAAACCAATCAAGCAAAGGTATGGCATACAGGGAATAATGTTGCACATCCAGCATATATTACAGGAAATTACATCCACTTGGCAATCAAAGATTGATGCCAGTGCAAATAAATGAGCAGAACCTAACCATCTACAATGTCACAATCTGCAACCTCAACACAGATGACGCCCATAAGCATGTGGGCAAGTTCTTGCTACTTTGCTACACTGTCTCTGAAAACATGCATTGATCAGTTGTTGTGTCGCACGACTCTGCACCTCTGATTCATCCACCATTTCCATCATTGCTTCAGCCATTAATTGGTTCACAAACATACATTTATTCCGTTGCATTCGAGACAGCGGATACTGAACAGATTCAGATGGCGATTTTGGCAGGCTTGTATTATTGATAGTGGAGAGTGTCTCGACCACTGCATCATAACATAAATTAGGACGGGAACCAAACAGATTAATCATGAGTTATTGCCATATTACCTGGCCTAGATTTACTAGAAAGAAACAATGGGGTTGCCTTGCTGTTTTCAGAGTTTGTGTTCTTATCTTCAGTAGCCTGCACAAAATTAATACACTAGCATTGCTATCATTGGCCAAGTTAGATAATAGGAAAGCAACATTGACACAACGAACATTTGGGCAACTAGCCTACACCAAATTAACACAATATGTCACAACTATCATCAGCCAGGTAAGGTAGTACGAAAGCAACATTGATACAATGAATGAATGGGCAACCGGAGAAGCACTACAATTCAGTAATGTGCGCGATATGAGATAGTACATTCATGCAGCTCAGTATGCAAAACTACCAGGCAATTTTCCTTACAAAAATCAACATTGGCGCCTTTAACATTTTTCTACAACTAATTTTAGATCAGATAAAGGTTAGATTCACGCCGATTAACAAAATACATGTTGATGTAAAAATATAGTGATATACAACAGGTACTTACATCAGCATTGGAGCACAGAGAATTTCGCAAGATATTTTCCTCGAATCTGATCCCAATGGAGTAAGTCTTCTATCGTTTAACCTTATTTTCTAAAAGAGAGATGGGTAAGAAACATGTAGAAAATATGATCAGAATGCTATAAAATTTCATGATGCGAGGATACGCACACGCTTCTTAGAATGGAGTTGACATTCTTTTCCTGGACTGGAGCGGACTAGTTCCTTGGCCACTGAAATCTGCTTATTATCAGTGGGAGTTGGGTTTCTCTATGCTGGAGCAGTATCTATGAAAAATGGAGTTGGTTTATTATCTCCTAGCGTTTGGATCGTTTGCAAAGACCTGGTTTGTAACCCTTCAGATTCTAACATAGCCGTCTTCCCCTTGCATGCCTTATATAGAAGAATGGTGATTCAGTTATAAAACATGCTACAGCAGAGATGGAATAGGTACTGAAGAATAGAAAGGCATGACATATTGACATGTATTTCCTCCATCCGGAAATAAATGGATGGGTCTAGGCGTATTTCAGTTCTAGATACATCCAGTTTTATCCATTTCTGCGTAATTTAATCCAGACGGAGGGAGTATGATGTAAGAGCTAGGGATACGACAAGACAACACAGTAAAAAAACACTGAAAAACCCACTGCAGAACCAAAGTATTCAAACCCACTGATATGAGATAGTACACTCATGCAGCTCAGGATGCAAAACTACTAGGCAGCTTTCTTTACAAAAATAAACATTGTGGCCTTTAATCATACATTTTTCTACAACTAAATTGAGATCAGATAAAGGTTGGATTCACGCCAATTAACAAAATACATGCTGATGTAAAAATATAGTGATATACAACAGGTACTCTGCAAGAATCTTTCCTCATAAATGATACCATTGCAGAAATTCTTCTATCTGTTAAGTTTATTTTCTAAAAGAGAGATGGGTAAGAAACATGTAGAAAATATGATCAGCATGCTATAAAATTTCATGATGCAAGGATATGCACACACTTCTTAGAATTGAGTTGACATATTTTTGTTGGACTAGAGCGGACTAGTTCTTTGGCCACTGGAATCTTCTTATTATCAGTAGGAGTTGGGTTTCTCTGTGCTGGAGTAGTATCTATAAAAACTGGAGTTGGTTTATTATCTCCTGGTGTTTGGATCTTTTGCAAAGGCCTTGTTTGTAACCCTTCAGATTCTAACATAGTCGTCTTCCCCTTGCATGCCTTGTATAGAAGAATGGTGCTTTAATTATAAAACATGCGATAACAGAGAGATGGAATAGGTACTGAAGAATATAAAGGCATGACATATTGACATGTATTCCCTCCATCTGGAAAAAATGGATGGGTCTAGGCGTATTTCAGTTCTAGATACATCCTTTTTTATCCGTTTCGGCAACATGTAATCCAGACGGAGGGAGTATGGTGTAAGAGCTAGGGATACAATAGGACAACACAGCAAAAAAACACTAGTTGAATGTAAAACTATATGCTAGCGGAATACGTACAGAAATAACTAAGGCAAAATACACGTGTATGATTGGGAAAATAAGATGGCATTGCAACAAAGCACCAGAACAGCACTTCAATGTAAAAAAACATGGTATGGCAGACATATGAAGTACATACTGATGAATAACAATGCATAAGATATTCAGAAGCATGATGTCCAAATTAAGCAGATGGCATTGCGATAGAGTAGAATGACAATACTTGAATTTGAAAACATGTTATCATGAATGGAATAGGTACTGAAAAACAGGAAGGCATGACATATATACATACATCATCAGCATGCTAAGCACATGGCATTGCAATAGAGTAGATACACTCCAGGACATTATATGCATGTTGTACCCATATCACAGGCCAAGTTAGAGCAAGGACCTTGTGGGGTGAAGAGGATTCATACTCTTTCTGCAAGTCTTCTGAAGAACTGCCTTTACATGTTCCATCATATTGGGTATCATTGACATCAAGTTTATTGGCCTTTACATTGCTCCCGTGAGGTTCTTGTGGATATATCAGTGTGTGCAATTATATCTGACATGCATGGAAGACAACTAGTAGTTAGATTTATGTAATGAGTGCATGTAGGAGACGACATAAATAGTAGGACTGGGGTTAACTAGCAGCAACAAGTCTCATAAACTAAAGGGAGAACACAGATGAAAGCTACAGAATATGTATCGTTTGTACTCGAGATTAACTAGATGGCACACAAATGTATTAAAGAACAACATAGGTAATACTAGAAGTGGTATAATACTATAATCACCAGCCTGTGGGATAGCATTGGCTGATGGATGATAACTATGGAACAGCGTTACCTAAAGAACAAGTTTCTTAGCTGAACTATGGAACAACATGAACTCCTGAACAAGACCCGTAAGATACCAGCATGAATATACAGTGCAATTTTATGATTTATTTTCCATGCTTAGATGAATAACAAAGCCATAAATGTTGCACACAAGTAAGATGAGGGTACAAACTATCTGGCTGCCATCCATAGGAGTGAGCATCATGTGCTGACTTGTCGATGGCCCTGCAGTTCTTGTGGCTGTCCATGTCGGGCACACGCATTCGATGCAGGGAACTGTTGAGTGGGGACTGTAGCTCCCTTCTGGTGTATGCTTCCCTTGTTGGAGCAGCTGCGGTGAGTCGGAAGGCGGTGTGTCTCAAGATGCGATAACGATAATGTTAAGAACGACATATCTCTTTGATCTCAAGAAATACACCAAGAGATCAACAAAGAAGGTACGAGAGTGGTCACACGTCATTGATCAAGACTAAATTGGGGTCACACGATTTTATTTTATTTTGGTATCGCCCGATCTACGCCGGATGGCTTGATGGCCGTCTTGTGCCTCCCGGCTGACACTGTTCGGAATCTACCCTGATGAGCCAGTGACCAACGGTAGAGCAGCCTGCCTCCGCATTGTTCAGTGGTCGGCCAAAACCCGCTCCCCGCCCCACCGCACTGCCGTGGTTGCGCCGCCCCCGGGCCAATCCACAAAGACTCCCCGTCATCCAGATCCGGCGGCGGCAGTACCTTCAACCCATGCAACTCTAAAATATATCCATCTAAGCGCTGCTTCCGCGGCGAACTTGTGGCCCCGCACCCTTATGTTAGACACCAGCCAACCGGCAGCCTAGGAGCTCCGCCGCCTCGAGGGGTGCTGCTTCCCATTGGGAATCGATTGGCCTAGAATAAAAATTCAGACAACTGATGCCTAAATAAAGTGAGTTGACATGAGGGTGCGACCTATCTTGTGGCATGGTGAAGTAGGCAGGTCCAGCTGCCAAGTCGGTGAGGCCGGCGGGTTTGCGGTGGCGACCGACGGCACGGAAAGAGCGATGTCGCGACGGTCGAAGGCTACGCGGAAGCAGCGCCAGGACTCTCGACGGATCCGAACTTGGAGCCGCTCTGGGGTGAATCGGCTAAGGCACGGTTCACGCGGCCGTCGTCAAGGTAGCACCAGCAACACAGAGTAAGAGGCACACGGCCCAGTGCACAACGACAATTGGATAATGTCTCCGGCATTAGGGAGGAGGGCGGCTATGAAATTGGTGCGGTGGGGGCGCCATGGAGGTGGGGCTGAGGTTTTGCGGCTCGGGAGAAGGGAGCTTCCCGGGGAGAAGGTGATTTGGCGCACACAAGGTATGAATGGGGGCAAGGGGGGGGGGGGAATTGGGAGGAGTGGAACCATGTCTTACTGGACGATTTGTGCGAAATGTGAGGGGAGTTGATTCTACCCTTGCCTATAGGCTTCTCGGCTTGGGTCTGTGTCTCGAGGGTCGGGGATAGTAGAGTAACTTTGCTTCTCCCCAAATAGTGGGCGGGAGCGATTTCGGGCGAGGAGGGCGTGTTTTGAACTATAGTGGGCGCGAGCGGTTTCAGGCATGGAGAGCGTGTTTTGAAATAGTGGGCGCGAGCTATTTAGAGCGAGGAGAGTGTGTTTTGCCAACCATGGTTTATGAATTATTCGGCACATGTCATTTCGGCCGAGGAGAAGTGATACATCTCCAACGTATCTACTTTTCCAAACACTTTTGCCCTTGTTTTGGACTCTAACTTGCATGATTTGAAAGAAACTAACCCGGACTGACGCTGTTTTCAGCAGAACTGCCATGATGTTGCTTTATGTGTAGAAAAGAAAAGTTCTTGGAATGTCCTGGAAATCCACGGAGGCACTTTTTGGAATTAATAAGAATTTTTGGCGAAAGAATCAAGACCAGGGGGCCCACAGGCTGTCCACGAGACAGGGGGTGCCCCCTAGGGCGCGGCCTCCTATCTCGTGGGCCCCCTGGACCTCCACCGACGTCAACTCCAACTCCATATATTCACATTCGGGGAGAACAAAATCAGGGAGAAAGTTTCATCGTGTTTTACGACACGGAGCCGCCACCAAGCCCTAATCTCTCTTTGGAGGGCTGATCTGGAGTCCGTTCGGGGCTCCGGAGAGGGGGATTTGTCACCGTCGTCATCATCAACCATCCTCCATCACCAATTTCATGATGCTCACCGCCGTGCGTGAGTAATTCCATCGTAGGCTTGCTGGACGGTGATGGGTTGGATGAGATTTACCATGTAATCAAGTTAGTTTTGTTAGGGTTTGATCCCTAGTATCCACTATGTTCTGAGATTGATGTTGCTATAACTTTGCTATGCTTAATGCTTGTCACTAGGGCCCGAGTGCCATGATTTCAGATCTGAACCTATTATGTTTTTATGAATATATGTGTGTCCTTGGTCCTATCTTGAAAGTCTATAGTCACCTATTATGTATTATGATCCGACAACCCCGAAGTGACAATAATTGTGATACTTCTCGGTGATGACCGTAGTTTGAGGAGTTCATGTATTCACTATGTGCTAATGCTTTGTTCCGGTTCTCTATTAAAAGGAGGCCTTAATATCCCTTAGTTTCCGCAAGGACCCCGCTGCCATGGGAGGGTAGGACAAAAGATGTCATGCAAGTTCTTTTCCATAAGCACGTATGACTATTTACGGAATACATG
Source organism: Aegilops speltoides (assembly GCA_021437245.1). Taxonomy (NCBI): domain Eukaryota; kingdom Viridiplantae; phylum Streptophyta; class Magnoliopsida; order Poales; family Poaceae; genus Aegilops; species Aegilops speltoides. Next base: position 334,119,015 of record CM038143.1, read on the forward strand.
CCTACATTACATTGATGAATTGGAGCTAGTTCTATATCACCCTATGTTATAACTATTACATGAGGAATCGCATCCAGCATAATTATCCATCACTGATCCATTGACTACGAGCTTTGCACATATTGTTCTTCGCTTATTTACTTTTCCATTTCTACTATTACAACTACTACAAAAATCCAAAAACATTTATATTTACTTTTGCTACCATTACCTTTATTATCATACCACCTTTGCTACTAAACACTTTGTTGCAGATACTAAGTTATCCAGGTGTGGTTGAATTTACAACTCAACTGCTAATACTCAAAAATATTCTTTGGCTCCCCTTGTGTCGAATCAATAAATTTGGGTTGAATACTTTACCCTCGAGAGCTGTTGCGATCCCCTACACTTGTGGGTTATCAAGACTAATTTCGGCGCCGTTCTTGTCGGGAGCATAGCTCTATTCTCCGAGTCACTTGGGATTTATATCTGTTGATCACTATGAAGAACTTGAAAGACGCTAAAACCAAGATTTTGCCCTCAACTACGAGGGGAGGTAAGGAACTGCCATCTAGCTCTGCACTAGATTCTCCTTCCATTATTAGTAGGCTTGCGACACCTAAACCTACTACTGCTATGAATTCTGATATGTCGCATGTTATTGATGATGCCACTTCTGCTATGGATGATGAAACTACTTCTGTGCATGATAGTACTTTGCCATTAGGTGAATTTCTAGATGAACAACTTGCTAGAGTTAGGGGGAATGAAAATATTGAAGAACCTATTATTGATGATAGTGATGATGAAGGTTCCCCCAATGATTATGTATTACCTGTTGTTCCTAAGGGTTATGTTATGAATGAAGAAGCTGCTAGGGAAATTTTTGCTTGCAATGATAGAAATGATCTTAAGAAATTATTAGCTAAATGGAAGCAGCAGTCTCTTAATGCTAGAATGAAACCCGATCCTGCTTTTGCTACTTCACCTATCTGTGTTACTGAGATTATGAATTCTCTGTTGATCCTGAGATTATTAATTTAGTTGAATCTGATCCTTTTTATGGCCTTGAATCTGCAACTGTTGTGGCACATCTTACCAAGTTAAATGATATAGCCACCCTTTTTACTAAAGATGAGAAGTCTCGCTATTTATATATCCTTAAGATATTTCCGTTCTCATTAAAGGATGATGCTAAGACTTGGTATAATTCTCTTGCTCCTGGTTGTGTGCGTAGTCCCCAGGATATGATTTATTACTTTTCTGCTAAATAATTCCCTGCTCATAAGAAACAAGCTGCCTTGCGGGAAATATATAATTTTGTGCAAATCAAAGAAGAGAGTCTCCCACAAGCTTGGGGGAGGCTTCTCCGGTTACTTAATGCTTTGCCTGATCATCCTCTTAAGAAAAATGAAATACTTGATATCTTTTATAATGGACTAACCGATGCTTCCAAGGACTACTTGGATAGTTGTGCTGGTTGTGTTTTCAAGGAAAGAACAATCGACGAAGCTGAAATATTACTGAATAATATGTTGACTAATGAAAATAATTGGACTCTTCCTGAGCCAATTCCTGAGGCAATTCCTGAACCAATTGAGCCAACTCCTGAGCCTATTCCTAAACCCACTCCAAAGAAGAGAGGAGTTTTATTTCTCAGTCCTGAAGATATGCAAGAGGCAAAGAAATCAAAAAAAAGAAAAAGGTATTAAAGCTGAGGATGTCAAGAATTTACCTCCTATTGAAGAAATACATGGTCTTAATATACCACCTAAAGAACTACCTTGTCTTGATAACCCGACACAGGTAGTAAAGGTAAATTCTCTCTATAGATACGATAAAGTTGAAATACCCTCTACTACATTCATAGCCCATGCTTAGATGAATTTGATGACTTTATGGCTAGACAAGAAAGTTTTAATGCTTATGTTGGTAGAGAGTTAAAGAATAATGCTTTCGAGATAGGACGTGTAGGCGATAATCTGGCTAGAGTTAAAGACGAACTTCACCGTGTTAGCAAATATGCTTCTATGGTTGCTACTCAAGCTGAGAAAGTACTCAAAGCTCAAAATGATCTGCTTGATGAATTAAATAATAAAAATGACTTTGCTGTTAGAGTGGCTACTAGAACTGGTAGAATGACTCAAGAACCTTTGTATCCTGAAGGCCACCCTAAGAGAATCGAGCAAGATCTCAGAGAAATAATTTAGAGGCACCTAGTTCTTCTAAGAAGAAGAAAAAGAAAGACGATAGGACTTTGCATGCTTCTAGTGAACCTGTCATAGACACACCTGAGAATCCCAATGATATTTCTATTTCTGATGCTGAAACTCAATGAGGTGATGAACATGAACCTAGTGATAATGTTAATGATAATGTTCATGTTGATGCTCAACCTAGCAAAAACAATGATGTAGAGATTGAACCTGCTATTGATCTTGATAACCCACAATCAAAGAATCAACGTTTTGATAAGAGAGATTTTGTTGCTAGGAAGCACGGTTAAGAAAGAGAACCATGGGTTCAGAAACCCATGCCCTTTCCTCCTAAACCATCCAAGTCAAAGCATGATGAGGATTTTGAGCGCTTTGCTGAAATGATTAGACCTATTTTCTTACGTATGCGCTTCACTGATATGCTCAAAGTAAATCCCTATGCTAAGTATATGAAGGATATCATTACAAATAAAAGAAAGATACCAAAAGCTGAAATTTCCACCATGCTTGCTAATTACACTTTTAAGGGTGGAAAACCAAAGAAACTTGGAGATCCGGGTGTTCCAACTATACCTTGCTCCATTAAAAGAAATTATGTTAGAACTGCTTTATGTGATCTTGGAGCCGGTGTTAGTGTTATGCCTCTCTCTTTATATCGTAGACTTGAATTGAATAAGTTGACACCTACTGAAATATCTTTGCAAATGGCTGATAAATCAACTGCTATACCTGTCAGTATTTGTGAATGTGCCTGTTGTGGTTGCAAATGTCACTATCTTAACGGACTTTGTTATTCTTGATATTCCCGAGGACGATAGTATGTCTATTATCCTTGGTAGACCTTTTCTTAACACTACACGGGCTGTTATTGATTGAAACAAAGGCAATGTCACTTTTCATGTTAATGGTAATTAGCATACGGTACACTTTCCGAGGAAACAATCCCAAGTTCGTAGCATCAATTCTATTGAAAAAGTTCCAACTATCATTATTGGAGGTTTTGAATTTCCTCTCCCTACTGTCAAGAAAAAGTATGATATTCTTATTGTTGGGGATTTTCATATCCCCGTTGAGGTAACTTAGTGTTATTCGAAATTTCTCCGGTTCCGTGTTATTTGGAATGAGTTTGTTAACAAGACTTGATCAACCTTGTTAGTGGGTTCATTTTGATGATCACGAGATGGATGAAACTAGAAGGCACAACCTTCTATACCCTCTTTTTAATTTCTGTTATTTAGAATAAATAAAGCAAAAATAGTATTATCTGTCTGTTTTCTGAGTTATCCGTGCATTAAAAAATAGTCCGAAAATAAAAGTGCTCCAAATGCCCTGCAAATTTAGTATGATTTTTCTGGAATATTTGAGGATTTTAGGCACTGAAAACACTGCAGAGGGGCAAGCACCAGGCCACAAGAGAGGAGGGCGCGCCCCCCCTATAGGGCGTGCCCCCTGTCTCGTGGGCCCCTGGTGGCTCCCCTCCACTTATGCCAGCACTCACACACTTCATCTTCTACCTAAAAAAATCCCCATCCAACTCAAGCACGAGTTCTAGCTCTTTTTTGCTGCAATTTTCGATCTCTTAGCTCAAAGCTCCTTTCACAAAACTTCTTTGGGAGATTGTTGCTTGGTATGTGACTCCTCCATTGGTCCAATTAGTTTTTGTTCTAATGCTTTATTCATTGCAAATTTTTGCTGCTTAGGTGACCATGTTCTTGAGCTTGCATGTTAAATTTTTGAGGTCCCAAGCAATTCCAATGCATGATATAGGCTCAAGGCACTTGTAGGAGTAGTTGCTATCAATCTTGTTTAGTTTTATTCACTTTTATTTTGAAGTTACTAAAATTTCAGAAATTTTTAGAAAAATAATTATGCGTAGAAGATTATACCAATGTGGTTCCTCGGCAAAGAAAGGGCCAAGGATTGCTATACGTGAGCAAGATGTTGAATTGCCGAGGGACGCAAATGTACGGGCTTGTGAGTGGCCATCCGATGATTTTATGGTTGAAGCAGGCTTCAAGGAGGAATTTGACGCGTATGTGCGTAACGCCGAGCTAGAGGATTTCTTACAAGATAAGTGTCCTCAATACTATCATTTGACTGATTCCTTTGTTCGGAGGTTCCAATATATCTGTGTGCGTAATTCTCCTAGTGTCATGTTTGATATTTATGATACATCTTATACCATGGATTTAGAGGATTTCACAACTGCTTGCAAACTCCCGCAGTGGGGTAATATCAATGATCCTCGCAAATCTGAATTTAGAGATTTTCCTGCTAGTATTACTGTGGGAGAATCTAGGGACGTAGCACAAGCTACCATAGGGAGCATTCATTTTCCTGCTATACATTACTTTGCTCTCTTTATTGGTAGATGCATTAACGGTAAGGACGAAGTATGTCACATATGTGTCCCTGATCTTTGTGTCCTCAAGAGAGCTGTGTCAGGTTATAAAGGTTATAACTTGGGGGCAATAGTTGCACATAGGTTGCAGAATAATAGTAGAAGGGGGGATTTATTTGGAGGAATTTATGCAACCCGTGTGGCTAATTTTCTTAATATAGCTCCACGAGAGGGGGATATGATTTTATCTCCTGTTTATTTAGATAAAGAAGCTATGTTTAATCATCATTTTGTTGAGAGGAATGAACAATTCCTCCATTATCGACTAATCTATGATAGATGCAACGTCGTCCCTGTTACTCTTCCTGCCCCCAACCTTTTTGATTATCAGGCAAGAGGAAGATATGTTATCACCAGGGAAGAAGGAGCTGAATACAAGAGAAGAATGGAGGCAGCTCGCCAACACGCTGCTGCTCAGGAGGCTGTTGCCTCTGCATCTTAGTACAACCCCAGTTTTACTTATGGATATCAGCGAGGCGGTCCTTGGTACTAGACCAACTTAGGCCAAAGCCTAAGCTTGGGGGAGTACGTATTTCTCACCGACTTTACATTCATGTTCACACACTAGTCGTCGGTGCTCATACTCTTTCATTGTATTATCCATGCTAGTTTAAATTTCTTTTTCTAGTTTTCTTCTTGTGTGCTTGATAAACCTTAAGAAAAAACAAAAAAAATAGTTAGTTTAATTTCCATGCTTGTAGTAGAAATTAAAATGAAAAACCAAAAAGATTTCTAGTTTTTTCTTCTTACTTGTTGGGATCTTTCCCGTGTAAATAGTTTTATTTTCTTTTCTTTCTTTTGGGGGTCGAGAAGACTATATTGAAAATGCTTAGTGGCTCTTATATGCATGATTGTTTATTTAACCTAGAGCCCATATTACCCTCTCTTCTCTCTTGAGTTGAATGCTTGTAGATTCCAGTTTAGTCCAATGCACATGCACTCTTATTATTATAGACATCATTCGGTCGTGCAAGTGAAAGGCAATAATGACGATATATGATGGACTTATTGGGATGAGAAAAGCTGGTATGAACTCGACCTCTCTTGTTTTTGTAAATATGATGAGTTCATCGTTCCTGAGTCAGCTATTATGAAGTAAACATATTTGCAATGACATTTAGAGATTATAGTTGCTTGTGCCATGCTTGATTAGCTATGAGTTATAATGGTTTACCTTGCGTGCCAACATGCTATTAGAATGATTATGATGTGGTATGATGGGATGGTATCCTCCTTTGAATGAATTGAGTGACTCGACTTGGCACATGTTCACGCAACTATTTGAATCAAACCAATATAGCCTTCATGATATTTATGTTCATGGTGGATTTTATCCTACTCATGCTTGTATTCGGTGTGAATTAATTTTAATGCATGTTTACGACTGTTGTCGCTCTCTCAGTTGGTCGCTTCCCAGTCTTTTGCTAGCCTTCACCTGTACTAAGAGGGAATACTGCTTGTGCATCCAAACTCCTTAAACCCCAAAGTTGTTCCATATGAGTCCACTATACCTAACTATTTGTGGTATTTACCTGCCGTTCCAAGTAAATTTGTATGTGCCAAACTCCAAACCTTCAAATGAAATTCTGTTTTGTATGCTCGAGCAGCTCATGTTACAACTAGGGCTGCCTATATCTTCCATGCTAGGTGGGTTATTCTCGAGAGGAGTTGACTCCGCTCCTCGTTCACGAGAAAGGGCTGGTGACCGGGATGCCCAGTCCCATGATCCAAAACGATCAAAGCAAATCAAAATAATTGAACAAAACTCCCCCAGGGCTGTTGTATGTTGGAGGCACTCATTGTTTTGAGCAAGCCATGGATTGATGCTTGTTGGTGGTTGGGGGAGTATAAACCTTTACCATTCTGTTTGGTAACTGCCTATAATGCATGTAGTATGGAAGATACAACCATCTCATAGTTGTTGTGTTGACAGCAAAAGTATGCCGCTCAAAATGTTATTCAATCTCTATTTTAAAATCGAGCTCTAGCACCTCTACAAATCCCTGCTTCCCTCTGCGAAGGGCCTATCTATTTACTTTTATGTTGAGTCATCACCCTTCTTATTAAAAGCACCCGCTGAAGAGCACACTGTCATTTGCATTCATTATTATTGGTTTATATTGAGTATGACTTGACTGGATCTCTTTTACCATGAATTACAATGTTTAGTCAGTCCTTGATCTTTAAAGGTGCTCTGCATTTATGTTTTGCGGTCTTAGAAAGGGCTAGCGAGATACCATTTGGTTATATCATGTTATAATTATTTTGAGAAAGTGTTGTCATCCGAGTTCTATTATTATGGATCGCTAGCTGATTATGCTATTGATATGAGTAATTGTGAGACCTAGGTGTTATTGTGAGTATGGTTAGTTCATAATATTTGCTGAAACTTGAATGCTGGCTTTACATGTCACAACAACAAGAGCAAACAGAGTTTGTAAAAGTTTTTCTTTATCACTTTCAGTTTATCAACTGAATTGCTTGAGGACAAGCAAAGGTCTAAGCTTGGGGAGTTGATACGTCCCCAACGTACCTACTTTTCCAAACACTTTTGCCCTTGTTTTGGACTCTAACTTGCATGATTTGAATGAAACTAACCTGGACTGACGCTGTTTTCAGTAGAACTGCCATGATGTTGTTTTATGATGTTGTTTTATGATGTTGTTTTACGACACGGAGCCGCCGCCAAGCCCTAATCTCTCTTGGGAGGGCTGATCTGGAGTCCGTTCGGGGCTCAGGAGAGGAGGATTCGTCGCCATCGTCATCATCAACCATCCTCCATCACCAATTTCATGATGCTCACTGCCATGCGAGAGTAATTCCATCGTAGGCTTGCTGGACGGTGATGGGTTGGATGAGATTTACCATGTAATCAAGTTAGTTTTGTTAGGGTTTGATCCCTAGTATCCACTATGTTCTGAGATTGATGTTGCTATGAGTTTTCTATGCTTAATGCTTGTCACTAGGGCCCGAGTGCCATGATTTCAGATCTGAACCTATTATGTTTTCATGAATATATGTGTGTTCTTGGTCCTATCTTGCAAGTCTATAGTCACCTATTATGTGTTATGATCCGACAACCCCGAAGTGACAATAATCGGGATACTTCTCGGTGATGACCGTAGTTTGAGGAGTTCACGTATTCACTATGTGCTAATGCTTTCTTCCAGTTCTCTATTAAAAGGAGGCCTTAATATCCCTTAGTTTCCGCTAGGACCCCGGTGCCACGGGAGGGTAGGACAAAAGATGTCATGCAAGTTCTTTTCCATAAGCACGTATGACTATTTACGAAATACATGCCTATATTACATTGATGAATTGGAGCTAGTTCTATATCACCCTATGTTATAACTATTACATGAGGAATCGCATCCGGCATAATTATCCGTCACTGATCCAATGCCTACGAGCTTTTCACATATTGTTCTTCACTTATTTACTTTTCTGTTGCTACTGTTACAACTACTACAAAAACCAAAAAACATTTATCTTTACTTTTGCTACCGTTACCTTTATTATCATACCACTTTTGCTACTAAACACTTTGCTGCAGATACTAAGTTATCCAGGTGTGGTTGAATTGACAACTCAACTGCTAATACTCAAGAATATTCTTTGGCTCCCCTTGTGTCGAATCAATAAATTTAGGTTGAATACTTTACCCTCGAAAGCTGTTGCAATCCCCTACACTTGTGGGTTATAAAGAAGGCGTGCTTGGATGAAGTTACGAACCTACCCTCTATGTACAACGGGCCAATTGATGCGTGTCCCACATAGGACGGTAATTTTGCGTCTCCCATTTATTTGCTCGGGCGAATTCCACCGAGCAGAGAGGATGTTTAACGGTTCGTTCAAATTTTGGGAGAACAAGCATCCACGTCTACCTTACCAAGTCGATTCGAATCAAATTTTGAAATATCAGCTTGCCACTTCTTTTTTAGATGGAGAGATGATGCTCGGGAGTAATGTGTTTTTACATGCTTGTTGCTAGCGATTTACTATATGACAAATAGTTGACCCACTCAAAAACGCGAATCAAACCCAAAATGAAATATCTTGATTCAACGAACTAGCTCGTTCAGTAGGTCAAAATAGTGAACTAAATCCAAAATTGAACACCTCAATCGAGTAGCATGTTGTATAGTATTATAGTACTCCATGAACATGTTGAAAGTCAAATTAATGATCTTGTTTGATATACACGTATATCCGTTCATGTGTGGATTGCAGACAACATGTTCTCCAATTTAAATATTTGAATGCAAGTTTATATCGAAACATGGTTTATATCAGTCTTTGATGCATAAAACGCGACCTACCCCTCTCCCGGACTCCTGTTCTCTCTCTCTCACTCTCTCTCGCCGACAATCTTCAATTCTGTCGCACGCATCCGACACAAAAACCTTGTTGGCCCCTCTCCCTTTCTCTCCATCTCTCTCTCTCTCTCTCTCTCTCTGTGTGTGTGTGTGGGGGGGGGGGTCTTTCTAGCTCGCATTCATATATACACCATCTATAGGTCTCTCTCGCACACTATGTATTATACTCTAGCTAGTCCAAGCTAGATATCTTAGGTGCAATCATCATACGCACACAAATTCCTTGGCTCTTTGCCCGTAACTCTCTCACGCACCACTATGTCGTCTCAGAGCTCTTTTCCCCTCTGTCAAACTCCATCCATCTGGGTCACACATACACATGCATATCTCACTCGCACTCGATAGGCCCATCTAAAACTCTATCTCTCTCCCTCGTTCTCTCTCCATCTCACATGCACACATACACACAATCTCATGCCCAGCTAGCCGAGTATGATGGTCTCTAACTCAATTGTAGGCACACGCAGTCCCCCCTATATGTATATGACTAGCTAATCTTAGTCTCCATCACAAACATGTGCATGGTCTATCTCGATTTCTCTCGGGGCATCTTTCTATCGCGCATGCACTCCCTCGATCTCCCACCCATATAGTCCCCTCATGATCTCGAGGGGATCTCTCTATCACAAACACACCGTCTGTCCCTCCCCATGCGTCCATGCCATCCATGTGTCCCTCTCGACCTTTTTTCCTTGTTGGCCAGACCTCTATTGGACATGTGCTACAGGGGTGTCTCTCTCTGTTGCAAACAAGCACACACTAGCTATCTTCGTGTATCTCCTCGCCTCGCTTTTCCATCTCGGAGATGCATGTGTGATATGTTCGCATAAGAAACGAAAAAACACACACTCTCTCTAATTTATCGTTTGTTGTCACTTTCTCTTTCACACACATACTTTTTTCGCACACTTACTCATTCTCCTTCACACGCACTTGATCTGTCTCGACTGAGGCACTCTCCTCCGTCCATAGCATATAGATTTATTGAAAAGTCAAAAATCACAAAGTTTGACTGAGGGAGTCCTGGACTAGGGGGTGTCCGGACAGCCGGACTACCATTATCCGCCGGACTCCAAGACTACGAAGATACAAGATTGAAGACTCCGGCTCGTGTCCGGATGGGACTTTCCTTGGCGTGGAAGGCAAGCTTGGCAATACGGATATGTAGATCTCCTACCATTGTAACCGACTCTGTGTAACCCTAGCCTCCTCCGGTGTCTATATAAACCGGAGGGCTTTAGTCCATAGGACAACATACATTACAACAATCATACCATAGGCTAGCTTCTAGGGTTTAGCCTCCTTGATCTCGTGGTAGATCCACTCTTGTAATACACATCATCAATATTAATCAAGCGGGGCGTGGGGTTTTACCTCCATCAAGAGGGCCGAACCAGGTAAAACATCGTGTCCCTTGTCTCCTGTTACCATCCGCCTAGACGCACGATTGGGACCCCCTACCCGAGATCCGCCGGTTTTGACACCGACATTGGTGCTTTCATTGAGAGTTCCTCTGTGTCGTCACCGATAGGCTCGATGTCTTCTTCAATCAACAACAACGCCGTCCAGGGTGAGACTTTTCTCCCTGGACAGATCTTCATATCGGCGGCTTCGCACTGCGGGCCAATTCACTTGGCCATCTGGAGCAGATCGAAAGCTATGCCCCTGGCCATCAGGTCAGGTTCGGAAGCCTAAACTTCACGGCCGACATCCGCGGTGACTTGATCTTCGACGGACTCGAGCCACAGCCGAGCGTGCCGCGCTGTCACGATGGGCATGATTTAGCTCTGCCGCCGGACAGTGCCTTGGTGGCCGCACACGAATCCGCTCCGACCCCTAGTTCGGAGCCGATCGCGCAGATCGAGGATGGGTGGCTGGACACCGCCTCGGGGGCTGCGGCTCCCACGGCGATGGAGCCGAACACTGACCTTGTCCCTTATAAAGCTCGTGACTCCGAGGTGCCGGACTCCCTGCCGGACTCCGAACCTCCTGCGCCCCTGCCAATCGAATCCGATTGGGCGCCAATCATGGAGTTCACCGCGGACATCTTTCAGCACTCACCCTTTGGCAACATCTTAAATTAAGCTAAAGCATCTCTCGCTATCTCGGAGAGCCCTGGCGGACTATGGCTAGGATGGTTGGGATCTTGGACGATGAAGAAATTCAAACCCCACCCACCACCCACTTTGTAGCCGCATCGCCGATCTAACCGACATGCTAGACTACGACTCAAGACATCGACGGTATGGACGATTTACGCCAGAGACGATCAAGAACCAGCGCCTACAGGCACTGGAAGACCACCTCGTCATATGACATATACATGGTGGACACCCTAAAAGATGGGGGGCGGAAGAAGCAGCGGAGGCAGATTCCTTAAAGAAACAGCCCAAGCGCCGACGTCGTGGCGCCGCCTAAATCCCGCCACAAGAAGAATGGAGATTCCGCACAGAGATAATAACACCCCGACGGTGCGAAGACAATCCCTCCAGCAAGATTCAGCGCGGGGAGGATCGCGAAGCCAGCCCTCGCGAGAGCGGCGAGCGAAGAGGTCGAGGATGATAATTACATGCCTCCCTCCGGAGACGAGGCAAGCCGCGACGACGATTTAATTCGTCGTGCCCGAGGATCCCGTCGAACAAGAGCGTTTCAAACGCAGGCTAATGGCCACGCAAATAGCCTAAAGAAAAGCAGCAGCAGCTTCAAGCTGATCAAGACCCTCTCGCCGATTGATGGACCGAGGTCCTCGCGTCAAGAGTACGAACTCGAACGCCCCTCCAAGAGCTACCCAAACGCAAGTTGCTCCCCGATTAGAGGAGGAAGCATACATACCTTCATCACCAAAGTGCATATCGGCCGACCGACCACCCGTGGTCGCGATAGAGAGGCATCGGGCCCTCCACCAAGACCGTGCCCGGCCGGCAAGATTGCTCCAAAAGCGCGAAGCCAAGAGGGAACGCGTCGGACTTGCGAGATATATTGGAGGACAAAGCAAGGCAATCCAGATCCATCTATGGATCACGTGGGTGCCCCACGACCCACGACGAATACCGTCGCGCCGGATACAACAACTCCGGCCGAGTCGAACACAGCAGACAACGCTCCCTTGAGCTACGCCATGATATTGCTCAATACAGAGGCGCCGCACACCCGCTATGCTTCGCTGACGAAGTAATGGATCATTAAATCCCTGAAGGGTTTAAACCCGTAAACATTGAATCCTACGATGGCACAACAGACCCCGCGGTTTGGATCAAAGATTATCTACTTCACATCCATATGTCCCGCGGCGACGATCTCCACGCCATCAAGTATCTCCCACTCAAGCTTAAAGGACCAGCTCGGCATTGGCTTAACAGCTTGCCCGCAGAGTCAATTGGGTGTTGGGAAGACACGGAAGCCGCATTCCTCGACAACTTCTGGGCACATATGTGCGACCACCAGACGCCGATGACCTAAGCCACATAATTCAGCAGCCAGACGAATCGGCCAGACAGCTCTGGACACGGTTCTTAACAAAGAAAAATCAAATCGTTGACTGTTCGGATGCAGAGGCCCTCGCAGCCTTCAAACATAACATCCGCGACGAGTGGCTAGCCCGGCACCTAGGACAGGAAAAGCCGAAATCCATGGCAGCCCTCCATCTCTAATGACCCACTTCTGTGCGGGAGAGGACAGCTGGCTAGCTCGCAGCAACAACCTCAGTAAAAATTCTGGCAGTCCGGATACCAAGGACCACAATGGCATGTCGCGTCGAAGCAAAAATAAACGCCACGTTAACGGCGACGACAAGGAGGATACGGCAGTTAACGCCGGATTCCGAGGCTCTAAACCCGGTCAGCGGAAGAAGCCATTTAAAAGAACAACTCCGGGTCCGTCCAATTTGGACCGAATACTCGACCGCTCATGCCAGATACATGGCACCCCCGAAAAGCCAGCTAACCACACCAACAGAGATTGTTGGGTATTCAAGCAGGCAGACAAATTAATTGCTGAAAGCAGTGACAAGGGGCTGCATAGCGACGACAAGGAAGAGACCCCACCGCCGAACAGTAGAGGACAGAAGGGTTTTCCCCCACAAGTGCGGACGGTGAACATGATATACGCAACCCATATACCCAAGAGGGAGCGGAAGCGTGCACTAAGGGACGTATATGCGATGGAGACAGTCGCCCGGAAGTTCAATCCATGGTCCTCTTGCCCGATCACTTTCGATCGAAGAGACCATCTGACCAGCATCCGCCATGGCGGATTCGCCGTATTAGTTTTAGACCCAATCGTCGATGGATTTCACCTCACAAGAGTCCTGATGGACAGCGGCAGTAGCCTGAACCTGCTTTATCAGGACATAGTGCGCACGATGGGCATAGATCCCTCAAGGATTAAACCTACAAAGACGACCTTCAAAGGCGTCATACCAGGTGTTGAGGCCAATTGTACAGGCTTAGTCACACTGGAAGTGGTCTTCGGATCCCCGGAAAATTTTCGGAGCGAGGAGTTAATCTTCGACATAGTCCCATTCCGCAGCGGCTATCACGCTCTGCTCGGACGAACCGCGTTTGCAAAGTTCAACGCGTGCCGCGACACGCATACCTCAAGCTCAAGATGCCAGGCCCTCGTGGAGTCATCACGGTCAGCGGAAATACGGGCGCTCCTCCGAACGGAGGAACATACAACGGCTCTCGGCGGAAGGCTGAGCAGCCTTCTAAGGCAATTTTCGAGTCCGGCCGTTAAAGGGCGGACACGCCAAACGCGCCCGAGCAACATCAACCGAGACCACAGCACGCCCGTTAGCACGCAGCAGAGCAATGCGGCCCTAACCCCAGCCCTCGCATGATTGCAAGACCAACCCTCCGCGTACATCACTACACTCTGGAGATACCATGGGCCTAGGGGAGGGGCACGACCACAACCGACCCAGAGTGCGGCTCGACCACACCAGGGGCTCACAAGTGTGTCTCTTTTTTTTTCTATTTTCCTTCTTTGTATACATAGGACTCCGTTCACCAGAGGCTCTGTCCGGCGGCGAACCCGCCGAACTCACGATGCAACAGCCAGGGAGGGAAGAAGGTTGCGACGAACACTCAGGTGGTCTCCATTACGAGCATTAAATTCAATTATATACACCAGTCCGCAGCCCACCCCTGGAGGGGGACATGTTTATTTAGTCCAATCCCTTGCTTACCGCACTATTTGTATCCTTCCGCACTCATAGCAGAATTCCTTGAATAAATAATGCAGCATTTTGGCCTGTTATTGCATTACTTTACACATATGTTCATTAATGACATCTTGCACCCATATATTTTGGTACGGCCGAATACACCAGGGGCTGATGTTCCCCACATTATGGTGTGATAAGTCCGGACACTTTCACAAGTGCGGCACCCCGAACTTATAGCATTATATGAATCGGCTCCGAATCATGTCTTGGGTCAATAGTTGGGTTTGCCCAGCTCCCACGTTTTGGTGCCTTACATTCTGTTCTGTCGGCTAAGGTGGCACTGGGAGAACCACTGCGATTGCGCCCCGGTTGAGCTGGGCGAGCGCCTCAGTGGAGAAAGCTAAAACTTACTGGCATGATAAGGCGAGAGACTGGTCGCTGTTCGAGAGGTCTTTTCGGGTTCCTAAAGACTTATGCCGCTTCGAGCGAAGTACCGGATAATTTCCGACGAAGGCGTGGATAGCGCCCCAAATTCGGTCTTCCGAATACTAGGGGCTTCGCCGAAATTTAAAATTGTAGAATTCTATGGCTAAGTGAGAGTGTTCAAGCATTATAAGTCCGTTTGCCTTGTTCGTTGTGTTGGCGCCTCCTAGATGGACCCAAAATGGGAACAAGAGTGGTCAAGTTTATCCGAACACCCCAAAGCACTAGTGGCATGGGGCTGAAGCCGACGACTTGCCATCTCTCGATTTTATAAACGGCCGCATGAAGGTAATATTTTAAATTAAACAAGCGTTGCTTAGCGATATGAACAAAGTTTTCAGCGCATGTGATAATACATAGCGAGTTTACTCAATAATTACATCTCGGGGCACTCATCCGCATATTGCGGGCACCCTTCAGACAGTCTTATAGTACATTTGGGCGACGATACTCCTTACCCGTGGCGGCGGGTCGAGAAGAAGCCTCTCGCATCCAGCCTGCCCGGTGCACCTTTGCGCGGGCAAGGGCCCGACGAGCACCTTCAATACAGCGGAGCGCTTGATGACCTCCACCCAGGGGCACGAATCCACTAGCCGCCGCACGAGGCCGAAGTAGCTCCCAGGCATGGCCTCTCCAGGCCACAGCCGGACTATGAGGCCCTTCATGGCCTCCTCAGCTACCTTGTGGAGTTCGACCAGCTGCTTCAACTGGTCGCTAGGGGGCACCGGATGGCCGGCCTCAGCGTACTGAGACCAGAAGACCTTCTCCGTTGAGCTCCCCTCCTCACCACGATGGAACGCAGCGGCATCGGATACACTGCGAGGCAAATCTGCAAACGCCCCTAGAGAGCTCCGAATTCGGGTAAGTATCAGGAAGTTTACATTAACATGCTTGCTTTGCATGAAAAATGCCTTACTCGCCGCTATTTTCTTCACATCCTCAACCTCCTGAAGAGCCTTATGGGCCTCGGCCTTGGCGGCTTTGGCACTTTCGAGAGCCGAGGCAAGCTCAGACTCTCGAGTCTTTGAGTCGCGCGCCAAACTCTCATGCTTTTCCATGAGAGCCTGAAGCTCTTGCCGCACTTCCGCCACCTGCGCCTCCTGCTTCTCTCGCTCTGCCCGTTCCGCGGCCGCATTGTGTTCGGCCGCGGACACAGCCTCCTTCAGGGTTGCCACCTCGTTAGTGGCCCCTGCAGTACCCACGCTATCCCTGTTATTTTTATTGCAACCTAAATCCTTTTCTGTAAGGTAAATTTTCAAAGTGGTGTTACTCACCTTCTTTGTCCTCGAGCTGCTTCTTGGCACGGCCGAGCTCTTGCTCGGACTTCTCGAGATCCTGCTTCAATGCACCGACCTCCGCAGTCAGTGCGGCAGAGGTCAGCAGCGCAACCTACAAACCCATATTGACATAATTTTCAGCAACCCTGCGTATATCTTCTTTAGATCCTCAGTCCGGCTTTTCTTTCCGAACATCGAACCGAGCATCAGGGGCTACTGTCTATGCGGTATTACATTACATAATTTTAACTTCTTACCTCAAAGACTGTTAGAAGGCTGCTGCAGGCTTCGATCAGCCTGCTCTTGGCGAGCCGAACCTTCTGAATCACCGCACTCATGATAGTGCGGTGTTCTTCCTCGATGGAGGCGCCTTTGAGAGCCTCCAACAAGTTGTATGGCGCCTCCGGTTGGACGGGGGCCGCCGGTGTCACGGTCTTGCCCTTCTTGCGAAGGGGCCGCCTGCCGGACTCTGGAACCACTGCAGTTCGGCGAGAGTCCGCAAGAAAGTCCGGAGGCTGCCTTGCGGCACCTCCGGAGCCTCTTCCTGATGGGTCCCTTCCCGGGATCCCACCTCGGCGTCCTCAGCGGCACGAAGGGTGGAGTCAGTCGGAATGGATTCCACATCCGACGCAGCCAACGACCCGCTCGACGAAGCAGGGAGATCATCGTCGGCCGGATTGCAGGCAGTATGCGGCATTAGAAGGACACTATGTGACACAAAAGAAATTGCAGATCATTCAGGGATCCGGATACTTACGATCTCGCCTGAGGCCTGGCCCTTGAGGGCCACTCTTCATCGCCAACGTTGGTGTTGGCGGAGCTGTCCGGGGGAATAGTTCTTCCCCTCTTGGACCCTTCGGCCTCCCCTGTTGGGGAAGCCTTCCTCTTCCTCTCTCCCTCCTCTGGGAGAGAGTCTTCTTCCTCCTCCTCATCTTCGGGGGAGGAGTCCGCCTTGGAGTCGTTGGAGACCTGAAAACGGGAACTCTTTCGAGTGCCCGTGGACACCTTCTTGGCCTTCTTCTCCGGCACCACATGCGGTGCCGGAACCAGCAGCCCCGCTAGACGGACGTCCACTGGGTCTTCTGGCATGGGAGCCGGGCAGATGAGCTGCTCAGCCTTCTTCATCCATTCCTGTCAAAGGAAAAGGGAGATTAAAACCCGCTTAGGGTCGAACTATTAAGAACAAGTGTCCTGTAAAGGGGTAGAATCACTTACCTCGTCAGCTGGACGCTGCGAATGAAATCCGCAATCTTCCGTCGCGGATGCGGGGGCTTCGGCGCCCTTAAACAGCACCCTCCAGGCGCCTTCGTACGTCGTGTCGAAGAGCCCGCTCAATGCTTGGTGCTGTTCCCGATCGAACTCCCACAGATTGAATGCCCGTTCTTGGCATGGGAGAATCCGGCGGACGAGCATGACTTGGACCACGTTAACCAGCCTGAGCTTCTTATTCACCAGCTTCTGGATACAGGCTTGGAGTCCCGTCAGCTCCTTCGAATTACCCCACAGCAAGCCCTTCTCTTTCTAGGAGGTGAGCTACATAGGGATACCAGATCTGAACTCGGGGGCCGCCGCCCATGTAGGATCGCGCGGCTCGGTGATATAGAACCACCCCGACTGCCACCCCTTGATGGATTCCACGAAGGCCCCTTCGAACCAAAGGACGTTGGGCATCTTGCCCAACATGGCGCCTCCGCACTCCGCTAGAGTGCCCTTCACTACCTTCGGCTTGACATTGAAGGTCTTGTGCCACAAGCCGAAGTGGGGCTGGATGCTGAGAAAGGCCTCGCACACGACGATAAACGCCGAGATGTTGAGGATGAAGTTCGGCGCCAGATCATAGAAATCCAGGCCGTAGTAGAACATGAGCCCCGGACAAAGGGGTGAAGTGGAAAGCCCGATCCAGCGGAGGAAGTGGGGAGGAAACGACCCTCTCATGGGGCCTGGGGGTGGGGATGAGCTGCCCCTCGTCGGGCAGCCGGTGCGCGACGTCGCCGGAAAGGTATCCGGCGCTGCGTAGCTTTGTGATGTGCTCCTCCTTAACGGTGGAGGCCAACCACTTGCCTCTCGCTCCAGACATGGTCGGAGAAGGTTGAGACGAGATGCGCGAACTTGGGCACTGGAGCTCGAGTGCGCGGAGATGGATAAGCAAAGGAGGAAGAAGGCGTAGGTGAAAAGGTGAATCCTTATCCCTTATATATAGGCGGACAAAAACTATGCGTCCCCACTAGCCTGGTAAAACTCGCTTATCTCCCAAGTGCCACCATCAATGGCGCGGTTGGGTTACCCACATCCGTATTGATGAGAATCCCGGAATAAGGGGAACACGATCTTTGCTTCGACAAGACGTGCCAAGGAAACCGCTTCGCTAAACGCGCTGAGGCGGTATAATAAAAAACGATTCAAGTAAAGGCTTAGTAGTGGTGTGGCGTCATGCCGCAAAATACGTCAGCGGATTGAACTTGTGTATATATTATTCTCTCTACGGTGGAACGTGGAATTTATTTTTGCGAGCGGACACTATCACGGTGTTCACAATCTTCTCGGATTATTCAAAGGAGGAACCCGCCTTGCAATCTTTGAACATTATCTTGCGCGGACTCATCGTCATTGAAGCCAGGTTCGTGGGCTCGAGGAGTCGTGGACTAGGGGTGTCCGGACAGCGGACTATCATCATCCGCCGGACTCCAAGACTACGAAGATACAAGATTGAAGACTCCGTCCGTGTCCGGATGGGACTTTCCTTGGCGTGGAAGGCAAGCTTGGCGTCACGGATATGTAGATCTCCTACCATTGTAACCGACTACTGTAACCCTAGCCCTCTCCGGTGTCTATATAAACCGGAGGGCTTTAGTCCGTAGGGAACAACATCCATTACAACAATCATACCATAGGCTAGCTTCTAGGGTTTAGCCTCCTTGATCTCGTGGTAGATCCACTCTTGTAATACACATCATCAATATTAATCAAGCAGGACGTAGGGTTTTACCTCCATCAAGAGGGCCCGAACCTGGGTAAAACATCGTGTCCCTTGTCTCCTGTTACCATCCGCCTAGACGCACAGTTCGGGACCCCCTACCCGAGATCCGCCGGTTTTGACACCGACACCCGCACTTGTTCCCTATTTACAAACAACTCCTTGTCTCTCACAATCAGCCTTATCTCCTCCCCACCACATCTAGAAGGCCGTGGAAAAATCTGGCGCGATGGCCGCGGCCCGAGTCGTCCACCCCCAATCTTGGTGTTCCGTGCAATGCACGGGCATCTACGCACGGGAAATTATGTCGAATAGGGCTAGTTGTAAGCAGGCTAGCTCTACAACCATGATGATAGTGACTGCAGACGGTGAGGTTGACTATGGTATGCCGAACACGACGCCTATACTCAGGTGTCATCTCCGGCGCAGGGTCTTGTCACTTCACTGTGAGGAGTAGCACATAATAATTTGACCAACGGGTAGTACAGTGCTAGTACTCCTACTACTACATTTGTAGTACTACTACTAGTACTAGTAGCACCACCGTCTGGATTTAGGAGTACTACCACGTCCATCTGGATTTTAGTATTTGACTAGCAATATCTAGTAATGCATTTCACAAAATATGTACTACTCCCTCTGTAAATAAATACATGGTGTTTTATTCCTATTGGCGAGAGAACTTAATGTTTTTTTGCTAACTAGAGTACTAATAGGATTACATGCAATGAACTAAACACTGCATGTCATGTTTGGTAGTCTCAAGTCATTGAAAGCATGCACGGCCCACATCTCTCATTGGTTGATATGTCACGAAATAAGAAACAAGGAGGGAGTTAATGCACCGTGCCTAAGTGTTTTGGTATTATTTGGTTTTCGTAAGGTGACTTACACAACATTTTTGTTTACATGCATTAACATTTTATTAGTTAAATCAAAGGTCAAAACTTGGCGCAAAATGCAAAGGAGACCAGTAAACCAGTAAACATCAAACTTCTCTCATTTGGCCCTAACTAGAGGTCCGGTGAGATGACTATAGTGCACCGACACGGAGGGGGACACAGCTTCATTGACACGTGGGCCCAGGGGGTGGCTGGCCCACCTATCATACAACCAAAGGCAGGTGCAATAGAGGGCCGAGGAGTAGTACGAAATCCTACGCACCTACGCACACTAACCAAGGGCAAGAGTGATCACTCGAATCGCAAGATCAGTTGACTAGAAGCTAAGCTACACCCATGGAGGCGATGAGCGCGAGCATCAGCCGGCTATGCCAGATGGTCCACGACGCCGGCCTGCGGCCCGGCAACGAGGAACGTCTCCAGGTAGTATTGCTTGAGGCCGCCAGGGCAAGGGGCCACTTGGACAACTGCTTCGTCTCCTTGTTTGACGAGGTCCTCGTCGGTTTCGTCGACAAGTTCACCGTTGTCAAGAAGCTCGCAGACGACTTTGACGTAAGCCTCCAGCCGACGCGCCCAGGCTCTGCGATGCCTGCCACCCTCAACGGGCACTATGGTGACAACCTCTTCGATGCACTAGTGGCCTACGACTTCCCACCGTCGCGTCGGAGAATGTCCACCTCGAGGTCGCGCTCGCCGCGCAGCGCCTGGCGCAGCAAGACACCATCAACATAATCACCCATGTCTATGTGCAAATCGTCCACAAGGACTACTACATGCAAGAGGAGGACGATAGGACGCTGGCCTTCTTGGACCGCAGGGCAACCTTGGACGACACTATTCAGAAGCACGTTGAGCTCGCCGCCAACGCTGCTGCTCCTCACACATCGGTTGGTGACTCGGCGCACTAGGGCATGAGGATGTCGTTGATGGATCCGTATGCATTTTTATCTTTCCATAAAATCCATGTAGTAGTATATGATACTAAAGTAATTATCTTACCTTTCGCATCAACTTCATAATTTTTGTACGTACTCCATGCATGAACGGCGCCAGAACCAAACTTCTCATTACTCTAGGCAAAATCGTTATTTTCTATCTATCGATCGCGCCATGGAGCAGAACCAAAATTTACAAGTTACGAGTTCAAAAGGAAAAGCTTGTTGTGTTCGCGTCGCACCCCCACACGGTTGGTCCGGCACGCCGCTCAAGCGGGAATGCGTGTGGTGTTGCATTTTCACTTACAAGTGGGTCCGCAGTTGAGCAAACCGACTATCGGCAAACCCCCACCCCACCCACCATGCTATGGCTGAGAAAACAGGAGGGAGAAGAGATGGTTGTAGCACGGACTCCAAGAAAATTGGTGTCAGATGGGACTCATGTGGGTGGCGTGTGCCGTACTGCTAGACGTGAATGCTAGTTATGGCCCATGCGACCCTACTATATCGAGCCTATATCGAGGTAGTAGAACAAATTTCCTACAGTCCGTGCTCAGCCCTCCTCTATCTCTCTTCTTAGCCAGCCAGCGGACGCGCGGAGCCCATCGTCTGTTTGCTCACATGCGGTCCCACATGTCAGTGAAAATGCAAGCATACCCACCGAACCTGCACATCTTTCACCTCGACGTGCTGGTGATGAAAAACAAATCCAAGAAAGATCATCGGTGGCCGCTTTTGGAGTTACTCAAGAGTAGTAAGATTCTATTTACAGTTTAACCCAAGATGCACATCTCGTGGCTTCAACTACCACTCTATTTTCTTTCATGACACGACGTGGATGCTGGATGTCCCATGTGACGGCAAAAAGAGGAAGAACCCAACCAAATCTTTGGTTGTGCTCTCGGATTAGACTAGTTGTGCTAACTTAAAAAATTTATTGTGTACTCCCTCCGTTCCAAAATACTTGACTTCCATTTGTCCAAAAATGGATGTACCTATATACTAAAACATGTCTAGATATATATATATATATTGACAAATAGAAGGCATGTATTGTGCAATGGAGGGAGTAGAATGGATGCAAGTTTTTGTATTGGGAAGAAGAGTACATCCATATATTGATAGAGCACAATTTAGTAGATGTTCTATCACTTTCAGCTAGCACAGAGGCTAGAGATGAGATTAGTGCACTTGTTGATACTCCTACTAGAATAGAGGCTAGACATGAGACTAGATGCGAGGAAGCAATGTCTACTTCTTTACACTCGAAGAAGAAAGAAGCATGAAAGATCGAGCCTCCGCAGATCAACAATGAATGCATCGAGAAGGCACTAATCCAACTTACAGGAGTAGTAAAATGTATTCTTGTGGTTCTTGTTTTCTTTGGTCTTGCTTTTCTAGTCAAAATTATCGTTGGAGTTCGTGCAAAACGGAGGTCCGTTTGGGGTCGTGCGTTGCAGTTGGCCTTACAAGTGGGACCGCAGTTAAGGAAACCGACTATCGGCAAACCCCCACCTCGCCTTGCCTTGTGCGATGGCTGAGTTAGAGAAACGATGAGGTTGAAGAGATTGCTCTAGCACGGACTCCAAGAAATATGGTGTCGATGGAAGTCGTCTTTGGTGGCGTGTGCCGTACTCTCGGACGTGAATGCTTGTTCTGGCCCATGCCACCCTATTACTCCTACTACTTACTATATAGTACTAGTATCAAGGATTCGAGGTGTTGGTTACGTACAATATGGCTACAGTAAAAACACCCGCATGACGCGCGAAGCATGTGAAGCTAGTACAAATAGTGTACTACTACTGTTGATTGGCCTCATCCGATAACCTGTTGCAATGCACGTACAATTATGTATTCGGAAAATATTTTTTTGCCTCGTCGGACCACTCACTCATAGAAGCAACTCGAAAGCCATTCATAAATTTAGTAAGTTTATCACAGACATATCATTTTATTACATACAACAAGTCATCAACCCACATCGACAACGAGGATACATTATAAAGACTAAAGTTTTCACCACACAACAAATAACAAGCAATGAAATGAACTTCAACTCAACCATTCCTTGGCGTTGGAAACGCTTGCTTTGAACCACAAGTGATTCTCTGGGACGGGCCATCCATTGTTGATCTGGAGACCAACGCAGGACTGATCATCCAGGCTGAAGCGGCCTACTATATTAGTACCAGGGTAGGGAACCACCCAAATGTCCGAGGTATAGACACAGTTGCTTCCCATAAATGGTAGTAACGTTGTTTCAACATCAGTTGATCGCCTTTCACCATCATTGGATAGTTTTGTCCAAGGAAGAGCGAGTTTTCTCCAAGACTATCAATTCTGTACCAGGGAGAAGGAGTTGGTGCTAGCACACTAGTATCCATCTCGAATACCATGCAACGGGTGTTGGAATAGGTCCGGCGAGTGCGACCATGGGAGACTACACCTGCTTCCTTAGCAGTAACATCATCAGTGGGCTGTATACACACGAGAAGAGGTGATCCATCGGAATTAGTTGCCAGGCACCAAATAGTATATGGGCACTGCTCGTCCTCATGCTCGTGATCATCACCATTGTCATCTCCCCCTTGGTTATAAAAATCTTCAAGTATAGGTGGTGGAATGTTCACATGACCTTGGAAACACAAGAAGAAGGTTAATTAGTAAAGGGGAACTTGCTAACCCGCATGCATGTGGATGAAACAATTATAATTACGGTGGAAGACAAACATACTGAAACAATGAGGACGCCATGCAAAAACAGTGCCACGAGTGGTGGCAGCAAACACAAGGCCCTCGTATTGAATTGCATCATAGTACTCATCCGTGTACAGAAACTGATTTTTGAGCAATATCCATCCAGTCAAACCACGGAGGACGGCAACAAGCTTGTCGAAGATAGCAACAACTTCATAGTTGTTGTAATTCCAAGAGTGGTTGGGAACTCGAGAAATTGCTATCTTCCGTAGAAGACAGTCACCATGATTGTATTTGAACATGCGTACAATATCGGTGTGCTCAACCTCTGGGCAGTCTGCTGAGATTTTTGGAAGTGGAACCCAATCACGAGTGTACACATTCAGAAGTTCCCACTCGCAGTTGGACCCAATGTAAACAACCCAATCTCCATTTGCGCCTGCCCAAGCCTTGCCCTCAAGCGATGGCATCTTAACATCATACATATCATTATCAAGCGGCATCAACTTGCACAGGGTGAGGCCTCCGTCATGACGGCGCCAGTCATCAGGGTCACGGCGAAGAAGATAGGGGAGATCAAACCACTCCATGACTCTTGGGTTCCTTGTAATGATGTTATTAGTTGAGTCGAGAATGGGCTTGAACGAACCTGCCATGCTAGCCAAGGTGATGACGTCGCACCGATCAATGGGTTCCTCCACCACATCATCTTTCAGATCGGGGCAAGAATATTTGGTCGTTTCCATCCTGTTCCCTCCATGGAGAAGACGATCGAACAATGGCAGAAGAAAGGGTGAAGGGCTGAAGGAAAATGGAGGAGGGAGAGGAAGAGCGTGCGACAGCAGTTCCAAATCGAGAGGGAAAGGCGAAGAGTCGGTGGACGGTTGCTAGTTTGCCATGGTTCACGAAGGGGCGCCCCGGCCTACATGCCAGTTTGGAAATACGCCTACTACTCGCCGTCGTCTCACTGATATGTTGGAACGGGACCACATGTCAACGAAACATGGTGTGTAATTTCTCGTGCAAAATGCGATCTGGCCGCGTTGGCCCGAGGTGCCGCATTAGTTATCGACCTTTATTTTTTTAATGGCATGCCATTCAATTTTGAAGCACGAGTAACTGGTACTGTATGCAGAGTAAATATAAACTACTCTACCACTACTCCACCTCCGGTACTAGTAGTATAAAAAAGTTATATAGGCTGGAGCTTCAGCACTTTCTTGCCAAGGGCTGCCCACTTGCTTCTCAGAGTACCACCCTCTCTCCAGATCTAAAAAAGACGGCCCCTCTCTCCCTCCTCACCGGTGGTCACAGATCCGCCGGGGAAGAAAAGGACGTGCAGCGTTGACGCACTCGTCGTCGGCGAGCGAGGTCACGCACTGACGACAAGGCCGTCCTCTCAGACATAGCGCCCGCGCGGGATGGCCTCCGTCCCCAAGCTCACTGTCGTAGTGTGTGCGGAGGACGACGACCACGAGCGAAGCCACTTCCCGCCGACCCTCAGGTATGCTACCTCTTTTCGAACCATACCCTTGTTCTATTGCCCCATCTGGCACGTCGTTGCATGTGGATCTTTTTCCACTCCACCATCTTCCCAATTTGCTATCCTCTGCTCTGCTGGCCACGTAGACGAAAACCATAATTTGCACTATTAAAGGAAACCCTACTTCAGGTAGACTAATCCATGTCTGGGTTGAATAAGGAAAGGAAGGGATACTGTACTGTCCAAGAGAGTAGGCATCGAACCCGCATCTAGGTTGAAAAGGGGAAAATCAGTAGCTAAGGAATGAGACTCGTGTCTCTTGGTTGAAGAAGGGTAGAAAGGCATGACAACACAATAGAGAACAACCAGGTCGATCGGTTTGTTGTCCTCACAGAGGAAAAAGGTGGCTAAAGAGAACAAAAATGGGACGTAATCCACATATGCTGCCTGGATATTTGTTGCTCTGGGCAACCATACCTCCCTCACCACTCTGTGTCGGTGGAGGTACATCGATTGTGCGCCTTCGTCCGAATGGGCCTCCCATGCTCTTATTGCCACTTTTTTTGCTGTTAGTATAACGCAAATGATCAAGTCAAGCAATGCTACTGCTAAAGTGATGCCACATTTAACTAATGCCGCTCTCAGTCTAATGCCACCGATAAATTTAAGCAATGCCTTTTAATGTCACTAGATCATTTCAGGGTTAGCTGTTGATTGTGGATGTATTAAAGATTTTTTAGCTGAGGCATTCTAATGCTGTTGCACAGCCAGTATACCAATGATGAAACTTGTTACTACCTTCAGATTTTTGCACTGTTAATGCTTATAGATTACATACCTCACTTTCATGAGATAATTTAATTTTTTGTACAGTGTCACCAAAATGCCAAGGCACTGATGTCATTTTATTTTGGTTAAACTACACAGACAATTATGAAGACAAGAGGAAAGGTCAAGAGTGGGCACCTCATCCTCCGGCTGTTCTCTTGATTTGTTCGATCAAGTTTTTATGTTTGATCGATTATCAAGATTGGGATAGCAATTTTTAAGGTCCCCCCGAGCTCGAAATGATATTTACCTTGGAGGTACATGGTTTGCAGTTTTTTTATACTGTCATTAGTTAATAATGCTAGTTACGTTCAGACTTCTTTATTTGGTTTAATGCTCATGCACAGCTAGTATACCAATCCTGAAACTTGTTACATTTACATTTTGTATTGTTAATTCTTATAGAAACCTTCCAGTGCTAGAGTTTATTGAAATATGTTCAGTAAAACCATTGTACTGTACCCTGTAATAAACTAACTACTCTACTGTTGCACTAGCCACCGGATTAGTGTATATTTGTAGTATTCGAATGGTGTTGCATTAGCGTCTGGACATAAATAAAGTGTGGCAAGCTTTCCCAGATATGTGCTCAAAAAACTACTACCTGTTTTTCTAAATACTAGATGTTTGGGTACTTTAAATTGAACCACGAAAACATCTTATATTAAGGAACAAAGGGTGTAGAGTTCACTCAAATTATCCCGGTAAAGCTAGTCACACCTTTGTTAAAAGTAATGTTCATTATGTTATCGGAGGAGGTCTGTATGTTTGTCTCTAATGCCTGTCGACTACATACCCGACATCATGATGTAATCTTAAGTCATTTCCTTTTATGCAGTGTCCTTTGAATTGTCAAGGCGGTGATGGCATTTTATTTTAGTAGAACTGCACAAAATTTGCTTAAAAGAAGAGGAAAGGTCAGGAATGGCTCAGTTTTTCAGAAAAAACTATGTATGCCTTCCTGACATCAGCCGATGTTGCTTTATTTATTCCTTCAAACAGGAGGTTAGAAACAGTCTTGCTACCTTTTCCCATTAAGAAATTGGAATGCTTATATTTGTGAGTCTATGCTTCAACTACTGCCACTTTTATAGTAATCACACTTTCAATATCTATTCAAACAGGGATGCTCGATTTTAGTGGAACTGCACAAAAATTCCAACTGGTTCAACATTAGGAGCATGTTTCTTTCAAACCTTTATACCCAATTGGTGGCACTATGAGCTGTTCATTACGAAGGTACATGGTTTGCTACTATCTTGCTACTCTTTTTGTACTGTCATTAGATAGTAATACTAGTGGTTTGCATGTGAATTTATTGGCAGGGTGGACCTACATTGGAGGTGCAGGACTGGATTCAATGATTGGATGCTCAATTTCGGTTGTATCGATTTCACCTCTTCCATCACTGCGAACATGGTGTGGTATATGTTTACTAGCTACTTGATATTTGTGCAGGCAGAGATGTCTGCCCGTTGATATTTGGCAAACAAACAAAGTGTTCGCAATTTTGGTTGAACTGCACAAGAGAATAGTATAGTCACTGCATGCAGTTCCATTTGAAAATAGACACAAAGATTGGATAGTCACTTCATGGACTGCAGAAAAGTACTACTGTACTATTTACTGGCCAACACTAGGTGCTTCATTGCTTTGGTCTGATTATACAATGGGTATCATTTTCCCTAAGTTAAAGTTTGTATTCCGAAAATAGTCTCGCGGTGTGATCGAGAGAAGACCAAATCATATTGCAGTGGATGTTCCTCATGTGTGTTCATTCTCATGGTTCCCAGCTGTTGGTGAAACCACTTACGTTTGCAAGAGGAATTGTAGACTTCACAAACAAATTTGTCTTTCGATGCATCTTGAATGTTGGCCAAGAGAAGCATCCATGTTAGTAGGAAGAACAGATGTTTTTCTAGATCTTTGCTTTTGGAGCTACATATTTGTATATGATCGTGAATCATTGAGATGCATTAACATGTTGATCTTATGTATGGGAATCGTACTAGTTAGTTTTAGTTGCTGACGCAAGATCCAAGTGGCTGATCTTTGCTTTTGGAGCTACATATTTGTATATGATCTGTGAATCATTGAGATGCATTAACAGTTACTTATTTCTGTTCGCTCAGTGTTTACAAGTTACTGATCGATCACTAGCTAGCCTACAAATGCGCTCCTGGCAGTTTTATTTGCGACGCAAGATGCGAAGTGGCAGGTTTTTGAATAAAAATGCCTACTGTTGGGGATATTACCACTAGGTCTAAACCGGCCTACTTGGGCCAGGTTAACTTCATTAGTGGTGTAAGCAGATGAAGGCCAAGGCCTGTAGTCGGTTTAGAACCTGTAGCCGTAAACCGGCCTGATGTATAACTTGTATTGTAAGTTAGGAATAGAGAGATACCAGCCGGGATACGAGTGTGAACCGGTTGGGACTCTATGGACTGACGGGCGTCACCCGTGTATATAAGGGGACGACCCGGCGTGTTCGAGACGACAACCACAACTCGAGCCTAAGCGAAGCTTGTTTGCTCCTAGCCATCGAGACTACATCAATTCCATCACAACTAGGCGTAGGCTTTTACCTTCATCGAAGGGGCCGAACTAGTATAAAACCTCGTGTCTTTGTGTCCGCTTTAACCCCTTCAAGTAAGCCCGTAGCGATGGCTCCACGACTAAGTCCTTTCACTAGGACATCTGTCGTGACAAATCCACGACAGTTGGCGCCCACCGTGGGGCTATCGTACGATGGTTTGACGATCTTGGAGGGCAAGCTCAAGGGACTCGAAGGCTATGTTGTGGGCCGGATGACCAAGAGTCGTCGTGGCAGGATCTACATCGACGACGCAGGATGGGGTCCCGAGGCCGATTCAGTCGAGTACGGGTACCGGGTCCCCTTTGGTGGCATACACATCTTCATCGGCAAGATCGGTGAGCCTGGATCTGAGCCGGACATCTGCACCGACCTCATCGAGACGGCTTAGCGTACGAGATCTATCCAGGCTAAACCGGCCGTGAAGCGTGTCTTCGTTGGAGTCATCCACGGAGGAGAGCGTGAGGACGGATCAGAACACGGTAGCGAGACCGTCGTCTATTCCGGTGACGAGTCCTCAACCGGAGAGACTGAATCGCTATACCAGTTGCAAGACGATCAGGTTAGGGGTTGTTCCGATGGCGACAGTATTCCGGACCCCCCAGGCCAGGTCAACCGGGTTGGAATATTCATGGCCAGCACACAAGCGGCGAATCACTCTTCGACCGCCACAGCAATGCTCTCCGGATCAGCAGCGGCAGCGGCAGCAGGGGCAGGAGGCCTTGTGCGCCCGCCGGTTCAAGTTCTTTCTGATCTGTTTGACGCACTAGCCGCGCTTATGGCAGAGGACAATCCGGCGGATCAGGAGGCCCATAATGCAGAGATTGCAAAGGTGAGAGAGCAGATCGTGCAAGCCAAAGCGGATATGGCAGCGGAAAAAGACAGGATGGCCACAGAGCGGGCCGCTTTGGACGCCCAGGCTTATAAGCTCATGCTTGACCAGAACGCATCACAGGAGGTCTTAAAGCGGAAGCACAAATCACGCCTGCCATTAGGGTTTGATCCCTGGAATCTCTTTCACACTCCAGGAGCTGGACCCAGTAATCCGCCGCAGTACCTGGAGACAAACCGGATTGAGGCACCAGGACCAGGGGCGACGGTCCAACCTCGCCTGATGGAACCTCCTCGGCAGAACATTGCAGTTCCTCCGCCGGTCCAGACGCCCCCAGGTCATTATTCTAATCCCATGGACAACCTTGTTGCAGCCGCCGCGCGATTAGAGGCTATCGATCGAGGGGACTCTCCGCAAGCGATAGAGACGCCGGGTTAAGGAGCTTCTCCGGACCGCGCTGATTCAGCAGGAAGCATATTCGTACAGCCGTGATCGGATTCACTCTACCCCCGTCCAAGCCGGAGCTATAGCAGGCGCATGGATGAACCGTCCATATCGAGCAATGCGCGAGGCCGTGAAGCGGCCCGTGGCAATAATCCGGCAGGTGGTGTTCGCGTTGCTCAGGATGTGGTGGACCGGGCCCGGGCACGAAGGGAGGCCGAGTTAGCAGCACAGGACGATGCGGGTCAACTTACACCGGTTCGCCCTACCACCTTCGCCGGACCAGGAGTCGCATCCGCTTTGGGAGTGCCTTGTTTAATCCCCGCTTTACGCAATGTGCGCCTGCCCAAAGATTTCAAGGGTCCGCGCAAGGTGCCGAACTACACCGCTGATTTATCCCCTGAAGCGTGGGTAGAGAGTTATGAGATGGCCATGGAGATGCAAGACGTGGATGAGACCGCGTGTGCAAAATACTTCACCATGATGCTTGAAGGCACGACTCGTACTTGGTTGAAGAGCCTACCGCCCAATTCTATCAGCTCATGGGCCCAGTTACGGGCCCGGTTTATCCAGAATTTCAAGGAAACATGTAAGCAGCCCAAGTCCATAGTAGACCTGGCGGCTTGTGTCCAGGAGGAAGGAGAATCAACGATCCATTGGGTGCGCCGCGTTTCAGAAATTTTGAACTCGTCTGACAGGATTAATGCTGACTCTGCGATCTTAACCTTGGAAGGCAATTGCCGGTTTGAGCCTTTAAAATTGAAATTGGGACGCATGAAGCGGTTCTGTAATGACATGGGAACCCTCATGGCCGCTTTAGTGAAGTATGCTGATTCAGACAGTACCAAGGATCCCGAGACTGATGATGATGAAGCAGGGAAAGGAAGGAAGAATAGCAACTCCAAACAGTAGCAGTACAAACCGGCGTGTCATGGAAACAGAGGCAAACGCAAGGCGGATGGCAGCATGGACTTTGTGGCCAACACTAATGCACAGGACAGAGGGCAGCGGCGCAGAGGTAAAGCGGCAAATCGTAATGGGGCTCCCAATCCTAACGCAAGCCGTTTGAATTATTTGTTGAATCAGCCTTGCCCAAAGCACGGGACGAAGGAGTCGCCGGCTAACCACCTTTGGAAAGATTGTTATGTTATGCAGGAGTTTAAAAACTCTAATGCCTTCCAGTATGACCACGGGTCAGGTGGCGGTTCAGGATCCGGTTTCCATGGACCGGGTCACGATGGAGCTTCGGTTCAGTCTCAATCGGCGGTCACAACAACCAGAATAATCGAACGGCCAGAAGCAGAAAGCAGCAGTTGGGTTATCAGAGCCAGCCAAAGCAGTTGAACAATGGGCAATATCATGTTTTCACAACTAGCTTGGATAAACGCGACCGAAAACTCCACAAGCGAGTGGTGAATTCTGTTGAACCGGCCTTACCACGTTACTTACGCTGGTTAGAGCAGCCTATCGTGTGGAGCAGAGAGGATCATCCGCCCCGGGTTGATAATCCGGGCCAGCTAGCATTAGTGCTAGACCCACAGGTGGGGGGTTATAAGTTCACCAAGGTGCTCATGGATGGAGGAAGCAGTATTAACATACTATACTACGAGACATTCCGCCGCATGGGTCTAACAGACAAGGATGTAGTACCAGGCAAATCTGCATATCCTGTTGGTAAGATAGCCCTAGATGTGGCTTTTGGGGACGAGCATGACTCCCGGTCGGAAAAGCTAACATTTGAGGTGGTGAAGATCCGGAGCCCGTATCATGCCTTGTTTGGCCGGCCGGCTTACGCCAAGTTCATGGCGCGGCCTTGTTATATCTACTTGCAGCTCAAGATGCCGGGTTACAAGGGGACGATAACGGTTCATGGGAGCCGCAGGGTCGCTTTGGAATGTGAGGAAGGTGCTGCGGCTTATGCAGAGTCGGTCTGTGCCACGGAGGAGTTGAAATACTATAAGGACAATGTTGATCCGGCGGAGATGACTCCTTTAAAGAAGCCAACTACAGAGCATGATTCGGATCTGAAGTTCAAATCGGCAGCTGAGATCAAGCTTGTTGACTTTGTGCCCGGCGATTCGTCCAAGCAGTTCACTGTCAGTGCCAATCTGGATCCCAAATAGGAAAGCGCGCTCATCGAGTTCATCCGTGAGAATCGGGACATCTTTGCATGGAAACCGTCCGACATGCGGGTGTACCGAGGGAACTCACCGAGCACACTCTTAATGTGGATCCTAAGTATAAACCGGTGAAACAATTCCTCCGCCGGTTTAACGAAGAAAGCGCAAAGCCATTGAGAGGAAGTGGCGGGCTTTTGGCGGTGGCTTTATCATTGAGGTGTTCCATCCGAGTGGCTTGCTAATCCGGTGCTGGTTCTTAAGAAAAACGGCACTTGGCGTATGTGTGTGGATTACACAGATCTTAACAGGGCCTGTCCAGCGGATCCTTTTGCCCTCCCCCGCATTGACCAGATCATTGATGCCACGGCGGGTTGTGAGCGTTTGAGTTTTTTGGATGCATACTCTGGATATCATCAGATCAAAATGGCGGTTAAGGACCAGGAGAAAACAGCGTTTATCACTCCCTTTGGAGCCTTCTGCTATGTATCTATGCACTTCGGGCTCAAGAGTGCCCAAGCCACCTATCAACGGTGTGTACAGAATTGCCTACATAAACAGATCGGCCGCAATGTGCACGCCTATGTGGATGATATTGTAGTAAAGTCAAGGCAGAAGGAGACGCTGGTGGATGATTTGAAGGAAACCTTTGACAACTTGCGAGTGTACAAGATGATGCTTAATCCAGCCAAGTGTGTCTTTAGTGTTCCGGCAGGCATGTTACTAGGTTTCCTGGTATCTAACAGAGGAATTGAGGCTAATCCGGAGAAGATTACAGCTATTACCTCCCTAGCTAAACCGAAGTGTATCAACGATGTTCAGCGTTTGGCAGGCAGAATCGCCGCACTGAGCCGGTTTATCAGCCGCCTCGGAGAGAAGGCCATCTGTTGTACCAAATGCTAAGGAAGGCAGACAATTTAAATCGAGTCCGGCTGCTGATAAACATTTGAGGACTTAAAGCGCAATTAGCCAATCCGCCTATTCTTGCAGCTCCGGTTGACAAGGAGCCACTATTATTATCGTAGCAGCCAATGCTCGGGCGATTAAGCGTGGCTATTGTGGTGGAACGCAGGAGGCGAGCAAGGAATATCGATTCAGCGGCGGTTTATTATATCAGCGAGGTGCTTATTGAATCCAAGCAAAGGTATCTCGCATTGGCGAAGCTGGTCTATGGTGTCTTCATGGCTAGTGGAAGTTGAAACAGTATTTTCAAGGGCACCCCATCACGTTGGTCGATTCAGCCCCTTGGGTGATATCATCTGAACCGGAGGCGATGGCGGATTATAAGTGGGCTATAGAGCTTGGGCCACACGGATGAAGTATGTACCTCGGACGGCGGTGAAGTCTCAAGCACTTGTTGATTTCATCAATGACCGGACGGAGTTACAAGCACCGGAGGAGAAGCCGGATCACACATATTGGACTATTCATTTTGATGGATCCAGAGCAATTTGGAAGGCTCGGGGCTGGAGTCGATTAACTTCCCCACGAGGTGATAAGTTTTGTTATGTTCTCCGCTTAATGTTCCCTTGTACTAATAATGCAGCTGAGTACGAAGCCTTGCTCCATGGTCTCCGGATGGCTAAAGAGATGAACTTAAGCCGGGTTAAGTGCTTCGGTGACTCGGACCTCATGGCTCAACAGGTGTCTGGCACTTGGGATTCTAGGGACCCGCTCATGGCTGCATATCGTCGGGAAGTGGATAATATTGCGGGTTGCTTGAAGGGTTATCAAGTGGATCATGTGGACCGTCGGAAGAATGAAGCGGCGGACGCTTTAAGCCGGTTGGGTTCTCAGCGCAAACCGGTACCGCCTAATGTCTTTCTGGACGTGTTGCACAACCAGTCAGTCCAGCTCCCAGGTGAAGCGGATTTGGCTATTCCTGATCCGGAGGCTCAATTGGTGGCAGCACTGCATGCTATTCCGGATTGGACAGTTCCTTATCTTATATACATGAACCGGGGGGAGTTACCAGAGGATGAGATTTTAGCCAGGCAGATAGTCCGGCGATCCAAGTCTATGACGATTGTCAACGGTGAGTTGCATCATTGCAGTGTATCAGGGGCGCTTCAACATTGTGTTTCTCCTGAGGAAGGCTGTGAAATCTTAAGAGAAATCCATGAAGGGGATTGTGGACACCACGCCGGTCCAAAGTCTCTGGTGGCAAAGGCGTTTAAATCACGGTTTTCTTGGTTGATGCGCATCTTGATGTGGACGACTTGGTTAGACGGTGTGATGGATGTCAGAAATTTTCAAGGCGTGCTCATGTGCCAGCTCAAGAATTGAGGATGATCCCAATAACGTGGCCGTTTGCAACTTGGGGGCTGGATATGGTCGGACCTTTTAAAAGATCTAAGGATAAGAAAACCCACCTTTTGGTGGCAGTTGGCAAATTTACCAAGTGGGTTGAAGCGAAGCCTGTTAGCAAGTGTGATGCGGCAACAGCGGTGCAGTTCATCAAAAAGGTGATTTTCCGGTTTGGCTTTCCGCACAGTATCATTACTGACAATGGTACCAATTTGTCCAAGGGCGCTATGAAGGAGTTCTGTGAGCGTGAGCACATCCGACTTGGCGTGTCGTCGATGGCATACCCCAGTCCAATGGGCAGGCGAGCGAGCTAATCAAGAGATCTTGCGAGGCATCAAACCCGGCTTATGGTCCCATTGCAAAGAACACCGGGATGTTGGGTTGAAGAGCTACCATCGTGCTATGGAGTATCAATACTCGCCAAACCGGTCCACATGATACACACCATTTTCATGGTCTATGGAGCAGAGGCAGTTCTCCCTAGTGATATCGGCATGATTAGCCTCGTGTGGCAGCTTATGTTGAAGCGGACAATGAGGCAACCACGGCAAGACGCTTTGGACCTATTGGATGAGGAGCGTGATATAGCGGCTGCCCGTTCGGCGATTTACCGGCAAGATCTTTATCGCTATCACGATCGCGGGTTAGAACCGAACTTTTCAAGAAGGAGATTTGGTGCTTCAACTCATCCATGACCAGACAGATATGCATAAGTTATCCCCACCTTGGGAGGGACCTTTCGTGGTCAGCAAGAATCTGCACAACGGGTCGTACTATCTGATTGATATTCGAGAGAATCAAGACTCACGCACATCAGAGGAGGAGACCAACAGGCCGTGGAACATAGCTCATCTTCGGCCTTACTACACTTGAGCCATCGGCTCTATCTATGTACATATCATGACAGTGTATATATATTATCTTTGATATAATAAAACCGGAGCCTCAGCTAAAGCGGGGTCTCTGTCTTTCTTATCATGCGTGGTTACATGGAGTGGCTCTGTTTTTAAAGCGGCCTCCGGTTTACCCCTAGACATTTGCTTTTTATATATCACTTGGGGCCTTGGTGGTGTCCGAACCAACGCGACACCTTTTGATAGGCGCATACCACCAGATCACTTGGGGACATGGTCAAGTCTGAACCGATCCGCCTCTTGGTCGGCCTAAGGCCACAAAATCACTTGGGGCTTGGTCGAACCCAACCATTGCCACGCCTCTTGATCTCGCATATATGCCACGAATCATTTGGGGACTGGCTGACTTGAATCATTGTCACTCCTATTGGGGCTTGGTCTGTCCGACCATGGTAACACCATCGATCAGCTCAAGATAGCGTATTTTTGCAAACGGTTTTTATCATTGCCTTTGCTTCCATGTTATTTTCATGGCTTGTTTGTTCTTTGTTTTTGTTGGATTTCTTTTATGTCAACAAACACCTTTTTTCCGGCTCAGCCGATGGATTTGATTCCCCTTTAATCCGAAGAAGTATGCCCGGTTTACCTTTTCCTGTTAACATCATGGAGTAACAAGGGGACTTGTATTGATTCAGTACGGTTTATACGGGAGCTGTTTTCTCCCCCCTTGTTGACGATAATGGTTTATAAAACCCCCGCTTCAAGCTTGGCTAAGCCAGCTTCATGCCCAGACATGGCAGGTATTTTGTATCACCTATTTGTTACATTACTGATACACATATCAAGATCATAAACCGGCTGGCGGTATAACCGCCACCGAAGTTCAAATTTTTCTGATTGCAGGAAATATGAATTGAAGTTTTTTCGAACAAAAGCTTCAGTACTTATGCACGAAGGCATATTCAAGGCAAAAGTATTAACTATCCTATTACAAGGCAACACGGTGCCCAAATAGGATCATTGTTATTTTGGAAAGATGTCAAAGACAGCTATCCAGACCGGCTTCCGGTTCAAGCCTGCTCCTCATCATCCGCCGCTTCAGCTTCCTCGTCTCTACCCATTGGCTGAAATCAACGGATGGTCAAATCGATTCCCATTAAAGCTTGGAAAACAGCCTCTTCATGGATCGGGGAAGGCGGTTCAATATCGGGCGTAAGTATGCTTACGGATTGGAGGAATCAGATTCTCCGCTTCAAGAGTTGGGCGAGGCACTCGCTTGTTCGGTTGTTGTATTTCGCTTGATAATCGTCAAGTCGCCTCTTCACTAATTGACAAGCGAGGCCGCCTTTGCACGGTTTATTACCCTCAGATCATCTTTGTTAAATTCAGAGCCATCTTCCTTTAGGTTGGGATAGCCTTGAGCTGCTTCCACAGGGTCAAAATCTGGCACCCATGCCTTTGCGGATCAAAGCGTTAATAGCTCCGGTTCGAGCAGCGGATTTTTCAGCTCCTCAATCCGGGCCGGAAGCATCGACAACCTGCTCAGAGTGTCCTGGATTAAAGAAGGTGCCGGGTTGTTATGAGAGGCTGTGGTGATGATCCGCTGGGCTCCGGTATATAATTGTTCCACTAAGGTGTAGGCAGCCTTCAGTTTCTTCCGCACATCGTTTCCTAAGTGCCCGATGCGTGTGCCTACAACAATATAGGGACGGTCTCAAACCGGATTTATACTACAGCAGGTTCAAATTATCACAAAAGTTAAAAAGAGCTTACCAAAGATCGCAGCGGTCATGGAATGTATTTGCCGCTTTACGGCCGTAAGTTCATCCACCACCGGTTTAAGGGCAGCTTCAGCATTTTCCGCTCTTTTGGTTAAAGCGGCCTTCTCAGTAGCCCAATCAGCCCGCTCTTTCTTGAAGCTTTCCTTCAGCTGTTCAGTGGTGCTCAAGGCGCTGGTTAATTCTTCCTTGGCCTTGTCTGTTTCGGCCTGTTGGGTTTTCAAGACCTCCTGCAAATCGGCAATCCGGTCCTCCTTGATTCTCACCTCAGCCTGCATACAGACATCATTTAGCTTTAAAACAAGCGGTCCAAGAAATTGAAGTATCAACCACATAACAAAGTTATACGCCTGATACTTGGGGGCTAATGCACCTTCAATTTTCATATATTACTAGATTGCAAAGTCCCAAGCTCAATACAGGTATTCAACTTGGCACTTGGGGGCTAATGGCTATTTGATCAAATTATGTTCTACGGACAGTTTTCTATTGGAGCCCCGGTTTACTTATGCTAAGTTAGACCGGCCCTTGGGGGCTATATTGATGGATTTCAAAAGTTGAGGATCGTATTCAAGTTCCGGTTTGACTAAAGTTACAAACCGACCCTTGGGGGCTACGAGGATTGACACAATGGCAGAAAGTAAAGAAGTAAGTTACCTCAAATTTATCCCTCATCATCTTCACCAGACCAGCTTCACAGTCACGGCTAGTATAAAGCCGGTTTAAATAGCCGTAATGAAGATCTTGGGCACTCAGAGCAGCATATGTCTCCAATTCAACATCCCATTTTCCTTTGTTCAGAGTGGAAAAATCCTCTTTTATGGTATGCTTGGTCAAGGTGACAGGATTCCCAGGTTCAAAGCGGCCCACACCGGTAATCACAACGTCATCATCTTTGGACTCGCCGGTTTGTGTTGGTGCGGCCGGTTTGTCAGCAGGATTGTGGGATTTCTCAATCCGGACGGAGCTGGCAGGCGGGTCAGCAGAGGCTGAAGTGTTAATATGCCTCTCTTCGGGAATAGCATCATCTTGCAAAGGAGGATCATTGGGAATATCTTCAGGAGCAAACTCTTCAAGATCTGGCGTTTTGTCATGTTCTGGGGCTACATCTTCTTCAGTCGCTTTATCCAAGCGGGCCTTCTTGCTTGGTTTTGGGTTGGCCCTGAAAGAAAAATAAAGAGTCAAGGAAAGCATAAGCCATTACACAGTATACTGGAAGCATATGCTCAGTTGAGCTTACCCAAGAACTATTTTCAATGGTGGTAGCTGAGTGGCGACGATTCACGGAAGATGAATGAGAAGTGACACGATAATCGGTCGGATGGATTAAGAGGTTGTGAAAGAAACCCGCTTTAGGATTTAAATCAATAAAAGGTCGGAGACCTCGGAGCAGCGTTTTCGAACCGGGCTGTTTGGTAAACCGCAGAGGTAACTACAGCCTTGTCTTGCGGGTTGTGCGGCGAGCTTCATGTTCTTGAGTCTTCATAAGAAATTTGGGATCCAAATAAGCAAGAGGATGAGAAAATTTAACTTTCGGTTTGCTGGCGAAATTTTGGTAAAGGCAAGATTTACGAATCGGAAGAGAAACAGATTACCTCAACGAATCCCGCATTGCTGGCTTCAGCTTCGTCGACAAGCATCATCATCAATAAGGCGTGTAAAAAGCAAGCCAAGTAAATCAAGTTCTACCTCAAGGTCCGGGTTACCCACATCATCATCAATAGCTGGGTCAGATGAAGCAGTTGTTTTTCTCTTATGAGCTGGCTTCTTGATAACCTTGGTCTTGGGTCGGGTTGATCGCCCTGCCTTCTCCGTTTTATCTTGTGGAAGCTTCTTGCTCCAAAACGGATTATCACCCTGGATCAGCAGTAATTAAATGTCAGACAGATTAAGCAGCAACAAGTTCAACAATAGAGCAACTAAAATCTTACCGCTGGCGGTTTGTTGATGGTGCAGTAAGGAAGCAGACCGGTTTGAGCACATAGGTGCTCCGGTTCATTCAACATCTTCTTTACAGAGTCTGTGACTTCATCATCGGAGAGTTGGATTTTAATGTGTTGGAGTGGGTCATCGACGCTACCAGTGTACTTGCACATCAAACCGGGGCGCCGGCTCAGAGGCAGTATGCTCCATGATATCCAACAACGTGCAAGGTCTATTCCTGTTAAACCGTTGGCCATAAAGGCCCGGAGCTTGGACAGTTGCGGAGCATATTTAATTCTCTCCTTGGCGCTTAGTCTTTGTGGAAAAGGGTGAGTGTTGCTGAGCCGTTCCGGACGGAAGCCAGGCAAGGGATTTTCATTCTCAGAGGAGGTATCCTTACAATAAAACCAAGTTGCATTCCACCCTTTGGGGTGAGTATGGAGTTTGACGTGGGGATAGGTGATCTCCTTCCTCTTTTGAATGGCCATACCGCCCAATTCAGTATTGGGACCGTCGGTAAACTCAATGCGACGGTTTAAGTGGAAGCAATCTCTGAACAAATCAACTGAAGGCTCCTCTTGAAGGTATACCTCAGAGAGCACTTGAAAGTGACATAGATTGGTAACAGAGTTGGGGCCAATATCCTGTGGACGGAGCTGAAAATTGGCTAACACATCCCGGTAAAATTTAGAACCGGGCGGTTTGAAGCCCCGGGCCAAGTGATCTGCGAAGACCACAACTTCTCCTTCCTGGGGTGTGGGAGGACATTCATCTCCAGGAACCCTCCAGTGGATCGTATCTTTACTGTCTAAAGCGCCGATCAAGACTAGATCGTCCAACTGTGATTCTGTGATGCGAGAAGGAACCCAATTGCACTCATACACTTGTTTGGCCATGGAGAGATCTACAAGAAATAGGTGATCCGGTTCAGGAACACGCTGGATAAAAGATGGTGTTGATCTAAACTACGATAAACCGGAGGCAGTACCTATAAACCGGTCTTCTACAATGCGGCATCATATGGATTCGGGCGGTTCAACCAGGGGACTAATGGTATATACCGGTTTAGTAACTTTTTTTCTATGATAAGTTAAACCGCCTGACCTAAGTATCAGAAGCAATTGAAGCTATGGATAACTAGGTATGCAGAAACAAGTTTCACAAGATCTTATCACAGCCGCGGATCTACAACGAGCTCACAAAAACAGAAAATATTCTGAAGAGTAAGGCAGAAACAGAAGTGAATAATTGAGCGGGTATGTGCGAGACATCTATGGACTTAGATGAGAAACTATAGGCGGATGCTTAAAGACTACTACTAAACGCAGAAGGGATTCACAGATTCATTCAAGGTTAGAGAATAGGCATGAGCACGCGACAAACACAGCATGAACATGGAACCCTAAGAACAGATCTAGGTCAAGAAGAGGAGAAAGCTTACCGGGAACGGAGAAGATGCGGAAAGATGCCGCAATGCTCTGGTACGTTCAGGTTGATGTAGCGGCCCAAGACGAGGCAGAGGTCGACGGCGGTGGCAGAGCTCCAAGGCTAGCGACGCGAGGAAAACGAAGAAGAAGGGACGAAGGGAAAGGAAAAGAAATGACCCTTCTTTCTTATTTATAAGGCAATAGAGCTAGGTCAAGTGCGCGGATCCAGGAGCTGTTGTTAAAATAGGGCGTTATAAATGACAAATTTTATGATGACGTCATGCCGGTTTACAGCAACCAAAAATGATGACGACATGGCGGTTTACCAATTACCAGAAGATGTCCAAGACACAAGATTTCGTGAAGGATTGACATGAACCAGTTCAAATCAATCTGGGGCCTAATGTTGGGGATATTACCACTAGGTGTAAACCGGCCTACTTGGGCCGGGTTAACTTCATTAGTGGTATAAGCAGATGAAGGCCCAAGGCCTGTAGTCGGTTTAGAACCTGTAGCCATAAACCGGCCTGATGTATAACTTGTATTGTAAGTTAGGAATAGAGAGATACCAGCCGGGATACGAGTGTGAACCGGTTGGGACTCTATGGACCGACGGGCGTCACCCGTGTATATAAGGGGATGACCCGGCGGCGGTTCAGGACAGACAACCACAACTCGAGCCTAGGCGAAGCTTGTTTGCTCCCTAGCCATCGAGACTACATCAATTCCATCACAACTAGACGTAGGCTTTTACCTTCATCGAAGGGGCCGAACTAGTATAAAACCTCGTGTCTTTGTGTCCACTTTAACCCCTTCAAGTAAGCTCGTAGCGATGGCTCCACGACTAAGTCCTTTCACTAGCACATCTGCCATGACAAATCCACGACACCTACCTCTGAAGAAACTGACAAGCTACACTATCGATCCTACACGGATAAAAATGCCTACCTCTGAAGAAACTGACAAGCTACACTATCGATCCTACACGGATAAATAGCAGATCACGCACATACTACCTCCTTTCCGGTTTGCAGGGCTTAATTCAAGAAACGACCTACTCGATCCTACACGAATAAATAGCAGATCACGCATGTACTAGTACCTCCTTTCCGGTTTGCAGGGCTTAATTCAAACCTCTCACCAACCAAGGTACTCGCTCCGTCCGGGTTTATTAGTCCCGTGAGCAAAGCAGCAAGACCAAGGCATAGCAATAATTAACGGCATGTAGACGTTTAAGCCTAATTAATTCCAGCGATTTAAGTGGCTGCATGTGTGCCCTCGGCTGCGACTCGTTGCATGCTGCTTCACGTACTCCTACGAGCGATTCTGAGTGCCTGCATGCAGCCGGCTGTAATTAAGGCAGCTAACTGATGCGAAAAAAGATACGCTTTAATTGTTGCGGGCTTTTTAAATCCGTGAAATCATTATTGACAAGGAGGGATATGATTCGAGTGCACTTGTTTGACCGCCATGCCGGCGTGCGACCCAGACGGGACAGGACGGCACAGTCATAATTTCAGTTTCCCTAGTTTTCCACGGCAAGCTGGTGCGCTAAGCCATTATGCATTGAATTCCGATGACCGTCGCGCAACCTTCCCCCTATAAGTACTGTTTCCCGGCCTTCTCCGGTGCCACCATGACCCAACTCGCCATATCCTCATAAGCCCCCACCGGCCTGACATTGCTCGCCACGTCCGCCATGCCCCCGCCCGTCTGCGGTAGGCGACGCCGGAGGCGGTCACCGCCGGAACTAGTGTTCGGTTTTTCACCGGAAGGCAGACGGAGGGAGGAGGCATTCTATCTGTCTTTAGATGGCAATGCGTAGATCGAGGAGTTGTTGGAGCGCGACCGCATGGCGGAGGAGCAGGAGTTGTTGGAGCGCGACCGCCTGGTGGAGCAGCAGCGTATCGCCGATTTGCGCCGCCAGCGCGACATGGAGCAGCAGCGCACCAACACTCTGAGTCGCGAGCAGAGCGCCCGCAACTGGGCCGACTACATGGAGGCCGGCGCCTGGCAAATAGCCCTGGAGGTTTTCGGGCATGCACACGTTCGCGACGCTGATTTTTACTACCAGCTCCTCAAGTGGGTTTCCCGCTTGGAAGCCAAAGCTTCGGTGGACCACGCCGGCATGGAAAGGGCCAATGCACGCGAGCAACGCGCCCTGTCGCACCTCTGACAAGTCCGAGGCGAGGCGCAGGACGCCGGTGCCGGTGTTTAGCGTGTACCACAGATGGCGGCCGACATCGTCTACTTAGCTAAGAGTAAGTTAGTACTTGTGTAGTGGGAGTAGATAGTTAACTTGGCTATGATAGTTGTCAACATGGAAGTTCAGTACTCTATATGTGGATCAGACCTGTTACTTTGCTCTGAATGTTGAACTTTCCATTTGAACGTATCGAATGGGCTGTTATTTTTTAAATGGGTTGTATTTGTCCTCCACAGGTTTAGAGGCTGACTTGTGGGCCTAGCAAGTTGACGCGTACACAATCAGGAGATGATTGTACGTGGAGAGGATGACAGCAGGGACCCGCCAAGGTCATGGTAGTACGCAAGCAAGTGCCTCCTTATTTCAAGCCAATAAAAATGGCTCCTCCTAGTGGATTTCTGACATCTGGGTCCCGTGCCATTGTCAACGTAGTCAATAAACGAGAGAATTGCACAACGAGCGGCTGACACTAGGGACCCAGCAGCTCGCCGAGTTATTTTTGTTTTGGGTTAATTTGATAAATGCCTCCGAGAAATGCCACTGCGATTTCCAAACTTTGAAAAATGCCATTTTTAGTGGCATTTTTCGAAGTCTGGAGTGGCGTTTTTCAAAGTTTGCAAACTGCAGTGGCGTTTTTCAATGTTTGCAAAAATTGCAGTGGCATTTTTCAAAGTTTGGAAATTGCAGTGGCATTTTTATGAATCGCCATAATTGGAGTGGCATTTATCTGATTTGTTTTTGAGGCAGGCGAGGTGTCAATCGGGCTGTGTGGGACACTCTGGCCTGTCTAGACAGCCTTTTCTTTTAAGTTTACCACAGACTAGCCCAGTAGTTTTTTTTTCTTTCTGAAAATGGCTAGCCCAGTTTTTTTGTGATTTGTCAAGTAAGTCGCTTTATCAGGCCTGTTGGGCTACAAATCTTTCAAGACAAGGAGAGCTTCATTCGGCTGGCCGAGAAAATGGCCTATCAGTAATGAGAAATGGGTTGTACATTTTTAAAACACATCAAACCGGCAATTAGTTTCAAATATCTTTTTTTCATTTCGAGATTTTAAATTCATTGCTTTTTATGCGTGGAAAATTTATTGGTTTTATATTGATATACATTTATTTTTAAAATTAGTCTGAATGTGACTCAAAATTTTGGGATTAAAACAGTTCAGACCGCACCGACATATGCAAAATTTCGTATAATTTTTTAACCGTGGCCACAATATGGGCTGTAAGGCTAACAAAAAGAATATGGGCTCCAAAAAACACGTAAGAATTAGCAAATGGGCTGTAAACTATTTGAAATAATGGTAGATGGGCTGTATGCTGTTTTCCACAGATTTGAGGCTTTCCACAGATGGCCGGTATATTGTTGGATGTCCATCCAACGTCCGTCGTGCTTCTTCAATCTCTGCTCTTCCTGCTCTAGCCGCTCAAACAAGCGCCATGGACTGCTCGCTCCTCCTCCCGCAGCCGGTGTCTTTGCCTTGTGAGCCTCACCGCCCCACCGTACTCCCATCGCTGGCCTAGCCATCCCTCTACTCACCCATAGTCCCACACCTACTGTTATTCTCCGTGCGACGGCAGATTTAA
Organism: Aegilops speltoides; assembly: GCA_021437245.1. Classification (NCBI taxonomy): domain Eukaryota; kingdom Viridiplantae; phylum Streptophyta; class Magnoliopsida; order Poales; family Poaceae; genus Aegilops; species Aegilops speltoides. The sequence goes on from CM038143.1 coordinate 334,162,797, forward strand.
TAAACCCTCGTCTGATCGTACTCCCCTCCGCGTGGGAAACAACTGCCGAGTCTTCCTTGCCTCCGTGTCGTTCCCTTCCTAGGCCTCGCCGTTGTCCACCGCCCTGGTGCTCTTGGCGTGGCGTGGTCAACGTGGTCAAGGACCGACATGCATCTGAAGTGGACTGTACGTGGAGAGGCTGACAGCTAGGTCCATGGCCGCACGCAAGGAAATGCCTCCTTATTACGCACAAAATAATGATTCCTCCACCTGACATCTGGGACCCACCGAAAGGGCCTCTGTATTTCGCGAAAAAATGTTACCGCCGCTGACAGCTCGGACCCACCAGCTATATCTTCGCATGCAAGGAGGTGCCTCCTTATTACGCCCAAAAAAAGAATACACCCCGTGCTAGCTGGGACCCAGTATAGTGGGCCTACTAAGTTGACGGGGACGAAGGGCTTTGTCAACTTAGTCAATATGCAAGATTCTAGCTCGACTGACCGTACATGTCCATCCAACGGCCGTAGTGCTTCTTTAACCTCTGGTCTTCTTGCTCCAGCCGCCCAAAGCAGCGCCGGTCGTGCCGCCTGCTCCTGCCTCCCGTGGCCGGCTGTGCTGCCGCAGAGGCCTCACCGCCCCCATACTACTCCCACCGCTGGCCAGGCTATCCCTCCACTCCACTCACCCACACCCCCTGTTATTCTGCGGCGATGGCAGCGCAGCCGAACCAGTGAACCCTCGTACTCCTCTCTGCGTGGGCATCCACTACCGCGTCTTCCCCGGCTCCGCGTCGTCCCCTTCCTAGGCCTCGCCGTCGTCCACCGCCGTGGTGCTCTCGGCGCGGCGTGGTCAATGTGGTCAACGACCGAATTCCATCGAAACAATATTGTACGTGGAGAGGCTGACAACTGGGTCCATGGCAGCCGCAAGGAAGTGCCTCCTTATTACGCGGAAAATAATTATTCCTCCACCTGACAGCAGGGACCCACCGGACGGGCCACCAGTATTTCGCGAAAAAATGTTTGCCTCGATTGCGGGACCCACCCGACAGGCCACCGATTCGCGAAAAAACGTTTCCCTATTGTCGGCTCGGACCCACCGGAAGTGTCTCCTTATTACGCACAAAAAAATGAATACCCCCTGCTAACTGGGACACACCTTGGTGGGAGGCTGACTTGTGGGACTACTAAGTTTACGGGGACATATGGCTTTGTCAACTTAGTCAATATAAACGATTCTAGATCCAGTGACCGTACGATGTCCATCCAACGGCCATAGTGCTTCTTCAAACCTCTGGTCTTCTTGCTCCAGCCGCCCAAAGCAGCGCCGGTCGTGCCGCATGCTCCTGCCTCCCGTGACCGGATGTGCTGCCGCGGAGGCCTCACCGCCCCCTACTATTCCCACCGTTGGCCAGGCCCTGCGGCGACGGCAGCCTCACACCGCAGCCGAACCAGTGAATCCTCGTACTCCTCTCCGCGTGGGCTTCCACTGCCGCGTATTCCCCGGGTCCCCGTCGTCCCCTTCCTAGGCCTCGCCGTCGTCCACCGCCCTGGTGCTCTCGGCGCGGCATGGTCAACATGGTCAAGGAACGACTTCCATCGAAAGTGGACTGTATGTGAAGAGGCTGACAGCTGGGTCCACGACTGCAGCAAGGAAGTGCCTCCTTATTACGCGGAAAATAATTATTCCTCCACCTGACAACGGGGACCCACCGGACGGGCCACCGTATTTTGCGAAAAAACGTTTCCCCCCTGACTGCTGGGTCCCACCAGCTACACCTTCGCACGCAAGGAAGTTCGTCCGGGCAAAAAAAAGATTCGCCCCCCTGACTGCTGGGACCCACCAGCTACATCTTCGCACGCAAGGAAGTGCGTCCGGGCAAAAAAAAAACGATTCGCCCCGTGACTGCTGGGACCCACCAGCTACATCTTCGCACGCAAGGAAGTGCGTCCGGGCAAAAAAAATGATTCGCTCCCCTGACTGCTGGGACCCACCAGCTACATCTTCGCAGGCAAGGAAGTGCCTGACAGTCGGGACCCACCTGGTCAAAGCATACGTAGCGTTGTCATTCTGGTCGCGAACGTGTACGTACATATTGGTCGATGTAGAGGCGCGCACGTGTCGTAGTAGAGGCGCGCACGTAGCATGTACATGTACGTACATCGGCAAGGGTGCAAGAAAGAAAATACGGCCACGTACGTACATACGGGCAGGGTCTCGAACGCCTACTCGCGCATACATACATGGCTGGGTCGGAATAGAGAAACAACGTCGTCGTCGTGTTCATGGGGAGCCAACTGGCTGGGTCAGAACGGAATGCATGGTCGTGTTCATCGGGAGGGCTTGGACGGAACAGGCAATGGAAACGAGGCCTGGCGTACCGCACAACAGAGGAAACGGCCATGTGCTCGACCGGCCACGTTCGGAACGGGGTCCTGTTGATCGGGAGGGGCCTGGCGTACCACAAAACGGAGGAAACGGACCTCCTACGGTCGAAACGGGGGTCCTGTTGATCGGGAGGGGTGTGGCATACCGCAAAACGGATGAAACGGACCTCCTACGGTCGAAACGGGGGTCCTGTTCATCAGGAGGGGTGTGGCGTAACGCAAAACGGGACTCCACGGGATACTGTTCATCTCCACCATCGACCTCCACCGGCCTCCACGGGCTACTGTCAACCTCCTCCAGCCTCCACCGCGCGCTACTCCACCGGCTACTGTTCAACCACCCCTCCACGGGCACCCCTCCACCGTCTACTGTTCATCAGCCCTCCACACCACGGGTCCTGTTCAACCACCCTCCACGGCCACCCTCCACCATCTCGCTCATCTAGCCCTCCACACCACGGGTCCTATTCATCCAGAGGCAACACTCACTGCTCATCCACCCCCCAATGCTCATCGTTCATCCAATCAATCGGCTTGATTAGCAGCAGAGCAAAGCGAATCGCTGATTGGGTTTGGTTAATGACCATCGATCGATCGCTTCGGGTTCGATGTAGCGTAGCTTGGTCTGTCAATCGCCGGGTTCGATTAGAGCTCAACGCCTCGCTTCGGGTTGATTAGAGCCAATGCCTCGCACACACGCGCGTACATGTACGAGAGAAACGCGCATCGCTCGGCCCCCGACCTCCCACCCTAACTGGCAACTCCCCGAAATTTTCCTCCCCCTCGCTTCTACCACGGTTTTTTCCGTCATGAACGACCCAAAGAATGTCATGCAGCTGCGTCTCCGGCCCACCGGGACTTAAAAGCCCATTTTCTGTCATGATTTTTTGTCATAGAAGTAGGAGCCCACCACATCTATGATGATACCGGGTTTTGTCACAATTATCGTCATAGAAGTGTCATATGCATGATAGAAAAAAATTCGTTCGGCCCAAAATGTCACGGATGTGTCTTTTTTTTTGTAGTGGAGCGATGGTCTTTTCCTACCAATCTATCCCTCTAGGGCCATGCGTAGTAGTACTTTGCTTCGAGGGCTAAGTAGACATTTGCAATAAGTATATGAGTTCTTTATGACTAATGTGAGTCCATGGATATACGCACACTCACCCTTCCACTTTGCTAGCCTCTATTGTGCCGCGCAACTTTCGCCGGTATCATGAACCCATTATTTACCTTTCTCAAAACAGCCACCATACCAACCTATTATGGCATTTCCATAGCCATTCCGAGATATATTGCCATGCAACTTCCATCATCATCATATACATGACTTGAGCATTCATTGTCATATTGCTTTACATGATCATAAGATAGCTAGCATGATGTTTTCATGGCTTGTCCGGCTTTTTTTATGTCATTGCTATGCTAGATCATTGCACATCCCGGTACACCGCCGGAAGCATTCATATAGAGTCATGTCTTTGTTCGAGATATCGAGTTGTAATATTGAGTTGTAAGTAAATAAAAGTGTGATGATCACCATTATTAGAGCATTGCCCCAGTGAGGAAAGGGTGAAGGAGACTATGATTCCCCCACAAGTCGGGATGAGACTCCGGACTTTATGAAAAATAAAAGAGGCCAAAGAAGCCCAAATAAAAAAAAGAGGCCAAAGAAGCCCACCAAAAAGAAAAAAAGAAAAAAATTAAAAAGAAAAAGAAAAAATGAGAGAAAAAGAGAGAAGGGGCAATGTTACTATCCTTTTACCACACTTGTGCTTCAGAGTAGCACCATGTTCTTCATATAGAGAGTTTCTTGAGTATCACATTCATATACTAGTGGGAATTTTCATTATAGAACTTGTCTTGTATATTCCGATGATGGGCTTCCTCAAACGCCTGAGGTCTTCATGAGCAAGCAAGTTGGATGCACACCCACTTAGTTTCCAGTTTGAGCTTTCATACACTTATATCTCTTAGTGCATCCGTTGCATGGCAATCCCTACTCACTCACATTGATATCTATTGATGGGCATCTCCATAGCCCGTTGATACGCCTAGTTGATGTGAGACTTTCTTCTCCCTTTTTGTCCTCACAACTACCACCAAATACCACCATAGTGCTATGTCCATGGCTTGCCCTCATGTATTGCGTAAGAGTTGAAAAAGCTAAAGCGCGTTAAAAAGTATGAACCAATTGCTCGGCTCATCATCGGGGTTGTGCATGATGGGAGTATTTTGTGTAATGAAGATGGAGCATAGCCAGACTATATGATTTTGTAGGGATGAGCTTTCTTTGGCTATGTTATTTTGATAAGACATAATTGCTTGGTTGGTATGCTTGAAGTATTATTGTTTTTATGTCAAATGATAGACTATTGCCTTGAATCACTCGTGTCTTAATATTCATGCCATGATTAGACATATGATCAAGATTATGCTAGGTAGCATTCCACATCAAAAATTATCTTTTTTATCATTTACCTACTCGAGGATGAGCAGGAATTAAGCTTGGGGATGCTGATACGTCTCCTTCGTATCTATATTTTTTTATTGTTCCATGCCAATATTCTTCAACTTTCATATACTTTTAGCAACTTTTTATACTATTTTTGGGACTAACATATTGATCCAGTGCCCAGTGCAGTTCCTATCTGTTGCATGTTTTATGTTTCGCAGAAACCCCATATCAAACGGAGTCCAAACGGGATAAAAACGGACGGAGAATTATTTTGGAATATTTGTGATTTTTGGGAAGTAAAATCAACGCGAGACGGTGCCCGAGGGGGCCAGGAGATAGGGGGCGCGCCCCAGGGAGGCTGGCACGCCCTGGACTCTCCTGGGCCCCCGTAAGGCGGTTGATGCCCTTCTTTTGCCGCAAGAAAGCTAATTTTATGAGAAAAATCTGGGCGAAAGATTCACCCCAATCGGAGTTACGAATCTCCGGATATAAAAGAAACGGTGAAGGGGAAGGCTCTGAGAACGCAGAAACAGAGAGATAGATCCAATCTCGGAGGGGCTCTCGCCCCTCCCAAGCCATGGGAGACAAGGACCAGAGGGGAAACCCTTCTCCCATCTAGGGAGAAGGTCAAGGAAGAAGAAGAAGAAAGGGGGCTCTCTCTCCCCCTTGCTTCCGGTGGCGCCGGAACGCCGCCTGGGGCCATCATCATCACCGCGATCTACACCAACACCTCCATCATCTCCACCAACGTCTCCATCATCTTCCCCCATCTATATTCAGCGGTCCACTCTCCCGCAACCCGCTGTACCCTCTACTTGAACATGGTGCTTTATGCTTCATATTATTATCCAATGATGTGTTGCCATCCTATGATGTCTGAATAGATTTTCGTTGTCCTATTGGTGGTTGATGAATTGCTATGATTGATTTAATTTGCTTGTGGTCATGTTGCTGTCCTATTGTGCCCTCCGTGTCATGCAAGCATGAGGGATTCCCGCTGTATGGTGTTGCAATACGTTCATGATTCTTTTATGGTGGGTTGCTTGAGTGACAGAAGCATAAACCTGAGTAAGGGGATTGTTGCGTACGGGATAAAGGGGACTTGATGCTTTAATGCTATGGTTGGGTTTTACCTTAATGAATCTTTAGTAGTTGTGGACGCTTGCTAGAGTTCCAATCATAAGTGCATATGATCCAAGAAGAGAAAGTATGTTAGCTTATGCCTCACCCACATAAAACTTGCTATCGGTCTAGTAAAGTAGTCAATTGCTTAGGGACAATTCCACAACTCCTACCACCACTTTTCCACACTTGCTATATTTACTTTATGGCATCTCTATCTAAACAGCCCCTACTTTTTATTTACGCGTTCTTTATTATCTTGCAAACCTATACTATCACACCTACAAAGTACCTCTAGTTTCATACTTGTTCTAGGTAAAGCGAACGTCAAGCATGCGTAGAGTCGTATCAGTGGCCGATAGGACTTGAGAGAGTATTTGTTCTACCTTTAGCTCCTCATTGGGTTCGACACTCTTACTTATCGAAAGAGGCTACAACTATCCCGTATACTTGCGGGTTATCAGTTTCGCCCGAAGCATCGAGACCAATGATCACCCATGACTTCTGTGTACCAGTAGTGCCACAAAGGCCTTTGGTGGTCTTATTGGCGCATACCACGATGGGGTCTTCGACTGGGGTGAAGTCGTAACAAGGTAGCCATAGGGGAACCTGTGGCTGGACTGAATCCTTCGCGATGGAAATTCCCTCGCCTACTTGACTAAACTAAGGACCTCAACGGTATAAACATGTAGATTTTCTACTTTTCCATTTTCCTTCTTGTTTATCAATCACCAATAAGGACAAACCGGGCACTACGGTGAGACGTGAAAACACCCGATCCCATTCCGACCTCGATATATATGTGGAATCATCTTGCGCCATATGTACTGAAATTGTTCGGAAGACATGGTCAAAGCCCGGAGAAAGAGCAAGAAAACTAAAGAAAGCATTAGCGCATTGGACTCGAAATCCAAATTGTGCTAGCTGACTAACAAAAAACAGAATATAACAGAGAAATATTGGTTCTGACTAGTTGGTAAAAGGACTCTAAATCCTTTGAGTGGTTCGATTCCACAACAGAACAAAGAATGAAATGAATGAATGAAAGCCATGACCATGCCTCTAGTAGGAAGATCGAGGAACCGGTGCTGGCGCTCCTGGTTCATGGGATCCTAACCGCGATGGGGAGATTAGATATTATTATTTCGTAAGTCCAACCAATGGAGATAGGTTGAGGAGAAAGAAAGGAGAAAACTAAAGATAAAGATGGACAGTAGATTGACTGTATCCGAATCAAATAAGAAAAATCGTAGCTATTTCATCAAATCCCGATTGTGTGGGTGTGAAGTGGAAAAATCCCGTTTTGGCTGGCAGCGGGCATAGGACTGAAAATCCTCTTTCGCCGGGCCTTTTGGACTTGAAATCCAAACGGAGAGAGTGGTTCGAATCCACTCCATGTTGCGGCGATGCAGCTCCTCCCTCTACTGCGAACTGAGAGGTTGGGGCTGATATTCTTCGTGGTCGAGTGACGGGCCACCGCTTCTGCCACCGTCGCCGCTGCGACGAAAACCAAGCGGACCGCGATGGGAGTCGGTCATGAGGACCTCCACCACGGGGTCACAACTCCCGCTCTCGGAAAAGGTATCTGCAAAATCAGTCGACAAGTCGACCGATCCGCGGGAAAACATGTCAGGCTCGATCGCCACGACTTGGGGTAGAAGGCCTGACGAGCCACCGCGTGTCTCACCCACTGCTGGAGCCACGAACGCCCAGACCGCTTGTGACGGTGTCCAGCAGAGTGAGATGGCGATGAGATGACCGACTGGTACGGGGTAGACGGCTGCCGAAGGAGGATGCCGCAGGAACTCATGCGGAAGTGCGATGATCCACGAGCCGGGAGAGCCTCGACATCGAGGGGGGCCTCCTGGTGCCAGGCAGAGTTGTCGGCGATGAAAATGAGCACGCCGAGTCGGAACTCACGGCCCATGACCAAGCCGCCGCCGGAAACCATGCTGATGAAGATCGGAAAAAATGCAACCTCGCCGGAAGTCGCTAAGACGCTTTGCCCCACGGTGAGCGCCAACTGTCGTGGTTCTAAGTCTGACAGTAAGTATAGGGGTACGAATGAGGAGGCAAGGTCCTAGCTACGGTGAGATTGTACATAAGTGTTTATGAGTTCAGGCCCCTCTCGGAGGAGGTAAAATCCCTACGTCCCGGTGCCCAGAGGCGGTCGACTGGATTATGGGAGTATGTGTTACAGGAGGTGTGAACCGTTGTGCCAAAGGAGGGGGTGGCTTATATAGAGTGCACCAGGACCCCAGCCATCCCTCGTTACAAGAAGTTCAATGTTCATAAAGATGGGGAGTTACTGATAATGCCAGCCATAAGTGCTTTTAATGACCTTAAAGACTACAGAGTGAATGCTTGACCGTTGATGTTCTGAGTGACTCCTGGTCTTCTGTAGGTCGAGTGGTTTCTTGTTTGGTCGAGTGATTGACTGGTCGTGTGACATCGGGAAGGAGGGGTACCTGAGTGATTGATTGGTCAAGTGGATTGCACTCGACACCTTTATTGGGGACTCCTCGTCGTCTCTTGAGCTTCTTTGCTTCTAGGGTAGTGACCTTGGGTAGGACGTATGGGTCAGGCCTATGACCCTACCCCAGGTCTATATCATCATCATAGAGTTCGGAGGTAAATCCCCGGTGATGGCGAGAGAATGCATCAATCCCAAAGTTTCATCTAGGAGTGAACGTTGGACCGGAAACTATGGATTTGCAGGGCTGAGTTCGACATGGGACAGCTGTTCAGACCCAATGAGCACAGACCTCGACAGTTTGGAGTGGTTTCCTAGTGCCAAGTCCAAGATTGCATCTGGGTCTTTGATCGGGTGCTCCACAAAGGGAAGAAGTCTGGGGGGCTCACGCTCCCGTCTTCCGACAATGAGGCCCGCCCTGGATCTAAGGCCGGAGCAGGTATGAGTGTTGACCCTTGAGCAGGATCCGACAGGGGATCCAAGGAGCCTTCTTGGTGGGGGCACAGAGCAGCAGCCGAGGCTGCAAACCCATCGAAGACCAGATCTCCTCGGATGTCAGCGACGTAGTTCAGGTTTCCAAACTTGATATAGTGACCGAGGGCATAACTGTCGACCTGCTCGAGGCGGCCGATCGAGTTGGCATGAAGCACAAAGCCACCAAACACAAAAACCTATCTGGGAAGAAAGGTTTCCGTGGACGCAGCATCATTGTTGATGAAGAGGTGAGCCATCGATCCTTCCGTCGACGACACAGCGAAGCTCTCAATGAAAGCACCAATGTCGGTGTCAAAACCGATAGATCTCGGGTAGGGGGGCCCAAGATGTATGTCTGAGGGACGATGGTAACTATGGACAAAGGAAATAGTGTTTACCCAGTGTCGGGCCCTCTTAATGGGGGTAAAACCCTACTCCTGGTTGATTATATTCGAAGGGTATAGGGGTTACAAGAGTTGATCTACCACGACATCGTGTTAGCTAACCCTAGATTAGCTAGCCTAGAAATGTTGTGTTTTTGCCTCTGATCTAACCCTCCGGTTTATATAGACACCAGAGGGGCTTAGGGTTGTACAAAAGTAAGTTTAACAACATATCCGGACACCTATACTTGCCATCCATGCATACGGGAGTGCCTACCGGACACAAGAGGTGATCTTCTGTCTTGTAGCTTGACGGCCCATCAATCCAGCTCATGTCTAATAGACCGGACGCCCGAGGACCCCCTAGTCCAGGACTCCCACAGCGGTGGCAAGGGTGCATGGCGTGCCCCCCGGCCTTGTGGCCCTCTCGGGAGTCCACCGACCTCCTACCTTGGCCTATAAATTCACATATATTCCAAAACCCTCAAAAGCATCCATGAAAATACTTTTCCTCCGCCGCAGGTCTCTGACCTCGTTAGATCCCATCTGGAGGCCTTTTTCATTACCCTTCTGGAGGGGGATTCGATCACGGAGGGCATCTCCATCAACCCAATTGCCCCTCCGATGAAGCGTGAGTAGTTTACCACTGACCTACGGGTTCATACCTAGTAGCTAGATGGCTCCTTCTCTCTCTATGTTCTTCAATACAATGTTCTCCTTGAAGTTCTTGGAGTTCTATCCAATGTAATCTTGTTTTGCGGTGTGTTTATCGAGATACGATGAATTGTTGATTTATGATCAGCTTATCTATGAATATTATTTGAATCTTCTCTGAATTCTTATATGCATGATTTCATATCTTTGTATTTCTCTTCGAATTATAGGTTTGGTTTGGCCAATTAGATTGGTATTTCTCGCAATGGAAGAGGTGCTTACTTTTGGGTTCAATCTTGTGTGATTTCACCCGGTGAAAAAGAAGGGGTAGCGAGACACATATTGCATTGTCAGCATTGAGGATAAAAATATGGGGTTTTCATCATATTGCTTGAGTTTATCCCTCTACATCATGTCATCTTACTTAAGGCGTTACTCCGTTCTTTGTGAACTTAATTATCTAGATGCATGCTGGATAGCGTCGATGTGTGGAGTAATAGTAGTAAATGCAGGCAGGAGTTGGTCTACTTCACACGGACGTGATGCCTATATGCATAATCATTGCCTTGGATATCATCATAACTCTACGCTTTTCTATCAATTGCTCGACAGTAATTTGTTCACCCACCATATTATTTGCCTTCAAGAGAGAATCCTCTAGTGAAACCTATGGCCCCTGGGTCTATTTTCCATTATCTATTTTCAGATTTTTAAACCAAAAATACCAAAAATATCTTGCTGCAATTTATTTACTTTTATTTTGTTTACTTTTTAGCAATCTTTTATACCTATGTCTATCAAATCTCACCTTTGCAATTGACCGTGAAGGGATTGACAACCCCTTTATCGCGTTGGGTGCAAGTGTTTGATTGTTTGTGCAGGTGCATAGATTGGGGACTTGCTTGTACCTCCTACTGGATTGATACCTTAGTTCGCTAACTGAGGGAAATACTTATCTCTACTTTATTGCATCACCATTTCATCTTCAAGGGAAACACCAACACAAGCTCAAGAAGTAGCAGGAAGAATTTCTGGCGCCGTTGCTGGGGAGGCCAACATCAAGCCTATCAAGTACTCATCATAAACTCTCATCTCTTGCCTTACATTATTCGCCATTTTCCTCTCTTTTTCCTCTACCCCACTTCTAAAACGATTTAAAAAAAACGTAAAAAGATTTGCCTTTTTATTCACCCTCTTTCCGTTCATCTTCCCATATGACTTTTTGCTTGTTTGCTATCTTTGCTTGTGTTTCCATGTGCCTTCTATTTGCTTGCATCTTTGCTTGCTGAGAATCTATTGATATGGATCCACTTAATGTTTTCGACTAGGATCATCTTCAATCCATATGTGCTCATGCTGAAACCCCAACTAGTTTAGTTGAGGGAAAATCATTAGATGAGCATGCTCATTTTGTGCATCATCATTTTTCTGAAAAAGGGGGGATCTTATGCAATCAAATAAATTGTTTGCTATGCTATGTTTTGAATCTATGTGAAATTTATGATTTTACTTGTTGCTTGGAGAACCCTAAAAAACACCTTCCCTACCTATGCGAGTTTAATGATAATGAAATCGTATCTTCTTATGCCAAAGGTGCTTATAGTTACTAAGATATCGAACAAGTTGAAGAATTTTTTGCTTTTAAGGGTGCTTATGAAGTTGCTTCTTTGATTGAAAACTATGATATTACTCTCTACAAATTTTACATACTTAAATATTTCTATGAAAACTATGCTCATAATGCCTATGTTAAAGAATTTATTAAGAGAATGTCTGCTGCTTTAGAAGAAAATAATGATATGCATGAGTCTACAGATAATTATGATTCCATTGATTTGATTGAAATATCCTTTAATGAACGTGATGCTTGCTATTCTTATGGCCTTGATGCCAATATTAATTATGCTTATGAAGACAAACTTGCTATAGCTCCTTATGTTAAACATGAAACTATTACTATTGCACCCACACTTGATAGCCACTTGAATGAAAAGCATGGTTGAATGATGTTATTACAAATTCTATTAATCTCAATTGTGTTAATGATATGCAAAACCCTAAGCTTGGGGATGCTAGTTTTGCTATGTCCACTACTTATTGCAATGATCATGATTGGGGTGATGATGTTTCTTATGATCTTGAAAATTTATTTAAGCCTCATGATGAATATGAAAGTGGGTTTGTAAGAGTGTCAACTCTAGGTAAAAATAACCCCACATATTTGGGGAGTGTTCAATCTTACATTTTTTTTGATAAAAGTGGGTTTGGAGAGGTGATGACTTTAGTTAATGTTAATCCCAATATTTTGGAAGGGTGTCAACTTCGCATGCATGTGGATCGTATTGAGAATATGTTATGTGATAGCTATATTGTTGAATTTGCTTATTATCCTACATGTAATTATTATGAGAGAGGAAAATATGGTTGTAGAAATGTTCATGTTACTAAATTACCTCTCTTCATGTTGAGATTGATATCGTCTCTTTCTTCTTCCTTCCATATGCTAGTTTTTGCTTGCCTTGATAATTTGTTTGCTTATAAAATGCGTTTGCATAGAAAGTATGTTAGACTTAGATGTGTTTGTCACATGTTATATGATGCTCTCTTTGTGCTTCAGTTCTTCTCTTTTATGTGAGCATCATTGAAATTATCAATGCCTAGATAAAAGGCTTTTAAAGAAAAGCGCTTGTTGGGAGACAACCCAATATTTTTCCTTGCTGTTTTACAATAAATATTTCATATATCCTCTAGTTAGATGTTTTTTGGTGTTTTAGTTAGTGTTTGGGCCAAGTAAGACCTTTGGGATAGTTTTGAACATTATTGATTTGATCTTGCTGAAAAAAACAAAAATTTGCGCCAGGTAAAATAATTTTAAAATTCACATAAGCGTGATTTTGATCTTAACTTTTTACAAAAGATTTATATACAAATTTCCCATGTTTTCCTAATTTTTCATAATTTTTGGAGTTACAAAATATTCAAAGTTTCCAGATTGCTACAGACTGTTCTGTTTTTGACAGATTCTGTTTTCTATGTGTTGTTTGCTTATTTTGATGAATCTCTGGGTAGTATCGGGGGGTATGAACCATGGAGAAGTTGTAATATAGTATATATTATACCAATATAAATAAATAATGAGTTCACAACAGTACGAAAAGTGGTGATTTTTTTCTTATACTAATGGATCTCATAAGTTTTTCTGTTGAGTTTTGTGTTGTGATGTTTTCAAGTTTTGGGTAAAGATTTGATGGACTATGGAACAAGTAGTGGCAAGAGCCTAAGCTTAGGGATTCCCAAGGAACTAAAAGGTAATATTCAAGGACAACCAAGCATCTAAGCTTGGGGATGCCCCAGATGGCATCCCCTCTTTCGTCTTTGTCTATCGGTAAATTTACTTGAGGCTATATTTTTATTCACCACATGATATGTGTTTTTCTTGGAGCGTCTTGTATTATATGAGTCTTTGGTTTTTATTTTTCCTCCTTGTTGTACACACCTTTTGAGAGGGACATGCATGAATCGTGATTTATCAGAATACTCTATGTGCTTCACTTATATCTTTTGAGTTGGGCAGTTTTTGCTCTAGTGCTTCACTTATATCATTTTAGAGCATGGCGGTGGCTTTATTTTATATAAATTGTTGAACTCTCATGCTTCACTTATATTATTTTGAGAGTCTCTCTAAACAGCATGGTAATTTGCTTAGGTTATGAATTTAGTCCTAATATGATAGGCATCCAAAGGAGATATAATAAAAACTTTCATAAAGAGCATTAAATATATGAAAAGTTTGATTCCTTGCATTTGTTTTGAGATATGAAGATGGCGATATTAGAGTCATGCTAGTAGTAAATCATGGAGTTAAAGAAATAATTGCGTTAAGGTTTGTGATTCCCGTAGCATGCACGTACGGTCTTCTAGTTATGTGACAAAGTTGGAGCACAATTTATCCTTGATTGTATGTCTTTGTGTAAAGGTCGGGGCGTGCGATGGTTATCTCCTCCCAACCTATCCCCTAGGAGCATGCGTAGTAGTACTTTGCTTCGAGGGCTAATAGATTTTTTGCAATAAGTATGTGAGTTCTTTTTGACTAATATTGAGTCCATGGATTATACGCACTCTCACCCTTCCACCTTTGCTAGCAACTCTAGTACCGTGCAAATTTTGTTGATGCATTAAACCTACTTTTACCCTTCCTCAAAACATCCACCATACCTACCTATTATGGCATTTTCATAGCCCTTTCGAGATATATTGCCATGTAACTCCATCATTCCGTCTATTATGACACATACCATCATTGTCATATTTATTTGCATGATCATGTAGTTGGCATAGTATCTGTGGCTTGGCCACTGTCGGTGTCAAAACCGGCGGATATTAGATAGGGGGTCCCGAACTGTGCGTCTAGGTGGATGGTAACAGGAGACAAGGGACACGATGTTTTTACCCAGGTTTGGGCCCTCTCGGTGGAGGTAAAACCCTACTCCTGCTTGATTAATATTGATGATATGGGTAGTACAAGAATAGATCTACCACGAGATCAAGGAGGCTAAACCCTAGAAGCTAGCCTATGGTATGATTGTTGTTCGTCCTACGGACTAAAACCCTCCGGTTTATATAGACACCAGAGAGGGCTAGGGTTACACAGAGTCGGTTACAATGGTAGGAGATCTACATATCCGTATCGCCAAGCTTGCCTTCCACGCCAAGGAAAGTCCCATCCGGACACGGGACGAAGTCTTCAATCTTGTATCTTCATAGTCTTGGAGTCCGGCCAAAGATGATAGTTCGGCTATCCGGACACCCCCTAGTCCGGGACTCCCTCAGTAGCCCCTGAACTAGGCTTCAATGACGACGAGTCCGGCGTGCATATTGTCTTCGGCATTGCAAGGCGGGTTCCTCCTCCGAATACTTCATAGAAGATTTTGAACACCAGGATAGTGTACGGCTCTGCAAAATAAGTTCCACATACCACCATAGAGAGAATAATATTTACACAAGTTCAATCTGCTAACGTATTCCGTGGCATGACATCACACCGCGGCCAAGCCTTTATTCGAACACCTCAGCGCGTTTAGCGAAGCGGTTTCCTTGGCACGTCTTCTCAAAGCAGAGATCGTGTCCCCTTATTCCGGGATTCTCATCAATACGGGCGTGGGTAACCCAACCGCGCCATTGATTATGCCGCTTGGGAGATAAGCGAGTTTTACCAGGCTAGTGGGGACGCATAGTTTCATCCATCCATATAAGGGGATAAGGATCCACCTTTTTACCTACGCCTTCTTCCTCTGTTGCTTATCCATTTCCGCGCACTCGAGCTCCAACGCCCAAGTCCGCACATCTCGCCTCAACCTTCTCCAGCCATGTCCGGAGCGGGAGGCAAGTGGATGGCCTCCTCCGTCACGGAGGGGCACATCAAGAGGCTGCGAAAGGCCGGATACTTGTCCAGCGACATCGCGCATCAGCTCCTCGACAAGGGCAGCTCATCCCCACCCCGGGCCCCATGAGAGGGTGGTATTCCTCACCCATTTCCTCCGCGGACTAGGTTTTCCACTTCACCCATTTGTCCGGGGGCTCATGTTCTACTATGGCCTGGATTTCCACGATCTGGCCCCGAATTTTATCCTCAACATCTCGGCGTTCATTGTTGTGTGCGAGGCCTTCCTCTGCATCCAGCTGCACTTCGGCTTATGGCTGAAGACCTTCAATGTGAAGCCGAAGGTAGTGGGCGGCCGCCAAGCGTAGTGCAGAGGTGCCATGGTGGGCAGGATGCCCAACGTCCTATGGTTCGAGGGCTCCTTTGTGGAGACCATAAAGGGGTGGCAATCGGGGTGGTTCTACATCACCGAGCCGCATGACCCTGAATGGGCAGCGGCCCCCGAATTCAGATCTGGCATCCCCACACGGCTCACCTCCTGGAAAGAGAAGGGCCTGACATGGGGTGATTCGGAAGAGCTGACCGGACTCCAAACCTGCGTCCAAAACCTTGTGAACAAGAAGATCAAGCTCGTCAATGTGGTCCAGGTCATGCTCGTCCGCCGGATCCTCCCGTGCCAACAACGGGCTTTCAATTTGTGGGAATTTGATCCAGCAAAGCACCCAACCTTGAGCAGGCTCTTCGACACTACGTACGAAGACGCCTGGAGGGTGCTGTTCAAGGGCGCCGAGGCTCCTGCATCCGCTACCGAAGATCGCGGATTCAACTTGCATCGTCAAGCCGGCGAGGTGAGCTATTTTACCCTTTACAGGACACTTGTTTTTCATAGTTTGACTCTATGCGGGATCTAAACTCTCTTTACCTTTGACAGGCCTGGCAAAAGACGCCCGGGCAGGTTAACTGTCCGGCTCCCTTGCCAGAAGACCCAGCGGACGCCCGATTAACGGGACTGCTGGCTCCGGCGCCTTACGTGGTGCCAGAGAAGAAGGCCAAGAAGAAGGCCACGGGAACTTGAAGGAGTTCCCGGCGCCAGGTGTTGTCGGACTAATCGTCCGATGACTCCGAGGCAGACTCCTCCCGCGAAGACGGGGAGGACGAAAAACAGGCTTCTCCCCCAGCGGGGGGAGAGAAGAAAAGGAAGGCCTCCCCAACTGGGGAGGCCGGAGGGTCCAAGAAGGGAAGGACCCTTCCTCCGGACTACTCCACCAACACCGACGAGGGCGAAGAGGAGTGGTCACCAAGGGCCCCTGGCCAGATCGTAAGTGTCCGGATTCCAGAATGACTCATGATTTTTCCTTTGTCGCACAGTGTTTTCTAACGCCGAATACAACCCTGCAGCCTGCCCAAGGACGGGCTTGATATTTCAACGAGCGGCTCCCTGGCACCGTCGGATGTGAATAGTACTTCACTTCCGGCCGCCTATTCTCCTCACGCTGCTGATGACGCCGAGGTGGGGTCCCGAAAGGGGCCCAGCCAGGAGGAGTAGGAGGTCCCGGAGGTGCCGCAAGTCAACCTCCCGGACTTTGGGCACGAGGGGGATCAACCCCCAAAGGGTTCTGAGCTCGGCCCTGGGCCGGACTCCGCACCGGAACCTTTAGTGGTTCTGGAGTCCGACAGGCGGCCTCTTCGTAAGATGGGCGAGACTGCGGCACAGGTGACCTTCGTCCAACCGGAGGCACCGGATAATTTGCTGGAGGCGCTCAACGGCGCTTCCATCGACGAGGAGCACCGCACTGTTATGAGTGCGGTGATTCGGAAAGTTCATCCGCCAACAATGGGCTGATCAAGCTGCACCAGCCTTCTAACAGGCTTTGAGGTATGTAATGAAGATATGTAAAAATAGTACCGCATAGACGGTAGCCTCGATGCTCAGTTTGGTGTTGGAAAGAAAAGCGGGCGAGGATCTAAAAAGATATACGCAGGAGTCTAACATAAACATGTCAATATGGGAATGCAAGTTGCGCTGCTGACCTCTGCCGCACTGACTACGGAGGTCAATGTATTGAAGCAGAGCCTCGAGCGGTCCGAGAACGAGCTCGGCTGTGCCAAAAAGTAGCTCGAGGACAAGGAAGGTAAGTAATACCTTATTAAAGTAATACCTTATAGAAAGGATTTGGTTGCAAAAAATGACAGGAATAACGTGAGTATTGCAGGGGCCACGAACGAGGTGGTGACCCTGAAGGAAGCGGTGTCCAAGGCCGAAAGCAATGCGGCCGCGGAATGCACCGAGCGAGAGAAGCAGGAGGCGCGGGTGGCGGAGGTGCGGCAAGAGCTCCAGGCTCTCGTGGAGAAATACGAGAGTTTGGAGCGTGACTCGAAGACTCGAGAGTCTAAGCTCGCCTCGGCTCTTGAGAGTGCCAAAGCCGCTAAGGCCGAAGCCCAGAAAGCCCTCCAGGAAATTGAGGAAATAAAGAAGCTAGCGGCGGGTAAGGCATTCTTCATGCAAAGCAAGCACGTGAAAGTGAATTACTTGTTACTTACCCGAATCCGGAGCTCTCCAGGAGCATTCGCAGATCTTCCCCGTAGTGTGTCCGATGCTACCGCGTTCTACCGAGCCGAGGAGGGGAGCTCGACGGAGAAGGTGTTCTGGTCTTAATATCTTTGAGGCGGACATCCGGTGCCTGCGACCAGTGAAGCAGCTGGTCGAGCTCCACAAGGTGGCGAACAGGCCATGAAGGGCCTCATAGTTGGTTGTGGCCTAAAGAGGCCATGCCTAGGAGCTACTTGATGCAGTGCGGCGGCTGGTGGGCGCTTTGTCCATGGATTGAAGTCATCAAGCACTCCGTCTGCATTGAAGGTGCCCGTCGGGCCCTTGCCCGTGCTAAAGTGCACTGGGGCAAGATGGACGCCGAGAAGCTTGTGACGGACGCGCCACCACCGGGCAAGGAGTATCGCACGCCGGAGATGTACTATAAGGGTGTCCTGAAGGGTGCCCGCCTTATAGCGGGTGAATGCTCCAAAGATGTAATTTTTTAGTAGACTCGCATTTTGTTATCCTATGCGCTGAAAACTTTGTTCATATGCGCTAAGCAATGCTTGTTAATTTAAAATATTACCTTCTGTGCGGCCGTTTATCAAATTTGAGAGATAGCAAGTCATTGGCTTCTGCCCCCATGCCACGAGTGCTGGGGTGTTCGGGATAAACTTGAGCGCCTTGTTCCCATTCTTGGGTCCTTCGAGGGAGGCGTTCAACACAACGAACGAGGCAACCGGACTTATAATGCTTGAACACTCCCACTTAGCCATAGAATTCTATAATTTTAAATTTTGGCAAAGCCCCTAGTGTTCGGAAGACCGAATTCGGGGCGCTATCCATGCCTGGGCCGGACAAAGCCGGCTCCTCGCTCTAAGCGGCATAAGTCTTTAGGGACTCGAAATAACCTCTCGAACAGCGACCGGCTCTCGCCCTATCATGACGGTCAGTTTTAGCTTTCTCCACTGAGGTGCGCAACCCAGCTCAATTGGGGCACAATCACAGTGGTTCTCCCAGCGCTACCTTAGCCGATATAACGGAACGTAAGGTACCAAAACATGGGAGCCGGGCAAACCCAACTATTGACCCAAGACATGATTCGGAGCCGATGCATATAATGCTATAAGTTCGCGGTGCCGCACTTGGGAAAGTGTTCGGACTTATCACACCATATTTTGGGGAACTTAAGCCCCTGGTGTATTTGGCCATACCAAAGCGTACGGATGCAACATGTCATAAGTGAACATATATAGATAGAAAAAGGAATGCAATAATAGGCAAAAAGCAATGCATTGTTTATTCAAAAAATACTGTAATGAAAGCAGAACGATGCAAATAGTGCGATGAGCAAGGGATGGGACTATTTAACATGTCCCCCTAAAGGGGTAGGGTGTGGGATGGTATGTAAAACAAGTATACTGCTCGTAATAGAGACCACTTGGATACTCGACGTAGCTTTTCTGCTTCCCTGGCTGTTGCATCGCGAGTTCGGCAAGTCTACTGCCGGACAAGGCTTCTGGAAAATGGAGTCTTGAGAATAAGAAAAAAAAGAATGACACAATTG
The DNA here is from genome assembly GCA_021437245.1 of Aegilops speltoides. NCBI lineage: Eukaryota > Viridiplantae > Streptophyta > Magnoliopsida > Poales > Poaceae > Aegilops > Aegilops speltoides. The sequence continues at coordinate 334,182,207 of CM038143.1, forward strand.
GGAGCCCCTGGTGTGGTTGAGCCGCACTCTGGGCATGCCATGGTCGTGCCCCTCCCCCTGTGCCCATGGTATCTCTAGAGCGTAGTTATGTACGCGTGGTACTGGTCTCGCGATTTCGCGAGGGCTGGGGTTGGGGCCGCATTTCTACGCGTGCTCGGAACTTGCCAGGTGGTCTTGCTGTAGGTTACTCCGGGCGCGCTTGACGCTGTCCGGCCGCTTAACAACCGGACTCGAGAATTGCCTTAAGAGGCTACTTTGTGCTTCCACCGCGAGAGCCGCTGTATGCTCCTCCGTTCGGAGAGAGCGTTCGGTATTTCCGTTGACTGTAAGGACTCCTCGAGGGCCTGGCATCTTGAGCTTGAGGTATGCATAGTGCGGCACCGCATTGAACTTTGCAAATACGGTTTGTCCGAGCAGTGCATGATAGCCGCTGCGGAACAGGACTATGTCAAAGATTAACTCTTTGCTTCGAAAGTTATCCGGGGATCCGAAGACCACTTCAAGTGTGACTGAACTGTACAGTTGGCCTCTACACCTGGTATGATGCCTTTGAAGGTCGTCTTTGTGGGTTTAATCCTTGAGGGGTCTATGCCCATCTTGCGCACTGTATCCTGATAAAGCAGGTTCAAAGCTGCTGCCGTCCATCAGGACTCTAGTGAGGTGAAATCCATCGACGATTGGGTCTAGAACCAATGCGGCGAATCCGCCATGGCGGATGCTAGTGGGGTGGTCCCTTCAATCAAAAGTGATCGGGCAGGAGGACCACAGATTGAACTTTGGGGCGACTGGCTCCATCGCATATACGTCCCTGAGTGCACGCTTCCACTCCCTTTTGGGTATGTGGGTTGCGTATATCATGTTCACCGTCCGCACTTGTGGGGGGAAACCCTTCTGTCCTCTATTGTTCGGCGGCCGGGTCTCCTCCTCGTCGTCGCTATGCAGCCCCTTGTCATTGTTTTCGGCAATTAACTTGCCTGCCTGCTTGAACACCCAACAATCCCTGTTGGTGTGATTGGCTGGCTTTTTGGGGGTGCCGTGTATCTGGCATGAGCGATTGAGTAATCAGTCCAAATTGGACGGGCCCGGAGTATTTCTTTTGAATGGCCTTTTCCGCTGACCGGGTATAGAGCCTCTGAATCCGGCATTGACTGCCGTATCCTCAGTATTGTCGCCATTAATGCGGCACTTGTGCTTGTTGCGACGCGACCTGTCGTTGGTGTCCTTGGTGTCTGAATTACCAGGGCTCTTGGTCATGTTGTTACTACGAGCTAGCCAGCTATCCTCTCCCGCGCAGAAGCGGGTCATGTGTGTTGTGAGGGCTGCCATGGAATTCGGCTTTTCCTGTCCTAGGTGCCGGGCAAGCCACTCGTCGCAGATGTTGTGTTTGAAGGCTGCAAGGGCCTCTGCATCCGGACAGTCGACGATTTGATTTTTCTTGGTTAGGAACCGTGTCCAGAATTGTCTGGCCGATTCTTCTGGCTGCTGAATTATGTGGCTTAGGTCATCGGCGTCTGGTGGCCACACATATGTGCCCTGGAAGTTATCAAGGAATGCGGCTTCCAGGTCTTCCCAACACACAATTGATTCTGCTGGCAAGCTATTAAGCCAATGCCGAGCTGGTCCTTTAAGCTTGAGTGGGAGGTATTTGATGGCATGTAGATCATCACCACGGGCCATGTGGATGTGAAGGAGATAGTCCTCGATCCAAACCGCAGGATCTGTTCTGTCGTCGTATGATTCAATGTTTACGGGTTTGAAACCCTCAGGGATTTGATGATCCATTACTTCGTCTGTGAAGCATAGTGGTTGTGCGGCGCCTCTGTATTGGGCTATATCACGACGCAGCTCAAACGAGCTTTGTCCACTGTGTTCGGCCTGGCCGGAATTGTTGTATCCGGCGTGACGGTTGTCATCACGTATCGTGGGGCGCCCACGCAATCCGTAGATCGATCTTGTTTGTCTTGCCTTGTCCTCCAATATGTCTCGTAAGTCTGGTGCATTCCCCCGTGGCTTTGTACTTTTCGAGCGACGCCGGGGTGCGGCTTTAGTGGAGGGCCTAGAGGCCTCTCTGTCGCGGCCACAAGGTGGCCGGTCGGCCGTATTGTGCGCTGGTGATGTAGGTTTAGGTGCTTCTTCCTCTAATCGGGGTAGCAGCCTGCGTTTTGGGTAGCTCTTGGAGGGGCGTTCGAGTTCATACTCTTCGGCCGCAAGGACTTCAGTCCATCTGTCGGCTAGCAAGTCTTGATCAGCTCTAAGCTGTTGCTGCTTTTTCTTGAGGCTGCTTGCCGTGGTCATAAGCCTGCGTTTGAAATGCTCTTGTTCGACGGGATCCTCAGGCACGACAAATTCATAGTCGTCGAGGCTTGCCTCATCTTCGGAGGGAGGCATATAATTATCGTCCTCTACCTCTCTGTCTGCCGCGCTCTCATGAGGACTGGCTTCTCCATCCTCCTGCGCTGAATCCTCTTTGGAGGGGTTGTCTTGACCTTGTCAGGGGTGTTATTATCTCCCGTGCCGGAATCTCCATTTTTGCTGTGGCGGGATTTAGAGCGGCGCCGCTGATGCCGGCGCTTAGGCTATTTCTTGGAGGGGTCATCCGCCGTTGTTCCATCGCCATTCCCATCCATTGGGATGTCCACCATGTAAATGTCGTATGACGAGGTGGCCTTCCAGTGCCCTGTAGGCGCTGGTTCTTGGTCGTCTCCTGCATCGTCGTCCATACCATCGATGTCTTCGGAGTCGAAGTCGAGCATGTCGGTTAAATCATCCACAGTGGCTACAAAGTGGGTGGTGGGTGGGCGTTGAATTTCTTTGTAGTCCGCATCCCAAGCTTCCTGACCGTAGTCCGGCCATGGCTCTCCTGATAAAGAGAGAGACTTTAGTGAATTCAGGATGTCACCAAAAGGCGAGTGCTGAAAGATGTCCGCGGCAGTGCATTCCATAATCGGCGCCCAATCGGATTTGATCGGTAGGGGCGCGGGAGGTTCGGAGTCCGGAGAGGAGTCTGGCACCTCGGAGTCACGGGCTTTGCGAAGGACAGGGTTGGTATTCGGCTCTATCGTCGTAGAGGTAGCAGCCCCCGAGGCGGTGTCCAACCACCCGTCCTCGATCAGCACAGTCGGCTCCGAGCTAGGGGTCGGAGCGGACACTTGTGCGGCCTCCAGGGCACTGTCCGGCAGCAGAGCTAGATCATGCCCATCGTGACAGTGTGGTGCTTTGGCTGTGACTCGAACCCGTCGAAGATCAAGTCTCCGCGGACGTCAGCCGTATAGTTCAAACTTCCAAATCTGACCTAATGGCCAGGGGCGTAGCTTTCGATCTGCTCCAGATGGCCAAGTGAAAGTGCAACTAATCCCCGGGTGGTTTTGGTAATTAATAACAACATATATATCATTGAACTAATAGTTACTTGAGAATCATTTCAGAAAGTTCAGTGATATGGGTATGGCAAGGGATCAAGAAGTGGACCCCTCAAAATGCTAAGGCAAGCATTGGCAAAAGCTCAAGACTCCATTTTTGGTTTAGTGATCCAAGATCACATTGAGTCCATAGGAAAAGCCAATACTATTAAAAGGGGATGAGGTTATGATGATGATCTGGTTGCTCAAGTGCTTAGTGATACATCTCCTAAACTATCAGCAACTTTCACTGCCATATACACTCATAAGTAGTCTCGGTCCCACCGATATTACAAACTCAGTCACACCGAGATGAACCACCTCAGCCATAAAGCCAAACCCTAGAAAACTCGGTTTTTCCGATTCAGAACTCGGTCTCACCGAAATATGAGTTGCCAAGCTTCTGTAACCTTCTGTCATCATCGGTGTCACTGAGATGATGAAGTCGGTCCCACCGAAATTGGCATGCTCTTGTCATTGCACGAATTGGACTAACCGAGATTGTATTTTCGGTCCCACTGAAAATCCCAAAGTTCACATTATTTGAACTATCGGTCTCACCGAGTTGTCCACTTTGGTCCCACCGAGATTGCTCAAATGTGTGTAACGGTTGGATTTTGTGTGGAGGCTATAAATACCCCTCCACCCCCTCTTCATTCGTGGAGAGAGCCATCAGAAAGAACTACCACTCCTACCTTACATTTCTGAGAAGAGAACTACCTACCCTTGTGTTGAGATCAAGTTGCTCCACTCCCACCATATGAAGCTTGATCTCTAGCCTTCCCAAGTTGCTTTCCACTCAATCCTTTCTTCCACCACAGCCAAATCAGTGAGGAGAGTTGAGTGTTTGGGAGATTATCATTTGAAGCACAAGAGCAAGGAGTTCATCATCATCTACAACATCTATTACCTTTTGGAGGGTGGTGCCTCCTAGATTGGTTAGGTGTCGCTTGGGAGCCTGCGTCATCGAGATGTGGAGTTGAACCAAGAAGTTTGTAAGGACAAGGAGATCGCCTACTTCGTGAAGATCTACCCCGAGTAAGGCTAGCCCTCCGTGGGCATAGGCCATGATGGAATAGACAAGGTTGCTTCTTCGTGGACCCTTCGTGGGTGGAGCCCTCCGTGGACTCTCGCAGCCGTTACCCTCCGTGGGTTGAAGTCTCCATCAACGTGGAAGTACGATAGCACCACCTATCGGAACCACGAGAAAAATTACCGCATCTCCAAAATTGCGTTTGCTCTTCTCCACCTCTCTTTACTACATGTGCAATTTACTTTCCGCTGCCTATACTCTAGAATTGCATGTGTAGGGTGATGCTTGACTTGATCATAATTGTGAATCTGCCAAAAACTGTTCTTTGTCAAAAGGCAGAATTTTTATATTGTCAAGTAGTCTAATCACCCCCCCTCTAGACATACTTTCGATCCTACAAGTGGTATCAGAGCTTTGGTCTCCATTGTATTGGTTTCCATTGCATTGGACTCCATAAGCTTGGTTTCACAACCTAGGAGAGTATGGCATCTAGTGAGGGTAATTTTCATAGAGGTCCTTACTTTGATGGTACAAATTTTGCTAGTTGGAAGCATAAAATGAAAATGCATATTCTTGGTCATAACCCAGCCGCATGGGGCATTATTTGTGTTGGTATGCAAGGTGAATTCTTGAGGAAGGAAAAGTTCGGATCGCGGGTTACAACGGAAGAAGCTGCGGATGTTGCAAAACAATGCTCAAGCTTGTGACATTCTCTTCAATGCCTTGTGTCCCGAGGAGTTCAACAAAATCAGCCGTCTTGAGAATGCAAAAGAGATTTGGGATACTTTGGTTGAAATGCACGAAGGTACCGAGTCCGTGAAGGAATCAAAGCTAGATATTCTTCAAGGTCAACTTGACAAGTTCAAGATGAAGGATGGTGAAGGTGTCGCTGAAATGTACTCTAGGCTTGCTCTCATCACAAATGAGATTGCCGGCTTAGGAAGCGAAGAAATGACTGTCCGATTCATCATCAAGAAGATTCTCAGAGCTTTGGATGGAAAGTATGACACCGTGTGCACTTTGATCCAAATGATGCCAAACTACAAGAATCTCAAGCCAACCGAAGTCATTGGAAGAATTGTTGCTCATGAGATGACACTTAAGGATAAGGAAGAACTTCACAACAAGTCAAGTGGTGCTTACAAAGCTACAAGTGATGCTCCCACAACTTCAAGTGACAAGTTAGTTTCCAATGAAGAGATAAGCCTAATGGTCAAGAACTTCAACAAATTCTACAAGAATAGAGGCAAAGAGAGAAGCTCAAAGTCTAGATCATATGATGAAAAGAGATCTTCTAGTCGTGATCGAAACTGCTACAATAGACCCCGACACTACTCAAATGAGTGTACGGCTCCCCAGAAGAGAAGAGAAGAATCTCCAAGAAGAAGAAGCTCAAGAGATGAGTCACCTCGGAAAGAGAGAAGGAGCAGAGATGATCGTTATGAACGAAGACCCTCTCGGAGAAGCAAGGATTCGGAGAGGAAAGACAAGTCATCAAGGAGCTACACAAGAAGAAAACATCAAGCTCATGTAGGTGAATGGGTCTCCGGCCCGACTCCGACAATCAATCCAAGGAAGCTATCACTCCAACTCCGACTACAGTCAAGATGAAGGTGTTGCGGTCTTGCTCTCGTATCCTCCAACTCAAACTCCTACGACTTATTTGATTCACCAAATGAGGGAATTGGAAGATGCTTCATGGCTAAAGGCCCCAAGGTATCACACCTGAATTCATTGACTTCAATAGTGATGAGGATGACTTGCTTGGTGAAGATGAGCTCTTACATGATAAAACCAGTGAGCCTAGTAACGATGAACATGCTAGTAGTCTTTATAGTCGAGAAGAGTCGAATGACAATGCTATGAAGGAGATTGAGCGTCTAACTAAAGAACTAAAAACTCTTAAGTTAGCTCATGAAACAACTCAAGAAGATCATAGAGAGCTCCTAAGATCTCATGAGAAGCTACGCTTCGAGAAGCTCACTCTAGAGCAAGAACATGAGTTTCTAAAAGCAATCAATGACGATCTTCGAAAGAAGAGTTCTTCATATCTTGCCAAACGAATTCTCTTGTCTAATTTCTTGCCACCCATTAATACTAAGCATGACAAGCATAAGAAAAATTCTTCCTCTAGTAGTAACAATAACCATGCTAAATCCAATGTTGTTGCTTCTAGTAGTTCTCTTGATTCCACTAACCATGTTTCAAGCCAAGTTACACTTGAGCAAGAAAATAGTATATTGAAAGGGATCATAGAGAAAGGTGTCTACAAGAGCCTTGCCGGAAGCAAGAACTTTGAGGAAATTGTTCGCAAGCAAGGGAGGCACCGGAAGAATCAAGGAATTGGTTTTGAGCGAAAGTTCAACGCCGAAGGTGTTGAGTGGGAAGAAGGTCAATATCCTACTCCACAGTTTGTTCCTCAAAAGGAGAAGTATGATCCTACTTCTTCCAATGTGGAACAAGCTCAAGATGACCTTCCACCACAAGACCACAAGCTAAAAGGCAAGGACAAGCTTCAAGAGGAGATTGATGCATTTGTTGAAGCACCTCAAGCCATGGTCAAGTGGGTTCCCAAGGAAACGTCAAGTTCTACTTCGTCAAGCTCAACTACAACCCCAAGGATTCCCATCAAGATGATGTGGATCCCGAAGAAGAAGAACTAGAAAGTTCTTGAGGGTGACTCCGCCAACATACTTCACTCACATTCATTTTGGCAAAAACTTGTGCAATCAACTTCCACATCGTGCACTAGTTCATGGAGTCACAAACCCTCTTGTTGGTAAGTCAAGGGACAAGGTAATCATTGCTTTCATGGACATCATCTATTGTGAACTTCAATCTATGTCCATGGATATCCTTGTTTGTTCCTTGTGGGACTAACCCATGTAGGTATTGAAAGTGCCCGAATCCAAAGGATTGCTCCCAACTCTTGATGATCTCCATCAACATTGAGCATCCACATCTTCAACATCTACACGAAGTCTTCTACGACAACCCAAGGTTAGTTTGACCCTTTAAAAGGGGTTCTCACATCTAGGGGGAGCTTTACTCTAAAAATTGAGCTAAAGCATCCTCAAATGATGTGAACACATCAATGCTTTATGTAAAAGTGGTAACCCCACTTGTGCTTAAACGATGAGTATGACCTATGATCAAATGTTCTCATTTGGCTCCTAAGTCAATATACTCATATAAAGATGACCTAGTCATCGACAAATTGTGTGTTAGTAGCTAGAGTTTTGGTTGTGCATGTTTGACACATATTTCATTTGCTATCTTATTGTGTGAGCATGTTGGATGTATGATTTTATCCATTTGAGGACATCCATTTGTTGTTTTTTTCGTTTTGAGTTTTCTGACCAAATGGATGGACAAGAATGCCTAAGTACCTCCCCTAGCTATCTATGCTTTCTTGTCTCAGATTCTATTCATGCTTACATCACAAATTTTGAACAAGTCATTTTCGGACCCTCCGGGTGAGGAGCACTCGGAGCCACCGATCCGTCAAGGGCTAACTTCCAAAACCTTCTAATTGATTTCGGTCAGACCAACTCACTCAAACTCGGTCGAACCGAAAGCATTTAGACTGATCTAGGTTTTCATCTCGGTGAAACCGAAGTTGTGATTTTTGGCGTGACGAAGTGCATAACGCCTAGCAGTTATCCATCTCGTGCCCCGAAGTTTTACAACTCGGTCCCACCGACAACAAAGGGGTATATATACCGAGGGGGCGCGTTGATTTCTCCTTCAAACGTTTCGCCCCCACACCCTTGTTGCCGCCGCTTGGTCTCCGGATCGTCGCCGCTGCCGCCAGGCGCCGCCGCAGTCTCCGTCGCCGCCAACGGACATCTCCTCCGCGCCGTTGCTGCCAGAGAACAACTCCACCAAGTTAGGTGAGTTTTGATCCCACTCGTGCTCCCATCTCCGATTCAATGCACGCTTGATTGCCTAGAATCTTGCCACGATTGAAATCCTCGTGTACACCAGATTAGTTCGTTTGGACTAGATTCGAGTAAAAGTTTTAGGTTAGGTTTCCGCGAACACATCTCGGTGAGACCGATTTTATAATTTCGGTATGACCGATTTGGCCTATGGCCATTGATCGCACCTTCGGTCCAACCGAAGTTGTGCAAAATCGGTGTGACCGAAATGAAAATTCTGTGAAACCCTAGTGTTTTCGGCAGATCGAAACCCACTTCGTCCAACCGAAAGTGGTGTGCCAAGCTCTGTTTAACACTTGGATTCACCGAATCTTAAACTCGGTCGACCAAATGTCTTCTGTGAAAACCTAATACTAGAATTTGAACTCATTTTTTTGCAAAAACTTCTGCAGTTTGTGATGACTCTTCTTCTCTGCCTACACCTTATCTATTCACAGGTTGTCACCATGTCGATGCCGTGTGATAATGTAACAGGTCGAGACACCCATTGCAGACATTCCAGAGGCAGGCACTAGTCCTGATCCTAGTAGCTCATCTGATGATGGTGAGAGGAGTACACCAAGTGGTTTGCCTCCTGCAGCCACCAGAGCTAGAAAGAAGAGGAATTCAGATGATGAGGATTCAGATTTTATTGTTGAGGAAGAGGTGACCTCAAAGCCTAAAAGGAAGGTTGTTTCCAAAGAGCAACAAGGTCAACAAACTAAGAAGGGCACCAGCAAAGTCAAGCAGTCAACTGTTGCTAAAAAGCTGAATTTGGGAGGGGCAGCTGCAAGCAAAGTGAAGAAAACCTCCAAGAGAAAGAGGATAGTGCATGATGCAGCAGCAGAAGATGAGGATGAGGAAGCACCCCAGCCTCCTCAGAAGCCGAAGCTCATGGGTGATGCCATTAAGGCTGGAGCCACATCAAAGCCCAAGAAATCTGCTCCAGCTAAGGCAGCTCCAGCAAAGCCTGCTACCAAGCCCAAGAAGACCATCAGAAACATTCCAGCATCTGAAAAGAACAAGGATGATGTGCCACCAGCTGTGTCAGACGATGAAGGACCAGTTTTGCTGAAACTTTGTCCAAAACTGCCACTCCATGATGATGCTCATCCTCAAGCTGAGGATATGAAAGCAAGGAAAGATAGAGGTCTCAGGCTATGGAGACAAACTGACCCATATGCCGTGAGGAGAAGAACCGCCAGAGATCCCAGATTTCACACGAGAGAGCAAGAGGACTTCTATGAGACCGTCTTGATGGACAAGAAGCCCATAGTCGCAGACACTCGATACGTTATTTGGAAGTACATTGACAGCGAAGAGCACAGAGATTTCTTTCCACATGTGCATGAAAGTTTCACGCATGTGGCGTTGCAGACTTTGTAGGTCGAAATTGACCAGTTGGAACGTGAGATGATAATGCAATTCTATGCCACAGCTCACTTCTACCCCGATGGAAAGATTATATGGATGGTCAAGGTCAAAGATTTTCTTCTTCGTTGAAGAATGGGCAGAAATTTGAATGCTCCAAAGGCAACGAGAAGATGATATTGATGTATATGGGATTCCAAAGAAGAATCATGAATCCATGAAGAACATGTACAAAGAGATTCCAGCAAAGGATTTGGGAATCTGGAAGCTCGGCTCATCTACTATCTCGAGCAGGCTTACCTACCACTAATACCATTTTGAGGCATACCTTGATGCCCAAGTCCGAGATCATCGCATGATCGAGGATACTCTATCAACATGCTGCACATACTTGATGAGAGAGCACCTTTCAAGGTGATGGACTTGATGGTAGAGACCATTAAGAGGACTGCGGTGACGAAAAGGTCATGTGGATTTGCCCCGCAGATTCAGATGCTTATCAATGCCAAGTTTGGCACGGGCACATTCTTGTTGGATAGAGACCATTTACCGTTGCAGCCAGAGCATGAAGACAATGTTGTTATGATGGATGAGGAGGATCCAACATCTGTTGAAGGCCAAGCCAAGATCGAAGCTGCAAAGAAAGCCAAAGCTGACAAGGAAGCAGCAGCAGCAGCAGCTAAACCAAAGAGTTTCGGAGAGCAGATTCTTGAAGCCACTCAAAGGATTGAACATCGCCTGGCCAGCATTGAACAGTCTCAGGAGAGCTTAGAGAGGATTGTTGAGGACAAGATCCACGCTCTGGACGTGAAGCTGACTGAAGTACAAGTGACCGTCAACAAGCTCGAGGCAGACATTGAGGAAGCAAAGAAGGAGAAGGAAGAGCTTAAGCGTGAGATGCAGGATGACTTAGTCCAGATTCTCAAGAACAGATCGCTCCGGTTCCCAAAGGACCCCGATCACTGCTATTCCGAAGGATCGACACCAGACTACAGCTTCAAAGACCTCCCACAGTTCCAAGAGTTGCTCCTACTCCAGCTCCAGCCCAAAGTGACCACTCCTCCAAAGACAGACATCAGTGAAGTCTTCGCCGATCTTTGTCATATCCACTCCGACATCAACCCAGACGGGAGCCGCCAGCAGAGTCCCCAGTGACGCTTAGCTCTATGCTTTTTTGAACTTTTTGGTAACTTGTTGCCAAAGGGGGAGAAATTGTATAGATCATAGGACTTCGAGAGAGAGAGTGCTGTTGTCGCTTTTGCTCTTTCGTTCTTTTGCGGTTTCTTTGAGATACTTTTGGTTTTCGAGACATTTAGTGTGTTTGATACTCCGTTTGATTCTACCTTAATGAGTGCTTGGTCGCATTTATGCTTTAATGTGTGCTTAATGCTTATCATATGCCATTCCTATCTTGTATGACCATTTACTCATGTCTTGGTGATTGGGTGCATGCTGTTCATTCTTATCATTTTGTGCGCTCCACCAAGATGTATGTGACATGGAAGAGTGACCCATGATCCTAATCGATTGTGCATTTGCATTCAAACGCAAATCTTAAATAATGCACAAATTTAGGGGGAGCTCTTGCTTATCACATACTTCTCAAAGCGACGATATTATTCATTGATTATATCCTTTGTCGAAGCTTTGATCTATATGTTGTCATCAATTACCAAAAAGGGGGAGATTGAAAGTGAACCTAATCCCCGGGTGGTTTTGGTAATTAATAACAACATATATATCATTGAACTAATAGTTACTTGAGAATCATTTCAGAAAGTTCATTGATATGGGTATGGCAAGGATCAAGAAGTGGACCCTCAAAATGCTAAGGCAAGCATTGGCAAAAGCTCAAGACTCCATTTTTGGTTTAGTGATCCAAGATCACATTGAGTCCATAGGAAAAGCCAATACTATTAAAGGGGATGAGGTTATGATGATGATCTGGTTGCTCAAGTGCTTAGTGATACATCTCCTAAACTATCAGCAACTTTCACTGCCATATACACTCATAAGTAGTCTCGGTCCCACCGATATTACAAACTCAGTCACACCGAGATGAACCACCTCAGCCATAAAGCCAAACCCTAGAAAACTCGGATTTTCCGATTCTGAACTCGGTCTCACCGAAATATGAGTTGCCAAGCTTCTGTAACCTTCCGTCATCAAATCGGTGTCACCGAGATGATGAAGTCGGTCCCACCGAAATTGGCATGCTCTTGTCATTGCACGAATCGGACTAACCGAGATTGTATTTTCGGTCCCACCGAAAATCCCAACGTTCACATTATTTGAACTATCGGTCTCACCGAGTTGTCCACTTTGGTCCCACCGAGATTGCTCAAATGTGTGTAACGGTTGGATTTTGTGTGGAGGCTATAAATACCCTCCACCCCTCTTCATTCGTGGAGAGAGCCATCGAGAAAGAACTACCACTCCTACCTTACATTTTCGAGAAGAGAACTACCTACCCTTGTGTTGAGATCAAGTTGCTCCACTCCCACCATATGAAGCTTGATCTCTAGCCTTCCCAAGTTGCTTTCCACTCAATCCTTTCTTCCACCACAGCCAAATCAGTGAGGAGAGTTGAGTGTTGGGGAGATTATCATTTGAAGCACAAGAGCAAGGAGTTCATCATCATCTACAACATCTATTACCTTTTGGAGGGTGGTGCCTCCTAGATTGGTTAGGTGTCGCTTGGGAGCCTCCGTCATCGAGATGTGGAGTTGAACCAAGAAGTTTGTAAGGGCAAGGAGATCGCTTACTCGTGAAGATCTACCCGAGTAAGGCTAGCCCTCCGTGGGCGTGAGGCCATGATGGAATAGACAAGGTTGCTTCTTCGTGGACCCTTCGTGGGTGGAGCCCTCCGTGGACTCTCGCAGCCGTTACCCTCCGTGGGTTGAAGTCTCCATCAACGTGGAAGTACGATAGCACCACCTATCGGAACCACGAGAAAAATTACCGCGTCTCCAAAATTGCGTTTGCTCTTCTCCACCTCTCTTTACTACATGTGCAATTTACTTTCCGCTGCCTATACTCTAGAATTGCATGTGTAGGGTGATGCTTGACTTGATCATAATTGTGAATCTGCCAAAAACTGTTCTTTGTCAAAAGGCAGAATTTTTATATTGTCAAGTAGTCTAATCACCCCCCCTCTAGACATACTTTCGATCCTACACCAAGCGAGTTGGCCCGCAGTGCAAAGCCGACGAATACGAAGATCTGTCCGGGCAGAAAAGTCTCACCCTGGACCGCGTCGTTGTTGATGATCGAAGGAGCCATCGAGCCTATAGGTGACGACACAGAGGAACTCTCAATGAAAGCACCAATGTCGGTGTCAAAACCGGCGGATCTCGGGTAGGGGGTCCTGAACTGTGCATCTAGGCTGATGGTAACAGGAGACAAGGGACACGATGTTTTTACCCAGGTTCGGGCCCTCTCGGTGGAGGTAAAACCCTACTCCTGCTTGATTAATATTGATGATATGGGTAGTACAAGAGTAGATCTACCACGAGGTCAAGGAGGCTAAACCCTAGAAGCTAGCCTATGGTATGATTGTTGTTCGTCCTACGGACTAAAACCCTCCGGTTTATATAGACACCGGAGAGGGCTAGGGTTACACAGAGTCGGTTACAATGGTAGGAGATCTACATATCCGTATCGCCAAGCTTGCCTTCCACGCCAAGGAAAGTCCCATCCGGACACGGGACGAAGTCTTCAATCTTGTATCTTCATAGTCTTGGAGTCCGGCCAAAGATGATAGTTCAGCTATTCGGACACCCCCTAGTCCAGGACTCCCTCAGCCACCGTTCATATTTCTTTTACATGTCACTCTTGATCATCGCACATGTAACATCCCAATTTTCAATTTGGATGTTATACATAGATCATCATATGCATATCATACTTTATTTGCATTTTGTTGTGATCCTAGAAATCTTAAGCAAATCAAGGACCCAAGGAGAGAGTTGGAGATTTCACAAATTTTCATATTTGAATTTTTTTCAAATTTGAAAAGAGGATCAATTTGATTTCATTATTTTTCTCTCCAATTATTTCCAATAATAAAAATAAATGAGAGAAGATAATATGACCTCTTCAACGGAAGAGAAATTTTGGAGAATTTTTTTAAAATAAAATTATTATTTTATTTGTATGTTATTGCTATTTTATTTGAACTAGAGAAAACTTGCATTTTTGAAAATTGCATTTTAATCCAGAAAAATGCTCATTTGTCCTAAATATTAGGTTTGGACGGTGAAAACTGTTTCTGGAATTTTTAGATTTTTTTATATTTTATTAGGATTTTTCTTTCACGGCGAAATTATTTAAAAAATCTTCCGAAATGGACTGGGCCAAAGGCCGAGCCGGCTCAGCTAGCGCCGCCGCCTTCCCCTCTGTGCGGGAACCGGACTCGCCGGAGTCCAGGTTCGCCCCGCCGCGCCGTCCGACCCCTCCTCCAAGTCAGAGGAGCCCTCCCCCCTCCCCCTTTAAAGGTGTCGCCCCGCCCCTCCTCTCCTCGTCAAATGCCAGCGCCGCCGCCCCACCGCTTGATCGCCTTGCCGCTTCGCCGCTTATCACCGCCGCCGCTGCTGCCGCTCAGCGCCGCTAGGAGCCGCCGCTGCCTCATCCGAAGTCGCCGCCACGCTGACGCCGTCGTCAGATCTGCCGCCGCTGCCGCCATTTTTTTAGAACCGGGATAACCGCCGAACCCGTCCCGGTTTTTTTAGGTTTTCTCGGTTTATTAGGATAGATCGGTTTTCGTTTTTATTTTTAGTTATTTAGTAAAGATTCTGGGGTTCGTTCGTTTTAACAAATGGTTTTCGTTCATTTAGTTCTGTTAATGAACGTTTACTCCGTAGTATTTTCTTTTTAGTTTTATTTTCGGCCAGGGACCTATCCGCGAATAGTTTTCTCGTGAATTAGCCCCTGATCTTAATACTAGCATAACTTTTTGCCTGTTTGTCCAAATTAGATGAAACCAGCGCCTAAATCTTTGTAACGATCTCTTATTTCCAGTTAAACAACTTGAACATGATTTTGACACTTTAAAATTTGACTTTAGTTCAGATTAGTAAACAATCTTGTTTCGTTCGTATCTTGAGTTTCGTTTCTCCGTTTGATTTGTTTCTCTTTGCAAATCGTAGCTAATCACATGTACCTGCTGTTAAGATCTAATCCACATGATAATAATGCTATTAGCTTTTGTTTTTATGTTTAGTTTAGCCATTTGCTTGTTTCGTGTTTGATTTGGATCTTTTCTCGATTTCTCGTTGTTTCGTTTGAGTGACTGCTTATGTATGCTATTGTTTGTCTACGCTAGATTATCCGGAGTGCAAAGCTTGTTACTACGAATCTCTAGAGTTTGCAGACCGTCAGCAAGGAAAGTTACACTTTGATCATACTCTTCAATACCCAGTTTTTACTATGCATTAGTATTGTCCTCAAATATTTGAATGAGTAGGATTGGGAACATGTGGTTTGGTTGTAGTACTATGAGGTAGGAACCTAATACCATTTGATCACCCCGGGAATATATGCTATGCTTTATTATTGCTTAGCCATGCTCATATATGGGGGTTGGATCGTGGTTCACGTGGAAGTTATGAGAGTTGCTAATCTTGGATAACATTAAGGTAGCAACTTTAATACCCATCTGGGTGGATTCGTTGGGGCACCTGGGGAACCTAGTGTTGTCCATTAAGGGAAATCCCAGGGTACCCATGTGATTTTTCCTCGGTTCGCCACCCAGGCTCAAAGGGATCATATGATATTTCATGACTAGAAACTTTTGTGTGCAGCCACAAGCCATTATGGGCTCTGGCATAGTTTAGTAAGTTGTATGAGCTCTCGAAGAGGTGGACTAGCAGATGTAGAGGGAAAGTAGGTGTACCGGTCTGCCCGGAGTAGAGAGTTTATGCTTCACAAAGACTATGTCTCGATCTTCTGATCGTGGATGCGGTCGAGTGTTGTGGGAGAAAAGTGCGCAACCTCTACAGAGTGTATAAACTAATCATAGTTAGTCGTGTCCCCGGTTATGGACATGTTGAATATCTAGAATTGGATATTATTGTTGATCTCATCACTCTTTAATTACTTGAATTGGGTTTAATGATAATACTTGTTTAATTGGGGTTTGAGTTGGGAGAAACTTCTCAAATATTGGAACAACTTGGGAGTAGTTAAATAAATCTATTCCTTTGTTGTAGGGAAAAACTAGCTTTATGCAAAATCATAAACTTAGAGCCACCACCAGCCAAATATTGCATGTAGATATAGTTCTTGCATTCATTGCTTTACAGTGTAACTCTGCCAGCATATTCAATGTGCTGACCTACACGGCTGCAACGTCTCATGTTGCAGACTACTCAGACGATGAATAAGGTGCGATAGGACGTTGTCTTGCACTTAGCTATGCCGTTGGAGTTGATGGACTCATTTACCTTCGAAGCTTCCGCAGTTATTTAGTTTAGATGGCCTTCAGCCATGATATTTTTGTGTAATCATACTCTTTATGAGGACTCAGTGTAATAAGTGTGTGATTGAACTCTATTATAATTCCTCGAGTACTGTGTGTGTCAGCATTACCTCTCCTGGGATGACACTGAAGCACAGAGACTTCGGTCCATTGCGATCGTGGTCGCTACAAGATGGTATCAGAGCACACGCTGACTGTAGGACGCGGCCACTAGAATAAGCCACAGAAATTCTCTTCTTTGCTCATTTCTAATTCTCCTCTATTTCCACTCTCTAGATGGCGGACCCCAAGAACAAGTTCACTCAGCCGGATGACGACACCCCTTTTGGACGACACTTGAAGGAACTCACTAAGTACCTGAACATCGGACTACCAACCTTCACTGGGACTTTCTCTGCAACTTTACTGAAAGATGAGCGCTGGAAGATCAAAGTCTGGGTACCTGGGAGGACGTTCTCACCAACAACGGAGCCTATCAATTTCTACCTGGATGCACCAAGCTGGAGTTTAGGAAAGAGCATGGCAACCCATATCACTTTTGGACGCATATGTGATGTGTACCACAAGGAGCTGGAAAACACTATCTACCAAATATGTGGCCGCCGAAACGAAGAATGAGAGATGATTTGTACCAGGAGGGATGGATCAATTGCAGCTTACATTCAGGAGATGGGTGATCATATTCATCAACAAGAGAATCAACTATGTTTCCACATGAAGAAGATCAAGAAGCTAATGAATAAGAACAACAAGCAAGAAGAGGAACTCAAGTTTACACGCGATGGATATGAGGAAGAAATTGCTATACTGTTGGAGAAGCATGAAGATCTGAAGAAGAAGCTAGGAATACCAGTGGAGAATCATAAGCGAGAACCAGCAAAGGAGATCCGTTCGGAGGACTACATCATCTTGGATGGCACCGACACAGACAGTGATGCAAATGATGACAGTGATGACGACTACGTTGACGAAGCTAGAGGAGAAATCATGGAGTCTTCCTCTGATCAAAATTTCTAGACGACCACCATGTTACTAGTAGTATTCCTCCAAATAGTTAGCAATGATCGAGTTTGTAATCGTAGTTTAGACCCTTTGTGTGAACCTTGTGTGCTATTGAATAAAGTGAATTGATTGTGTTTGTCTCATGAGCATATGGGTAGTGAATCTCTCTTAGACCTTATTCTATTCTATTTTCTCACCCCTTCTAACTAGTCAGATGCCTCTAAGACATGACAATGGATTTGTGTTCCCACTAGAGCTCACTCAGTTGATCCAGTAGCAGAAAGTCTTGATGTAGATGCTACTTCAGAACCAGAACCAAGGCAACAACAACAACAACAACAACCCACCACCACCACCCCCTGTTGACAACCTAGCCCGTTTTCTGAGGTTGAATCCATCGGTGTTCTCTAGCAGCACCGAGCCGATTGTTGCAGATGATTGGCTCCACAAGATTGGAAGAGAGCTGACCACTACAGGATGCACAGATGCAGAGAGAGTGCACTTTGCCGCACGCCATCTTGATGGACCCGCAGCATCTTGGTGGGAGAATTTCACCACCACTTACCCCACTGATACAATTACGTGGGATCAGTTTCAGCAAGCCTTCCGCACCGCCCATGTTTCAGCAGGAGCTATGAGCATGAAGAAGCGCGAGTTTCGCAACTTGCACTAAGGAGGTCGTATAGTGGGATAGTATGTGGATGAGTTTAGCAAGTTAACCCGTTGTGCCCCAGATGATGTGGCCACAGATGCCGCAAAGCAGGAGAAGTTTCCTGAGGGACTCAATGATGAGCTGGGCATGCAGTTGATGGTGGAAACATTCAACAACTACTAGGAGTGGGTAGACAGGGCCCCCATGATAGGCAAGCAGCAACAGATTGACAATCGCAAGAGGAAGTATGGACAGGGGAGGCATACTTCTGGAGCTCAGCAGAAGCCCCGCTACTCCTCATACTCGGGAGGACATACTCACAACCATGGAGGCCATAACCATGGAGGACATACGCACAATGGAGGAAGTTCGCACAACCACAGTGGCCCTAAGAATGGCAATGGGAATGGAGGAAGCAACAGTCAGAACCGTTCCAACCCCGCAACACCATCCAAGAGGGATCTGAGCCACATTACTTGTTTCAAGTGTGGGAAGACCGGACATTACGCCACTGAATGCCCTGAAGCAAAGAATGGAAATGGAAATGGAAGTTCTACAAAGAAGCCCAACCCCTTCACCAAAGGTCAGGTGAACCATGTCAGTCTGAAGGAGATTGACGATCAACCCGACGCAGTTGTCGGTAAGTTTTTGATTAATGCATTTATAGCACTTGTTCTTTTTTATGCTGGTGCATCACATTCATTCATATCAAGGGGATTTGTGGATAAGTATAAGTTGCCAACAATAGCCCTTAAGTCACCTATGTTAGTAAGTTCCCCAGGAGCGGAGTATATGGCTAGTAGGGGATGCTATCAGTTGCCAGTAACCATAGGTAGACATGTTTTCCCCACCAACCTGATTGTTCTGGAGTCACAAGGTTTGGATGTGATACTAGGCATGGATTGTCTATCCGAGTTTGATGGAAACATCGATTGCGCCAGTAAATCAATTCTTCTCATCACACCGGCAGGAAAGAGGATCAAGTATGTATCTAGGCATGCGCCGAGGAGGACTCAGGTGAATTCCTTATCGGGAGTTGTTTAGGAGGAAGTACCAGTGGTGAAGGATTATCCCGACGTATTTCTGGAGGAGTTACCAGGCATGCCACCAGATCGAGACATTGAGTTTTTGATTGAGCTATTGTAGGCATCGGACCAATATCCAAGAGACCGTATCGGATGCTTGCAAATGATCTGGAGGAAATTAAGATGCAGATAAAGGAGTTACTAGAGAAAGGTTACATTCGACCAAGTTCATCACCTTGGGGAGCCCCGGTGCTTCTAGTTGAGAAGAAGGATGGATCTTTGAGGATGGTTGTTGATTATCGTGCGCTAAACAAGGTGACGATCAAGAATAAATACCCTCTACAGATTATCAATGATTTGTTTGACCAACTGCAAGGAGCGAAAGTTTTCTCCATGATCGATCTTCGACCAGGTTATCACCAGTTGAAGATCTGAGAGTAGGATATACCTAAGACAACTTTTACCACGAGGTATGGGCTATATGAGTATACAGTTATGTCATTTAGTTTGACTAACACCCCTGCCTATTTCATGATTATGATGAACAAGGTGTTCATGGAGTTTCTGGATAAATTCGTCGTGGTGTTCAGTGATGACATATTGGTCTACTCGAAGAATGAAGAAGAGCATAAGGAACAGTTATGTTTGGTTCTTGAGAAGCTCAGGGAACATCAGTTGTATGCTAAGTTCAGCAAATGTGAGTTTTGGTTGAAGGAAGGATTTCTCGAACATGTTATATCCAGGGAAGGAATAGCAGTAGACCCTACCAAGGTTGCTTCTGTCACTAAATGGTTGGCACCCACCTTAGTGGGAGAGATCAGGAGTTTTCTTGGGCTCGCAGGTTATTACCGAAGGTTTATTGAGAATTTCTCCAAGATTGCAAAGCCCATTACGGAGTTATTAAAGGACACCAAGTTTAAATGGACTGAGGATTGTGAGGCCAATTTTCAGGAGTTGAAGAAACGTTTAGTTACAGCCCCAGTGCTGATTCTCCCAGACCAACGTAAGGATTTCCAAGTGTATTGTGACGCTTCACACCGAGGACTTGGATGTGTGCTTATGCAGGAAGGAAGAGTTGTTTCATATGCCTCACGACAGCTTCAACCTCACAATTTAAATTATGCTACGCATGATTTGGAGTTAGCAGCCGTAGTGCATGCACTCAACACATGGAGACACTTTCTCATCGGAAATCGTTGTGACATTTACATGGATCATAAGAGTTTGAAGTACATCTTCCCGCAGAAGGAGTTAAACCTCAGGCAAAGAAGATGGTTGGAGCTCATAAAGGATTATGACATGAGATTGCATTATCATCCAGGAAAGGCCAGTGTCGTAGCAGATGCGTTGAGCCGCAAGAGTTATGTTAACATGCTCATAACCGAAGGATTGTCAGGAGTTCATGATGTGTTTCACGTTTCCTAGCTGAAGAAGTGCCACACAGAGATGGCCGACATTCCTCTAAGAGATACAGTGCCACTGGAAGAAATTGAGTTGGATAGTGATCTGACCTATGAAGAGAAGCCAGTCAAAATTCTCAAGTTTTCTAGACGTGTTACTCGCAGCAAGGTTATCAAGTTTTGCCAAGTTCAGTGGAGCCACCATACCGAAGAAGAAGCCACCTGGGAGCAAGAAGAAGATCTTCGCAAGGACCACCCAAGCCTTTTGCTAACCAACCCGAATCTCGAGGGCGAGATTCATCTTAAGGGGGGTAGGTATGTAACATCCCAATTTTCAATTTGGATGTTATACGTAGATCATCATATGCATATCATACTTTATTTGCATTTTGTTGTGATCCTAGAAATCTTAAGCAACTCAAGGACCCAAGGAGAGAGTTGGGGGTTCCACAAATTTTCATATTTGAATTTTTATCAAATCTGAAAAGAGGAGCAATTTGATTTTACTATTTTTCTCTCCAATTATTTCCAGTAATAAAAATAAATGAGAGAAGATAATATGACTTCTTCAACAGAAGAGAAATATTGGAGATTTTTTTTAAAATGAAATTATTATTTTATTTGTATGTTATTGCTATTTTATTTGAATTAGAGAAAACTTGCATTTTTTAAAATTGCATTTTAGTCCAGAAAAATGTTCATCTTGTCCTAAATATTAGGTTTGGACGGTGAAAATTGTTTCTGGAACTTAGATTTTTTTTATTTTATTAGGATTTTTCCTTCGCTTCAAAACTATTTAGAAAAAAAACTTACAGACCGAACTGGGCCGAAGGCCCAGCTGGCCCAGCTAGCGCCGCCGCCTTCCCCTCCATGTGGGAACCGAACTCGCCGGCGTTTGGGTTCGCCCCGCCACGCTGCCCGACCCCTCCTCCAAGTCGGAGGAGCCCGCCCTCCCTCCTTTATAAGGCGCCGCCCCGCCCCTCCTCTCCTCGTCAAACGCCGCCGCCACCTCTCTGCAGCAAGCAGCAAGAATCGCCGTTGTTGCTGCCTTGCCGCCGTGTCGTGCGCTTCGCCGCCTAGTCCCGCCGCCGCTGCTGCTAGCTACTGTCGTTCTCCCGCGCCACCAGGAGCCGTCACCGCCTCGCCCGACGCTGCCGTCGGATCCGCCGCCGCTGCCACCTTTTTTTTGAGTACCGGTATAACCGCCAAACCCGTCCCGGTTTTTTTAGGTTTTCTTGGTTTATTAGGATAGATCGGTTTTCGTTTTTATTTTTAGCTATTTAGTAAACATTCTCTGGTTCGCTCGTTTTATCGAACGGTTTTCGTTCGTTTAGTTCTGTTAAAGAACGTTCACTTCGTAGTTTTTTCTTTTTAGTTTTATTTTCGGCGAGGGACCTATCCGCGAATAGTTTTCTTGTGAATTAGCCCCTGATCTTAAAACTAGCGTAACTTTTTGCTCGTCTGTCCAAATTAGATGAAACCAGCGCCTAAATCTTCGTAACGATCTCTTCTTTCCAGTTAACCAAATTTAACATGATTTTAACACTTCAAAATTTGACTTTTGTTCAGATTAGTAAACGATCTTGTTTCGTTTGTATCTTGAGTTTCGTTTCTCCGTTTGAGTTGTTTCTTTTGGCAAATCGTAGCTAATCACATGTACCTACTGTTAAGATCTAATCCACATGATAATAATTCTATTAGGTTTTTTTCTGTTTAGTTTAGCCATTTGCTTGTTTCTTGTTTGATTTGGATCTTTTCTCGATTTCTCGTTGTTTCGTTTGAGTGACTGCTTATGTATGCTACTATGTGTCTTCGCTAGATTATCCGGAGTGTGAAGCTGGTTACTACGAATCTCTAGAGTTTGCAGATCGTCAGCAAGGCAAGTTACACTTTGATCATACTCTTCAATACCCAGTTTTTACTATGCATTAGTATTGCTCCTCAAATATTTGCATGAGTAGGATTGGGAACATGTGGTTTGGTTGTAGTACTATGAGGTAGGAACCTAATACCTTTTGGTCACCCCGGGAATAAACGTTATGCTTTATTATTGCTTAGACATGCTTGTAGACGGGGATTGGATCATGATTCACATGGAAGTTATGAGAATTGTTAATCTTGGATAACATTAAGGTGGCAACTTTAATACACATCTGAGTTGATTGGTTTGGGCACCTGGGGAACCTAATGTTGTCCATTAAGGGAAAACCCAGGGTACCCGTGTGATCTTTCGTCGGTTCGCTACCCAGGCTCAAAGGGATCATATGATATTTCATGACTAGAAATTTTCGTGTGCAGCCACAAGCCATTATGGGTGGGCATGTTTTATACTTTGTGCTGAGAAGAGGGAGCATAACAAGACTATATGATTTTGTAGGGATAACTTTCTTAGCCATGTTGTTTTTTAAGCTTCATGATTTGCTTGCTAGTACGCTTGAAGTATTATTGTTTTTGTGTCAATGAACTTTTGTTTTGAAACATACGGATCTGAATATTCATGCCAAATAAAAGAGGTTGCATCTACAAATATGTTAGGTAGCATTCCACATCAAAAATTCTGTTTTTATCATTTACGTACTTGAGGACGAGCAGGAATTAAGCTTGGGGATGCTTGATACATGGTGACAATGGGGTATTGATACATCTCCAACGTATCTATAATTTTTTATTATTCCATGATATTATATTATCTGTTTTGGATGTTTTATATGCATTAACATGCTATTATGTTATTTCTGGGACTAATCTATTAACCTAGAGCCTAATGCCAGTTTCTGTTTTTTCCTTGCTTTTGAGTTTCGCAGAAAAGGAATATCAAACAGAGTCCAAACGGAATAAAACTTTACGATGATTTTTCTTGGGCTAGAAGACACCCTTAGGACTTGAGAACCAAGTTAGAGGATTCCTGAGGCAGCGGCAAAGGTGCAGGGAGTGCCCCCTGCCTTGTGCCCCCCTCGGGAGTCCACCGACCTCCTACCTTAGCCTATAAATTCACATATATTCCAAAACCCTCAGAAACATCCAAGAAAATACTTTTCGGGCACCGCAGGTCTCTGACCTCGTGAGATCCCATCTTGAGTCCTTTTCTGGTACTCTGCCGGAGGGGGATTCAATCACAGAGGGCTTCTACATCAACCCCCTATTGCCCCTCCGATGAAGCGTGAGTAGTTTACAACCGACCTATGGGTCCATAGCTAGTAGCTAGATGGCTTCTTCTCTCTCTATGTTCTTCAATACCATGTTCTCCTCGATGTTCTTGGAGTTCTATACGATGTAATCTTCTTTTGCGGTGTGTTTGTCGAGATCCGATGAATTGTGGATTTATGATTAGCTTATCTATGAATATTATTTGAATCTTCTTTGAATTCTTATATGCATGATTTCATATCTTTGTATTTATCTTTGAATTATCGGTTTAGTTTGCCAACTAGATTGGTATTTCTTGCAATGGGAGAGGTGCTTAGTTTTGGATTCAGTCTTGCATGATTTCACCCAGTGACAAAGTAGGGGTAGCGAGACACGTATTGCATTGTTGTCATCGAGGATAAAAAGATGGGGTTTTCATCATATTGCTTGAGTTTATCCCTCTACATCATGTCACCTTACTTAAGGCGTTACTCCGTTCTTTATGAACTTAATACTCTAGATGCATGCTGGATAGCGGTCGATGTGTAGAGTAATAGTAGTAGATGCAGGCAGGAGTCGATCTACTTGACACAGACTGATGCCTATGTGCATAATCATTGCCTTGCATGTTGTCATAACTTTGCGCTTTTCTATCAATTGCTCGACAGTAATTTGTCCACCCATCATATTATTTGCCTTAAAGAGAGAAGCCTCTAGTGAAACCTATGCCCCCCGGGTCTATTTTCCATTAGCTATTTTCAGATCTATAAACCAAAAATACCAAAAATATCTTGCTGCAATTTATTTACTTTTATTTTGTTTTACATTTTAGCAATCTTTTATACATATCTCTATTAGATCTCACATATGAAATTGAATGTGAAGGGATTGACAAACCCTTTATCACGTTGGGTGCAAGTGTTTGATTGTTTGTGCAGGTGCATAGATTGGGGACTTGCTTGTACCTCCTACTGGATTGATACCTTGGATCTCTAACTGAGGGAAATACTTACCTCTACTTTGCTGCATCACCCTTTCCTCTTCAAGGGAAAAACCAACGCAGGCTCAAGAAGTAGGAGCAAGCAATTTACAAAAAACACCATGTATAAAATGTGAACCACCATCGGTCATTAAATATCTTGGGACTCCAAACCTCGGGAAAATAACTTCTTTAACCATTTTAATAGAAGTGTTGTGATTAGCACTACTAGTTGGAATATCTTCTACCCACTTAGTAACATAATCAACAGCAACTAAAATATGAGTAAACACATTAGAGGAAGGAAAAGGTCCCATATAATCAAATCCCCAAACATCAAATGGTTCAATAACAAGTGAATAATTCATAGGCATTTCCTGACGTCTACTGATGTTACCAATTCTTTGACATTCATCACAAGACAAGACAAACTTACGAGCATCTTTGAAAAGAGTAGGCCAATAAAAACCAGATTGTAATACCTTGTGTGTAGTTCAGTCTGCAGCATGGTGTCCTCCATAAGCCTCAGAGTGACACTTGCATAGGATTTGTTCCTATTCATACTCCGGTACACAACTCTCAGAGTGACACTTTGAGGCTGTTTTCAGCAGAACTGCCATGGTGTTATTTTTGTGCAGAAATAAAAGTTCTCGGAATGACCTGAAAAATCCACGGAGCAACTTTTTAGAATTAATAAAAATACTGGCGACAGAATAAGCGTCAGGGGGCCCACACCCTGTCCACGAGGGTGGGGGCGCGCCCCTCCCCTAGGGCGCGCCCCACTGTCTCGTGGGCCCATATATTTGGTTTCGCGGAGAAAAAAAATCAGAGAGGAAGTTTCATCACGTTTTATGATACGGAGCCGCCACCAAGCCCTAATCTCTCTCGGGAGGGCTGATCTGGAGTCCTTTCAGGGCTTCGAAGAGGGGGATTCGTCGCTGTCGTCATCATCAACCATCCTCCATCACCAATTTCATGATGCTCACCGCCATGCGTGAGTAATTCCATCGTAGGCTTGCTGGACGGTGATGGGTTGGATGAGATTTACCATGTAATCAAGTTAGTTTTGTTAGGGTTTGATCCCTAGTATCCACTATGTTCTGAGATTGATGTTGCTATGACTTTGCTATGCTTAATGCTTGTCACTATGGCCCGAGTGCCATGATTTCAGATCTGAACCTATTATGTTTTCATAAATATATGTGAGTTCTTGATCCTATCTTGGAAGTCTATAGTCACCTATTATGTGTTATGATCCGACGACCCCGAAGTGACAATAATTGGGATACTTCTCGGTGATGACCGTAGTTTGAGGAGTTTATGTATTCACTATGTGTTAATGCTTTGGTCTGGTACTCTATTAAAAGGAGGCCTTAATATCCCTTAGTTTCCAGTAGGACCCCGCTGCCACGGGAGGGTAGGACAAAAGATTCCATGCAAGTTCTTTTCCATAAGCACGTATGACTATATTCGGAATACATGCCTACATTACATTGATGAACTAGAGCTAGTTCTGTGTCACCCTATGTTATAACTATTACATGAGGAATCACATCCGACATAATTATCCATCACTGATCCAATGCCTATGAGCTTTTCACATATTGTGCTTCGCTTATTTACTTCACCGTTGCTTCTATTATAGCTACAAAACTTCTATCGTTACTTTAGCTACCGTTACCATTACTTCCATACTACTTTGCTACTAAATACTTTGCTGCAGATACTAAGTTATCTAGGTGTGGTTTAATTGACAACTCAACTGCAAATACTTGAGAATATTCTTTGGCTCCCCTTGTGTCGAATCAATAAATTTGGGTTGAATACTCTACCCTCGGAAACTGTTGCGATCCCCTATACTTGTGGGTTATCAAGACTATTTTCTAGCGCCGTTACCGGGGAGCATAGCTCTATTCTTTGAGTCACTTGGGATTTATATCTGCTGACGAAAGAACTAAGATTTATCCCTCAACTACGAGGGGAGGTAAGGAACTTCCATCTAGCTCTGCACTAGATTCTCCTTCTGTTATGAGTAAGCTTGCGACACCTAAACCTGCTTCTGCTATTAATGCTGATATGTTGCATGTTATTGATGATGCCACTTCTACTATGCATGATACTTATGATGAAACTACTTCTGTGCTTGATACTACTGTGCCATTAGGAGAATTTCTTGATGAACAACTTGCTAGGGTAAGAGAGAATGAAATTATTGAAAATGAAATTATTGAAGATAGTGATGATGAAGGTTCTCCCCCTAAGTATGAATTGCCTGTTGTTCCTGAGGGTTATGTTATGGATGAAGAAACTGCTAGAGATTTTCTTGCTCACAATGATAGATCTGATCTTAAGAAGTTATTAGCTGAACTAAAACAGAAAACTCTAAATGCTAGAATGAAAAATGACCCTGCTTTTGCTACTTCACCTATCTTTGTTACTGATAAGGATTATGAATTCTCTGTTGATCCTGAGATAATTACTTTGGTTGAATCTGCTCCTTTTTATGGCAATGAATCTGAAACTGTTGTGGCACATGTTACTAAGTTAAATGATATAGCCACCCTGTTCACTAATGATGAGAAATCTCGTTACTATTATATCCTTAAGATATTTCCATTCTCATTAAAGGGTGATGCTAAAA
The DNA here is from genome assembly GCA_021437245.1 of Aegilops speltoides. Lineage (NCBI taxonomy): Eukaryota > Viridiplantae > Streptophyta > Magnoliopsida > Poales > Poaceae > Aegilops > Aegilops speltoides. The sequence goes on from CM038143.1 coordinate 334,209,232, forward strand.
CTTGGTTTAATTCTCTTGATCCTGGTTGTGTGCGTAGTCCCCAGGATATGATTTATTACTTCTCTGCTAAATATTTCTCTGCTCATAAGAAACAAGCTGCCTTGAGGGAAATATATAATTTTGTGCAAATTGAGGAAGAGAGTCTCCCACAAGCTTGGGGGAGGCTTCTCCAATTACTTAATGCTTTGCCTCCTGTTGAAGAAATACATGGTCTTAATTTACCACCTATTGAAGAAACACATTGTCTTGATAACCCGACACATGTAGTAAAGGTAAATTCTATCTATAGATATGATAAAGTTGAAATCCCGTCTAATAAGTTTCCTAGCCAATGCTTGGATGAATTTGATGACTTTATGGCTAGGAAAGAAAACTTCAATGCTTATGTTGGTAGAAAATTAAAGAGTAATGCTTACATGATTGCACGCTTGAGTGATTATATGGCTAGAGTTAAAGGTGAACTTAAACTCATTAGCAAATATGCTTCTATGGTTACCACTCAAGCAGAACAAGTACTTAAAGCTCAAAGTGATTTGCTCGATGAATTAAATAATAAATATGATTTTGCTGTTAGAGTGGCTACTAGAACTGGTAAAATGACTCAGGAACCTATGTATCCTGAAGGCCACCCTATGAGAATTGAGCAAGATTCTCAAAGAAATAATTTAGATGGACCGAGTCCTTCTAAAAAGAAGAAAAAGAAAAATGATAGGACTTTGCATGCTTCTAGTGAACCTGTTGTAGACACACCTGAGAATGCTAATGTTATTTCTATTTCTGATGCTGAAACACAATCAGGTGATGAACATGAACCTAGTGATAATGTTAATGATAATGTTCATGTTGATGCTCAACCTAGCAATAATAATGATGTAGAGATTGAACCTGATGTTGATCTTGATAACCCACAATCAAAGAATCAACGTTATGATAAGAGAGACTTTATTGCTAGGAAGCATAGTAAAGAAAGAGAACCATGGGTTCAGAAACCCATGCCTTTTCCTCCTAAGCCATCCAAGAAAAAGGATGATGAGGATTTTGAGTGCTTCGCTGAAATGATTAGGCCTATCTTCTTACGTATGCACTTAACTGATATGCTTAAAGTGAATCCTTATGCCAAATATATGAAAGGTATCATTACAAATAAAAGAAAGATACCGGAAGATGAAATTTCCACCATGCTTGCTAATTACACTTTTAAGGGTGGAATACCAAAGAAACTTGGAGACCCAGGAGTACCAACTATACCATGCTCCATTAAAATAAACTATGTTAAAACTGCTTTATGTGATCTTGGAGCTGGTGTTAGTGTTATGCCTCTCTCTTTATATTGTAGACTTGAATTGAATAAGTTGACACCTACCGAAATATCTTTGCAAATGGCCGATAAATCAGCTGCTATACCTGTCGGTATTTGTGAGGATGTGCCTATTGTGGTTGCAAATGTCACTATCTTAACGGACTTTGTTATTCTTGATATTCCCAAGGATGATAGTATATCGATTATCCTTGGTAGACCCTTTTTGAATACTGTAGGGGCTGTTATTGATTGCAACAAAGGCAATGTCACGGTTCATGTTAATGGTAATGAGCATACGGTACACTTTCCGAGGAAACAACCTCAAGTTCACAGTATCTATTCTATTGGAAAAATTCCAACTATTATTATTGGAGGTTTTGAATTTCCTCTTCCTACTATCAAGAAGAAATATAATATTCTTATTATTGAGGATGTTCAAATCCCCATTGAGGTAACCTAGTGTTATTCAAAATTTCTCCGGTTCCATGTTATTCGGAAGAGTTTGTTAACAAGACTTGATCAACCTTGTTAGTGGATTCCTTTTGATGAGCATGAGATGGATGAAACTAGAAGGCACAACCTTCTATACCCGTCTTTTACCTTATGTTATTTAGAATAAATAAAGAAAAATAGTATTTTCTGTCTGTTTTTTGACTTATCCATGCAATAAAAAAATCCCGAAAAAAAAGTTCTCCAAATGCCCTGCCAATTTAGTATGATTTTTTCTGGAATATTTGAGAATATTTGGCACTGAGAACACACCAGGTGGAGCTGGCACCTGGCCACGAGGGTCCATGGCGTGCCCACGCCTACAGGGCGTGCCCCTGCCTCGTGGGCCCATGGTGGCCCCCTCCACTTATTCCTGCACCCACACACTTCATATTCCTCCCAAAAAATCACCATCCAGCTCAAGCACGAGTTCTAGCTCACTTTGCTGCCATTTTCGATCTCCTTGCTCAAAGCTCCATTCACAAAACTGCTTTGGGAGATTGTTCTTTGGTATGTAACTCCTCCAATGGACCAATTAGTTTTTGTTCTAGTGCTTTATTCATTGCAAATTTTTGCTGCCTAGGTGACCTATTCTTGAGCTTGCATGTCGAATTTATGAGGTCCCAAGAAATTCTAATGCATGATGTAGGCTCTAGGCACTTATGGGAGTAGTTGCTATCAATCTTGTTGAGTTTGATTCACTTTTATTTCGAGTTACTAAAAATTTCAGAAATTTTCAGAAGATGAAGAGATTTTTCTTGAGGGGATCTTCTAGCCAAGGCTCTAAGGATGAACAAGCTAAGGAGAAAGAAAAGGCCAAGTATAATCTTCCTCGTGTGGCGGAAGTACGGCCGTGTGAATGGCCTTGTGATGATTTCTTAAAAGCAGTCGGGATTTATGAAGACTTTTATTCATTGGCTGATAATGCGGGCCTCACCGACTTCCTCCACGACCGGATCGAACAATATCTCTTACTCACCAATACTTTCGTGCAAAACTTCTAGTATTATCCTCAGAAATCACCTCCTTTAGTAGCTTTTCATTTATATGATGTGGATAGGGAGATGTCATTACGTGATTTTTGCGCGGTTTGCAGAATACCCTTCGAGGGCAGACTAGAGGAACCACATCGTAAAGAGGTGGATGGTTTTATTGATACTATTATTGTAGGGGAATCGAGGAAGGTTTCCGATGCAAGAATAACTAGCATACATTTTCTTGTTTTCTGCTACTTTGCCATATTTGCTAGTCGATGCTTAATTGGTCGCAGAAACTGTGGAAACCTCAGTGTTCCTGATATTATTTTTTTTCCATGCCTTGTTTCGTGATAACTCTATTAGTATGGGTGCTATTATTGCTAAATGGCTAAGCCTGAATCGTACAAAGGGCCCCATCTTTGGAGGTATCTATGTTGCACGCCTTGCTAAACATTTCAGGATACCTATTAGGCATTTTGAGAAAGAGGAAAAACTGTTGCCCCCTACTTTTCTAGATTATAAGAGCATGGTGGCACATGAGTTTATTGTTAACAATGATGATAAGATGCTTCTGTACAACCTAAGATTTAATAAGAAACACAATGAGATTATTATCTTGCCTGCACCTTCTTTGTTTGACTTAACTGCAGGCCCTTACCTCGTCTTGCCGGCGGATGTGTACGCGCTTCGTGGCCAGACATCCGCTCCAGAGCCTGAGCCGGAACCACCACTTGACCCTTATCGACCATCATCTTATCAGTGGGATCCGGAGGAGATCACCAGTCAGTGGCAGTACAATGACGCTCCTCAGTACACCGGGGAGAGTAGCCATGATCCATGGGCATATACCAACTTAGGCCAAAAGCCTAAGCTTGGGGGAGTACGTATTTCTCACCAACATTACATTCATGTTCACACACTCATTCTAGTTGTCGGTGCTCATACTCTTTCATTGCATTATCCACGGTAGTTTAGTTTCTTTTTCTAGCTTTCTTCTTGTGTGTTTGATAAACCTTAAGAAAACCAAAAAAATTAGTTAGTTCAGTTTCCATGTTGTTGTAGTAGTAATTAAAAGAAAACCCAAAAAGATTTCTCATTCTTGTTTTGCTTGTTGGGAGCTTTCCCGTGTAAATAATTTTATTTCTTTTCTTTCCTTTGGGGGTCGAGAGGAGAAGACCATAATGAAAATGTTTAGTGGCTCTAATATGCATGATTGTTGATTTAACCAAGAGCCCATATTACCTTGTCTTCTCCCTTGAGTTGAATGCTTGCAGGTTCCAGCTTATTCCAATGCATGTGCACTATTATTATTATACACCCCATTCGGCCGTGCAAGTGAAAGGCAATAATGACGATATATGATGTACTAATTCAGATGAGAGAAGCTGGTATGAACTCGACCTCTCTTGTTTTTGTAAATATGATTAGTTCATCGTTCCTGATTCAGCCTATTATGAATAAACATGTTTGCAATGACAATTAGAGATTATAGTTGCTTATGCCGTGCTTAATTAGCTAGGAGCTTATAATGGTTTACCTTGCGTGCCAACATGCTATTAAAATGGTTGTGATGTGGTATGATAGGGTGGTATCCTCCTTTGAATGATTCGAGTGACTTGACTTGGCAGATGTTCACGCATGTAGTTGAAACAAAATCAACATACCCTTCACGATATTTATGTTCATGGTGGATTATATCCTACTCATGCTTGTACTCAGTGTTGATTAATTTTAATGCATGTTCATGACTGTTGTCGCTCTCTCAGTTGGTCGCTTCCTAGTCTTTTGCTAGCCTTCACCTGTACTAAGCGGGAATACTGCTTGTGCATCCAAACTCCATAAACCCCAAAGTTATTCCATATCAGTTCACCATACCTTCCTATATTCGGTATTTACCTGTCGTTCCAAGTAAATTTGTATGTGCCAAACTCTAAACCTTCAAATGAATTTCTGTTTTGTATGTTCGAGCAGCTCATGTATCAACTAGGGTTGTCTGTATCTTCCATGCTAGCTGGGTTATTCTCAAGAGGAGTGGACTCCGCTCCTCATTCACGAGAAAATGGCTGGTAACCGGGATGCCCAGTCCCATGATCAAAAAGATCAAATCAAATCAAAATAATTAAACAAAACTCCCCTAGGATTGTTGCTAGTTGGAGGCACCCGTTGTTTCGGGCAAGCCATGGATTGATGCTTGTTGGTGGTGGGGGAGTATAAACATTACCATTCTGTTTGGGAACCGCCTATAATGTGTGTAGCATGGAAGATATCGAGATCTCATAGTTGTTATGTTGAAAGTGAAAGTATACCGCTCAAAATGTTATTCATCTCTATTTCAAAATTGAGCTCTAGCACCTCTACAAATCCTTACTTCCCTCTGCGAAGGGCCTATCTATTTACTTTTATGTTGAGTCATCACCCTCTTATTAAAAAGCACCCGCTAGAGAGCACCGCTGTCATTTGCATGCATTACTATTAATTTATATTTGGTGTGACTTGACTGGATCTCTTTTACCATGAATTACAATGTTTAGTCAGTCCTTGATCTTTAAAGGTGCTCTACATTTATGTTTTGCGGTCTCAGAAAGGGCTAGCGAGATACCATCTTGTCATATCATATTATGATTGTTTTGAGAAAGTGTTGTCATCCGAGTTTTATTATTATTGCTTGCTAGTTGATTATGCCATTGATATGAGTAAACATGAGACCTAAGTGTTATTGTGAATATGGTTAGTTCATAATTTTTGCTGAAAACTTGAATGCTGGCTTTACATATTTACAGCAACAAGAGCAAACAGAGTTTGTAAAAGTTTTTCTTTATCACTTTTAGTTTATCAACTGAATTGCTTGAGGACAAGCAAAAGTTTAAGCTTGGGGGAGTTGATATGTCTCCGTCGTATCTACTTTTCCAAACACTTTTGCCCTTGTTTTGGACTCTAACTTGCGTGACTTGAATGGAACTAACCCGGACTGACGTTGTTTTCAGCAGAACTGCCATGGTGTTATTTTTGTGCAGAAATAAAAGTTCTCCGAATGATCTGAAAATCCACGGAGCAACTTTTCAGAATTAATGAAAAATACTGGCGAAAGAATCAGCGTCAGGGGGCCCACACCCTGTCCACGAGGGTGGGGGGCGTGCCCCCTCCCCTAGGGTGCGCCCCCTATCTCGTCGGCCCCCTGGACGTCCACCAACCTCAACTCCAACTCCATATATTTGCTTTCGCGAAGAAAAAAATCAGAGAGAAAGTTTCATCGCGTTTTACGATACGGAGCCGCCGCCAAGCCCTAATCTCTCTCGGGAGGGCTGATCTGGAGTCCGTTCGGGGCTCCGGAGAGGGGGGTTCATCGTTGTCGTCATCATCAACCATCCTCCATCACCAATTTCATGATGCTCATCGCCGTGTGTGAGTAATTCCATCGTAGGCTTGCTGGATGGTGATGGGTTGGATGAGATTTACCATGTAATCAAGTTAGTTTTATTAGGGTTTGATCCCTAGTATCCACTATGTTCTGAGATTGATGTTGTTATGACTTTGCTATGCTTAATGATTGTCACTAGGGCCCGAGTGCCATGATTTCAGATCTGAACCTATTATGTTTTCATAAATATATGTGAGTTCTTGATCCTATCTTGCAAGTCTATAATCACCTATTATGTGTTATGATCCGACGACCCCGAAGTGACAATAATCGAGATACTTCTCGGTGATGACCATAGTTTGAGGAGTTCATGTATTCACTATGTGTTAATGCTTTGGTCTGATACTCTATTAAAAGGAGGCCTTAATATCCCTTAGTTTCCAGTAGGACCCCCCTACCACGGGAGGGTAGGACAAAAGATGACATGCAAGTTCTTTTCCATAAGCACGTATGACTATATTCGGAATACATGCCTACATTACATTGATGAACTGGAGCTAGTTTGTGTCACCCTATGTTATAACTATTACATGAGGAACCGCATCCGACATAATTATACATCACTGATCCAATGCCTACGAGCTTTTCACATATTGTGCTTCATTTATTTAATTTACCGTTGCTACTATTACAATTGCTATAAAACTTCTATCGTTACTTTTGCTACTATTACCGTTAATTCCATACTACTTTGCTACTAAATACTTTGCTGCAGATACTAAGTTATCCAGGTGTGGTTGAATTGACAACTCAACTACTAATACTTGAGAATATTCTTTGGCTCCCCTTGTGTCGAATCAATAAATTTGGGTTGAATACTCTACCCTCGAAAACTGTTGCGGTCCCCTATACTTGTGGGTTATAAGAAACCAACATGACACATGAAACTTCTTATACCTTTGATATCTTTAGGACACGACATTTTTGCAATAGCATCGACTTTAGCTTTATCAACTTCAATACCACGTTCGAAGATTTTATGCCCCAAGACAATAGGTTCATTAACCATAAAGTGGCACTTCTTCCAATTCTAGACAAGATTTGTTTCTTCACATCTCTGCAAAACTCGATCAAGGTTGCTTAAGCAATCATCAAAGGAAGTTCTGTAAACGAAAAAATCATCCATGAAAACCTCAACAATCTTTTCACAAAAGTCAGAGAATATAGCAGTCATACATCTTTGAAAGGTAGCAGGTGCATTGCATAAACCAAAAGGCTGTAAAAGTAGTTTTTTCTTGATCCTCTTGTGACACAAGTACTTGGGAAAAACCAGAGTATCCATCTGGAAAGCAGAAATGTGTATGTTTTGATAGTCTTTCTAGCATTTGATCAATGAAAGGTAGAGGAATAATGATCTTTCCTAGTAGCTTTGTTTAATTTTCTAAAATCAATTACCATTCTATAACATGTGATAATTATTTGTGGAATAAGTTCATTTTTATCATTAGGAACAATAGTAATACCTCCTTTCTTAGGGACACAATGAACAGGACTTACCCATCTACTATCAGCAATAGGATAGATTATACCTGCTTCCAGAAGCTTTAATATTTCATTTCTTACCACTTCTTTCATCTTTGGATTTAACCGCAGCTGGTGATCAACAACTGGTTTAGCATTAGGTTCCATATTAATTTTATGCTGACATAGAGTAGGACTAATGCCCTTAAGATTATCAAGATTATATCCAATGGTGGCACAGTGCTTCCTCGATGTTTTCAATAATCTCTTTTCTTCATGCTTTGAAAGGTTAGGACTAATAATAACAGGATATGTTTTCTTTCCATCAAGATAAGCATATTTCGAAGTATCAGGTAATTGTTTACTCTCAAACATAGGATCACTCTTGGGAGGAAGAGGATCTCCAAGAGTCTCAACAGACAAGTTGTATTTCAAGACTGGCATTTGTTTAAAGAATATCTCATCTCTTTCGTTCTTTCATTTATATGCATACCATTTTCATGGTCTAGCAAATATTGTTCTAAAGGATCAGTAGGAGGCACGGGAATAGAAGCAATACCAATAATTTCATCCTTACTAGGTAATTCTTTATCATGGGGTTGTCTACGGAATTTGGATAAATTAAACTCATGAGACACATCATCCAAACTTACACTAACAATTTCTTTCTCACAATCTATCTTAGCATTAACAGTGCTCAGGAAAGGTCTACCAAATATAATGGGATAAAAATCATCTTGTGGGGAACCAAGAACTAGAAAATCAGTAGGGTATTTTATTTTCCCACACAAGACTTCAACATCTCTAACAATCCCAAGTGGTATAATAGTATATCTATTAGCAAGCTTAATAGTAACATCAATATCTTCTATCTCAGCAGGTGCAATATCATTCATAATTTCTTGATATAAAGTAAACGGAATTGCACTCACACTAGCACCCAAATCAAATAAGCCATGATAACAATGATCTCCTATTTTAACAGAGACAACAGGCATGCCAACAACATGTCTATGTTTATCCTTTTCATCAGATTTAGTAATTCTAGTGGCTTCATCACATAAATAAATAACATGCCCATCAATATTTTCAGCAAAGAGATCTTTAACAATGGCAACATTAGGTTCAACTTTAATTTCTTCAGAGGGTGGAGGTGATCTTCTATAACTCTTGTGAACCACAACTAAAGCTTTAGCATGTTCTTTTATCCTAACAGCAAAAGGTGGTTTCTCAATGTTAGCAGTAGGAATAACAGGATCAACATTATAAGTAGTGGTTTCTTCTCTAGCTTTATTGGGTTCTACTATTTTTACTTCAATGGGAGGATGATATTTAAACCACTTATCCTTAGGGAGATCAACATGAGTAGCAAATGATCCACAAAAAGAAGCTACTATCTCAGAGTCAAGTCCGTATTTAGTGCTAAAATTATGAAAAGCATCGGTATCCATAAAGATTTTACACAATCAAACTCAAGATTTATACATGACTCCTTACCTTCATCGAGCTCCCAATCTTCAGAGTTGCGTTTAATTCTTTCCAAAATATCCCATCTAAATTCAATAGTCTTCTTCATAAAATAACCAGTACAAGAAGTATCGAGCATGGATTCATTGTTATGAGAAAGCCAAGCATAAACAATCTAAATAATAATTTCTCTTGAGAGCTCATGATTGGGGCATGAATATAATATTGACTTAAGCTTCCCCCCCCCTCCAGGCTTGAATGATACTTTCTCCTTCACGAGGCAAAAAATTATATATATAATCCGATCACGATGAACCAGATGCATAGGATAAACTTCTGATGAAATTCCAATTTCAATAGGTTGTAATTCCAATATCCGATATCATCGCATAGACTATATCATGTCGATGCCACTCCCTTCAAAGATAAAGGGAAGACCTTATTCTTGACTTCATCTCTGGGTAAACCTGCAAGCTTAATCCACAAACTTCATTCACATAGATTAGATGAATATAAGGATGTAGTGTTCCATCTCATGTATAAGGATTAGCTAGCAGTTTCTCTATCATACACAAAGGAATTTAATAATAAATATTTTCAGTAGGTGCAGTAGGTTGAGGAGCAAATCTTTGTTCTTCCGGTCGGGGTGAAGATACCCCGAACAAGCCCCTCAAAGGATTATTTTTCATAGTGACAAGTGAAAATAAATTTCAACACGTAATATAAATGTTTCCTTACCAAATTCCACTCCCCAAAGGTGCTTCACTCCCCAAAAACGGCACCATAAAAGAGTCCTTTTGATAATTAAGAGTGTTGAACCAAACGAGGAGCAGAAGGAAATGATAAGCAGTTTTCAGCAAGGTATTTTCTGCAAGCACTAAAATTATGGGTAACAGATAGTTTGGTAGTAAGATAATTCGTAACAGGTAACAAGTAACAAGTGTAACAAAGGTGCAGCAAGGTGGCCCAATCTTTTTTGTAGCAAAGGATAATCCTGGACAAACTCTTATATAAATTAAAGCACTCCCGAGGACACATGGGTATTATTGTCAAGCTAGTTTTCATCATGCTCATATGATTCGTGTTCGTTACTTTGATCATTTAATATGTAGGTGGACTGGTGCTTGGGCGATGTGCTTACTTGGACAAGCCTCCACTTATGATTAACCCATGTTGCAAGCATCTACAACTACGAAAGAAGAATTAAGATAAATCTAACCATAGCATGAAACATGTGGATCCAAATCAGCCCCTTACGAAGCAACACATAAATTAGGGTTTAAGCTTCTGTCACTCTAGCAACTCATCATCCACTTATTACTTCCTGATTGCTTGTATCTGTGTTGGTATTTACCCGTAGAGGAGAGGATGATGCAGCACAACAACGGTAAGTATTTCCCTCAGTTATGAAACCAAGGTTATCAATCCAGTAGGTGAACCAATCAACACTATGTAAGCAATACCTGCACACAAATAAGAAATACTTGCAACCCAACGCGTAATAGGGGTTGTCAATCCCTCTCGGTGTTGAGATAGACTAAATTGTATGAGGTTGGATAAATAGATCTGACAAAAGCAAAAAAATAAAATAAATAAAGAAAAAGTGCAGCAAGGTATTTTTGGGTTTTTGGAATAATAGATCTGAAAATAATATGATAAAATATTGACCCAGGGGTCGTAGATTTCACTAGTGGCTTCTCTTGAGAAAATAGCATATGGTGGGTGAGGGAGTCCTGGACTAGGGGGTGTCCGGACAGCCGGACTATCATTATCCGCCGGACTCCAAGACTACGAAGATAGAAGATTGAAGACTCCGGCTCGTGTCCGGATGGTACTTTCCTTGGCGTGGAAGGCAAGCTTGGCAATACGGATATGTGGATCTCCTACCATTGTAACCGACTCTGTGTAACCCTAGCCTCCTCCGGTGTCTATATAAACCGGAGGGCTTTAGTCCGTAGGACAACATACATCACAACAATCATACCATAGGCTAGCTTCTAGGGTTTAGCCTCCTTGATCTCGTGGTAGATCTACTCTTGTACTACTCATATCATCAATATTAATCAAGCAGGACGTAGGGTTTTACCTCCATCGAGAGGGCCCGAACATGGGTAAAACATTGTGTCCCTTGTCTCCTGTTACCATCCGCCTAGACGCATAGTTCGGGACCCCTACTCGAGATCCGCCGGTTTTGACACCGACATTAGTGCTTTCATTGAGAGTTCCTCTGTGTCTTCACCGATAGGCTTGATGGCATCTTCAACCAACAACGCTGTCCTGGGTGAGACTTTTCTCCCCGGACAGATCTTCAGATTCGGCGGCCAAGATCTGCGGCCAATTCTCTTGGCCATCCGGAGCAGATCGAAGCTACGCCCCGCCATCGGTCGATTCGGAAGGTTAAACATCACGGCCGATGCCCGCGGGGACTTGATCTTCGACAGACTCGAGCCACAGCCAAGCGCGCCGCCGACGACGGGCATGATCTAGCTCCGCCACCAACAGCGGTGCCTCGGTGGCGCGATTTCGATCCGCTCCGGCCATTAGCCCGGAGCCGATCGCCCATATCGAGGGCCGGTGGATAGACGCCGCCCTGGGAGCTTCAACATCCACGGCGATGGAGCCGAACACTGATCTTGTCCCCTGCGAAACTCGTGATTCCGAGGCGCCGGACTCCTCGCCGGACTCCGAACCTCCCGCGCCCTTACCAATCGATCCGGATTGGGCGCCGGTCATGGAATTCACCGCCGCGGACATCTTTCAATACTCGCCTTTTGGCGATATCCTGAATTCACTAAAGCATCTCTCGTTATCAGGAGAGTCCTGGCCGGACTATGGCCAGGATGGTTGGGGTACGGACGGCGAAGAAATTCAGAGCCCACCCACCACCCACTTTGTAGCCACTGTCGACAACCTAACCGACATGCTAGATTACGACTCCGAAGACATCGACGGAATAGACGACGATGCCGAAGACGAACAAAAAACAGAGCATATAAAGCACGGGAGGACCACCTCGTCACATGACATATATATGGTGGACACACCAAAGGAGAGCGATAACGAGGACCAACGGGCCGCGGCAGAAGATGACCCCACCGATAAAAAACCAAAACGACGGCGCAGACGCCGCCCTAAGTCCCGCCTCGACGACAACAACGCTTCCAAGGAGCCCGCGATACGGCAGGGCTCACAATCGAACGATGAACATGCAAATAAGCAACCGTCCGAACACGACGAGTCAGATAGTCAATCCAAGCCCGGCGAAAACAACAGTCCGAACGACCGTATGCCGTACACGTCGCCGGAGAGTAAGAACCTTCAAAAGACTCGCCAAGATCGCAAGAAGCTCAAGAAGGAAAACGGAGGCTCAAAACAGCGGAAGACACACTCGAGAATGAGATGGAGCAAAGTGCTCAAAACCGCAGATAAGCACGGCAATGGCCACCAATCAAAGAGCTACCCGGCGCAAGTCGCTACGAATTGACGAAGAGGCCATAGAGCCTCCACCGTCCAAAAAATAAAGGGGCTGCCTGGTTGGATAGACGGCCAGATGACAGGCCAAATTATGAAAGCGGCGCCACACATAAATCCACCAACGAACTCGGAAGGATAGATGGCCCAGCCAGGTCCATTTACGGGCCAAAGGAGAAGGCCCCAAGAAGCAAGGCAACACGTCAAGTGTCCGATGATAGCGGCACACACAAATACAGGGGCGCCGCACACCCACTATGTTTCACCGATGAGGTGCTGGACCATGAATTCCCAGCAAGATTTAAACCCATCAACATAGAGGCCTACGATGGAACAACAGACCCTGGAGTCTGGATAGAAGATTATATACTACATATACATATGGCCAGAGGAGACGATCTCCACGCCATAAAATATCTACCCCTCAAGCTCAAAGGGCCAGCCCGTCATTGGCTTAAAAGCCTCCCAGAAAGCACTATTGGAAGTTGGGAAGAGCTCGAGGATGTGTTTAGAGCAAATTTTCAAGGGACTTATGTCCGTCCTCCGGATCCAGATGATCTAAGTCATATAACTCAACAGCCCGGAGAGTCAGCGTGGAAATTCTGGAACATGTTCCTTACCAAAAAGAACCAAATAGTCGACTGTCCGGATGCCGAAGCCTTAGCAGCTTTCAAGCACAATGTCCGAGACGAATGGCTCACCAGGCACCTCGGTCAAGAGAAACCGAGGACAATGTCCGCACTAACAAGCCTCATGACCCGCTTTTGTGTGGGAGAGGATAGCTGGTTAGCAAGATGCAGCACCAGCGACCCAAGTACATCCGAGATAAGAGATGGAAACGAAAAATCACGGCGCAGAAAAGAGCAGCGCCGGAATAATGAGAAAAGCCCAAAGAGCACGGCAGTCAACGCCGGATTCAAAAGCTCGCGGCCCAATAATAAAACACAGCCTCTAAAGGATGACAGTGACGAATTGTCCAACTTACACAAGATTTTGGGTCGGATATGCCAAATCCACAAGACCCGGAAGGCCCGCAAATCACACACACAGGATTGTTGGGTTTTTAAACATCCGCCGACTAAATGCTGAACACAAGGGCTCGACGATCAAGCTTAAGAAGATAAACCCCACCAAGAGAGCACCGAAAACAAAAGACTTTCCCACAAGGGGTCAAAGCAGTAAATTCACTTCATGTGATAATACGGAAAAATAGTGCGGCACTTTCTAAAAAGAGCTTCGCGCGGTCCAACCCAGCAAACCGTAGAGATTGGATATCTAAACCAATCACTTTCGACCACCTGGACTATTCCAGAAGCGTTCAAAATGCGGGACGGACTCCCCTAATATTGAATCCCATAATAGACGGATTACAATTTACTAGTGTCCTAATGGACGGAGGCAGTGACTTAAACCTGCTGTATTTCAAAATAGTCCGTAGGATGGGGATAAACCCTGTCAAAATCTGACACAGCCGCACTTCCTTCAAAGGAGTGACGCCAGGCCCTTACGCCAAGTGCACAGGCTCCATATTACTAGAAGTCGTGTTCGGATCGCCGAACAATTCTCGATGAGAAAAATTAATTTTCACATCGCCCCATTTGAAAGTGAATATCAAGCACTCTTGGGACGTAAGGCTTTTGTCCGCTTCAACGCTATACCGCACACGCGCCTCTTACACTCAAGATGCCGGTCCGCGTGGCGTCATTTCAATGCGAGGGTCACTTAAAGACCTCGGACTCGGATAGATGAATCCGGCGTCAGTAGGCTAGGGGCTCCCTAGTCGCATACCCCTTCACAGGGTCTGCGCGCACAAACAACCGCGGGTTCATACAAACCCTGTTTTAATTATTTATATTTTTTATTTTATTTTCCGCACAAATTGTTTTTAAAAACTAAACGTTCCTCTCTTTTTACAGATGAACAATGTGCATACCCGTCCAGGATAACGGCGCAACGGAGACACAGGCGCAGACATGCAGTAGGGACCCGTTGAGAGGATTCTTTTCAGATTAAGACCCTGCGTAAACCTTTTTTACTGTCTCTTGTTGTTATTCTCCCTTGGTTTCTTCCTATAGCCAAAGCGGAGCCTGAAGCTTTGGCATCGGCCGCATCAGAAGACCATGCCCGTACCTGGACACTAGGGGCTTAGGGCATCGTTCTGCCCATTATTATAAAGACCGAACACCTTAGGGAGTGTTGGCGCCTCGAAGTTAGGCATTATATGCATCACCTCGAATCATGTCTCGGTCAAATGTTGGGTTTGCCCGGCTCGTGTTTTGCTGCCGTTACGCTCAGATCATCGGCTAACGCGCACCGGAGAACTATCGCGATTGTGCCCCCGTTCGGCCGGGCGAGCACCTCAAGAGGGAAAGCTGAAAACCGATCGTCATGATACTGCGAGAGACGGTCAACCACTCGATCGACTATCGGAATGTTTAGAATTTCGCTTTGATTGAACGACCGCTTTCGGTCAGCACTTACGCACGAATTCGGAGATGTGCGGGGCCACCAGGCTATATCGTAGCCCCACCCTCGAGCTCCATCGCTAAGTGAAAGTGATAAAGCATTATAGTCCGGATTGCCTCGTTCGCTACGCTACCACCTCCTTATAACAGACCGAGACGCCGGATTAAGTGTGAAAGCGCGCTATTTTTGCGAACACCCCAGCACCTTGTGCGTGGGGTGAAGTCAAGACTGCCATCTTTCAAGTTATACACAAGTATACGAACGCCGCAAGACAGAGAAGTTTTACTACTTGGACGCACAAGTATAAAAAGCAGTTATAACATAATCATCGATTTACCGTTCATTTGAACGTTACATTCTTCGAGCACTGCGACTCCATTATACGAGCGCCACGCATAACTTCCCCGAAATAGTGCTCGGCAGGGAGCCGGTCTTCATCCGAACCCTGGGCAGCAACAGCGGTGGTGTCCATCTCTGGACAATGCGCCTTCACACGGGCAAGAGCCATCCGCGCGCCCTCTATGCAGGCCGACCGCTTCATATCCTTTATATGCGGCACCGCCCAAGGAATTGCTGCGAGAAGTCAAGTAGCTCGTCGCTTGGACCTCTCGCCATACATGGGCCACGATGTCAGTCATGGCAAGTCCGGACAATCTATTTAGCTCGGCCCATTCGGCCAGCCGGTCTGTCAATGGAAGTGAGCGATCCGGACTGTGGAATTGAGACCAATATAGCTCTTCCGTCTCATGATCCTCCTGGCTCCGGAAGTGCTTAATGGCGTCAGGCGCACTTGCAGCCAAGTCCATGTACGGATCCTCCGGACTCCTGACCGCTCAAATTGAGCATACTTCCCATCCATAAACCGGCGGCGCAGCGAGAAAGGCTTGCCACCACGATATCTCCGACTGGCGCAGTTCCTCCTTCATAGCCCGCATTGCAGTGCGGGCATCCTTGGCTTCGGCGGTGGCCTTCTTCAGGTCTTCCCGCTCCGATAAGCGCTCCTTTTCAAGAGCCTCATTGCGGTCGGTAGCATCCTTTACTTTCGTGGCCAATTCGGCCACCTCCGCCCTACTTAGGCAGTGCGCAGCCTTTTCGGCCTTCAACTCCTCGGCCGCCCTCGAGGCAGCCGCGTCACTCCTTCGGGCTTGCTCCTTAGCTAGAGCAAGTTCGGCCCGAAGGCTCTCCACAGCAGCAGCACCGTTTGTACAAACAGCATATAATTTATTAGAGGAGGGCTTCGACCCCCTTAATAAAGCAACTGCGGAGAACTCTTTTACCTTGCGACTCGTCAAGTCGCCTGTTGACAAGTGCGATGTCCGCATCTACCAAGTCAAGTTGCCGATTTAATTCAGCAAAATCACTAGTCCGGCTAGCCCCCGGACTATCCGCCACCTGCATAGGAACGACGGAATCCATTACTTTAGATTTCGATCCTCAGTATGCTGTTGTTTCCGACAACCTACTGAGTCTCAGGGGCTACTATCTATACAGGGCGCATTTCTATATGCAAAACTGTTAAAAGACAAAGGGGTGCGTCATTCTCGCATACCTCAAATCCCGCCAGCAAACTCATGGCGGCATTACGTAATCCGCTCTCGGCGGACGAAATCCTTCCAATCACCATACGCATTAACGCACGGTGATCTTCTGAAATGGACGCCCTCTCAAGCAGATTCTTTAGTTCTCCCGGCCGGACACTAGTAGGTGCCGAACTTTCTGGCCCCTCCGGACTCGGGGATACCCTCTGTGACGACACTTTGGGTTCGCCTGCCTCATCTGGCAGCGCTGCGGACGGAGGCGTATCGCTCTCCATCATCTCCGGAAGAAGGTCCCCCGAAGATGAACTCATCTGAGAAGGCTGCAGATCCGAACTGCAATATAAATATTCCGGTTACCCACAGAAGCACAAATGAAGGTATTTCCTTACTTATTAACTCCCTCTTTCATACTCACGGCTCGCTGGAGGGCCGATCCTTCGGTGATGATTGTGCGTCCGGATTCTTTCCGGCGCGGACCCCGGGAAGATCTCTTCCACGCTTAGGGCTTTGGCCTCCAGATCTTGAGGCGGTCCTCTTCTCCCCTGAAGGAGGGATTCTTGGTTCCCCCTCTTGATCGCCTTTGGGCGAAATGTTAGCTCCTCTATTTTCCCCGTCGCCCCCTTCTGTGGGTGCAACCTCCAACATTCTGACCAGCACGGGCTCCAGTGCGGTCTCTAGGAGGGGGCCGGACACCTTATCGGCCTTGATCGCGCCACACATTCCGGTAAAGAACAAGGGGTCAGGAGGCGAACTCTAGAAAGGCATATAAATAGAATGTCCGGACTCTGAGCTATTTACCTGAGTATCCGGGCGATCGCGGCTTAGGCCTGTGTAATGCCCTCGATGCGGCTATATCTCCCACGTGTCGAAGCACGTCTTAGAGGCATAACCGCATTGAAAGCAATGTCGCAAGTGAGGTAATCTTCACACAACCCATGTAATACATAAGGGAAAGAGATACATAGTTGGCTTACAATCGCCACTTCACACAATTACATGAATAAAGCATTACATCATCCAGATACAATCAAGGTCCGACTACGGAACCAAAATAAAAGAAGAACCCCAAATGCGATAAAGGTCCCCGATCGACCCCTAACCGGGCTCCACTATCGATCAACTAGAACGAAACAACACAAAAGGCAAGATCTTCATCGAGCTCCTCCTTGAGCTTGGTTGCGCCACCGCTTTCGGTAACATAGGCACCGCAAACTGGTTTTGAAGTATCCGTGAGCCACGAGGACTCAAACAATCCCATTACCATGGGTATCAAGACTAGCAAAGCTTAATGGGAAAGGAAGGGGTAAAGTGGTGAGGTTGCAGCGGCTAAGCATGATATGGTGGCTAACATACGCAAATGAGAGCGAGAAGAGAAACAAGTGGAACGGTCGTGAAGCTAGCAATGATCAAGAGGTGATCCTGAACACCTACTTACGCCGACATAACCCAAAACCGTGTTCACTTCCGGACTCCACGAGAAGAGACCATCACGGCTACACACTCGGTTGATGCATTTTAATTCGGATCTGGTGTCAAGTTATCTACAACCGGACATTAACAAATTCCCATCTTCCACATAACCGCGGGCACGGCTCTCGAAAGTTTATACCCTGCAGGGGTGTCCCAACTTAGCCCATGACAAGCTCTCGCTATCATCGAAGGAATAGACCTTCACCCGAGACACTCCGATCAGACTCGGTATCCCGGTACATCAAGACATTTCGACAATGGTAAAACAAGACCAGCAAAGCCGCCCGATGCGCCGACAATCCCGATAGGAGCTGCACATATCTCGTTCTCAGGGCAACACCGGATAAGCGAAGCGTACAGGTACCGACATAACCCAAGTTGCCAAGGGATGGTCCTGCACGGTGCTCTAGTTTGGACCAACGCTTAGACAAGCACTGGCCCGGGGGGGCTATAATAAAGATGACCCTTGGGTTAATTACTCCCAAGGGAAAAGTAGGTGGTGGGGAGGCAAATGGTAAAAGTCAATGTTGGGCCTTGCTGGACAAGTTTTATTCAAAGCGAACTGTCAGGGGGGTCCCATAAATCACCCGACCGCGTTAGGAATGCAAAATCTGGGAACATAACACCGGTATGACGGAAACTAGGGCGGCAAGAGTGGAACAAAACACCAGGCATAAGGCCGAGCCTTCCACCCTTTACCAAGTATATAGATGCATTAAATAATATAAGAGATATTGTGATATCCCAACATAAACCCTGTCCACCATGGAGAAATCTTCAACTTCACCTGCAGCTAGCAACGCTATAAGAGGGGCTGAGCAAAAGCGGGAACATAGCCAAACAACGGTTTGCTAGGAATGGTGTCAAAGGTTAGAGGTTCATGGCAATTTGGGATGGCTGGACAAACAGGTAATAGGTAGCGCAGTATAGCGAAAGAACGAGGTAACTAGCATAGCAATGATAGTAGTGAGATCCAGGGTAGCGGTCATCTTGCCTGAAATCCCGCAAGGAAGAAGAACGATTCCATGAAGAAGACAAACGAACGTAGTCGAACGAATCCTCACAACTCCGGAACGAAACCGAAGCTAACGAGACAAGCAAACCGGAAAGAAGCAAGCAACATGGTAAACACACCAACATAAACATGTCATGATGCACAACCAAGTATGAGGCATGTTCGGTTTAATGAGGTATGGCATGGCAAAGTGCAACAAACAATACTACAAGTTAAGTGGAGCTCAATATGCAACGAGTTGCATATTGACGGAACGCCACATCAATTATTTAGTTCTCTCTCGTTAAGGTTAACCAACAATATTAAATGTTGTTGAACATGGCAAGAGGTGAAGCATAATATAAACTACCTATCCAGGCAAGTTTAAGTGAGGCCGGAAACAACAAACAACAATTCCGGAAAAACCTCATGTCATTTAGCAATTTAATGCAACAACAAGTTTAAAACATTTTAATTGTTGTTATCATGATGCGGATGACATATGCAAGTTTTATGCAATTATTATGAAAATTTTGACATGAGCATGTTATGAAGCATTTGTCGCCATGGCGGAAGAAAAGGGTGCCACGGCGGCGAAACGAAAAGGGTGCCACGGCGACAAAAAGGAAATGGTGCCACGGCAACATATCCGAAAACGATGCCACGGCAACATATCGGTTCCGGTAGCTCACGGAGATACCGGTGCAAAAGAAGTGGGCGTGAGCGTGTCATGCAAGGATCTTTGGGGTGCTCCGGATTCCGGTTCCCACGGGACGGCGGCATGGCAAACGAGGAACGCGCAAAGGCAACTCGGACATGGTGCAAACATGAGCATCTCATGCATCGTAAACATTCGTTCTCAGAAGGGCATCTCGGCAGTCATCTCGGTTATACCTTTGAAGCGTGCGTTTCAAGCGGTTGGGTTGCACGATGTAGAGGGAGTAGACGTTCACGTAGCGGTCGTAGAGGAAGTAGTTGTTCACGTGTCGTCGTGGAAGTAGTCGTACACATGCCGTAGTGGAAGTAGTGGTTCACGGCGACGGGTAGTGGTAGTAGTTGTTCATGTCCCGTAGATGATTCGGGGTCCACGGGGTCTTCGAGGGTCGACGGTAGTCGTACACGGCAACCATAGTAGAACTTGACGTTTCGGTGTTGTAGTGGAACGAACGTCCGTGTAGCCTTGCCGGTGTAGGTACTGGACGGTTTCCTGTAGACGAACTTGAGGTACTCCGGGGCAGAGGTTGCGACGTTGCAACAGAGCAGCCGTGGGAGGCCCGCGACGGAGAAGGACGGCAGGGACAGCCATTGGACGAGCGGGCGAGCGGAGGCACGTCCTCCTCCCTGCTCGAACGAAGCAGAGGCGGGGCAGGGGCTCCGGACGGCGCGGAGGCGGAGAGGCGTGACGACGGCGGTGCTTGGGACTGATCCTGGCGTTGAGGCGGGTCTTGGCGGCAGCGAGGCGTCGCGGAGGACGGCGCTCCTTCCGGCGAGGCGAGAGCAGCGGCGGCGGGCAGCATGGTGAAGGAGAGGTGGCCGGCCGGGTTGCGAGGAAGACGGCAGGGGCGAGGCGGCCTGGTCCGCTGCTGTAGTGGCCGGCGACGACATCTACGGGGGCGCGACCTGCAGGGTCGGCGAGGCTCGGCCGCGCGGACTCTGCTCCGCAGCTGCGGGCACGGGGACGAGGAGGAGGTTGGGCGCGGGGGCAGCCGGGTGCCGTAGAGGGAGGCGCGCGGAAGATGGAGAGGAGGCCGGGCGCTGGCGGCGCTGGAGGGACGAAGAGGAGGAGATGGGATCGACGGGAGGAGGGAAGAGCGTGGGGATTCTCTCCCTGGTGCGATGCGTGTGCAGATGGCGGCGGCACGGGAACGAGGGGGAGAGCGAGGAGGGATCGATCGGGGCTGGGGCCTCTCGATCGGCTAGGGTTAGGTGTAGTTGGGCCTTAGGCCTTGGTGGGTCGGCCTGGCTGCGGTAGCTGGGAGGCCTAGCTAGGCTGGCTTCTCCCTCTCTCTTTCTCCAAAGGAAAAAAAACAGAGATAAGAAATAAGAGAAAGAGAGGGTTATGGAAAGAATTTGAGAACAAGGACAATTTTCCTGGACTCATAAAAATGAGCTTGATCCAAGAAAAATAGAGTGGGCAAGATTGCAATAATTAAATTCAAAGTCATTTGAATTTAATTCAAATGGTTTGAACAAGGACTAGGTTTTTGAAGTGTCCAAAAATGTTCGGATTTTTGGTGGAGCTCCGGAAAATGATAAAAGAAATTATGGGCAGAGTTGGAGACCAAGAATTGAGATAACAAAGGCATTGGGATTTTGCAAGTGTGTTATGGTGAATTCCAAAAATGGAATATTTGCTATAGCTCTCTAAATATCGAGAATATGTTTTAAAGAGAATCACCATGTGAATTCCCTCGATTTAAATGGATCAAAGATCCATGCCATTTATTTAGTTGAGTTGCAAAAGATTAATGACATGATGGCATGATGACATGATGCAATGCAAAAATAAAAGAGCAAGCAAAAATGAAACACACGGTGAAACCCGGAATATATGGAAGTCTTCTCGAGCATCGGTCTCGGGGCGTTACAACACTCCACCACTACGAGAGGATCTCGTCCCGAGATCTAGAATGGCACCAGAGGGGAAAACGGAAGAGAGAAAGAAAGGTAAAACTAAGTTGCTTCTTCGACCAATGAGTGAAACCACGAACCTTGATAGGTTGAGCAATTAGAGATGAACGAGATTGCAAACAATCCGTTAGAAAAGAGGAACAAGGAACATTACGATAACTTGAAGGTTGCAAAGGCATGAATCAAGAGTTTAATGGACAAGATGGAATTCGAAACCACTCCGGTTAAAACAAGATGAGAGAGGAAGAATTCGGGCAGCACTCCGGTTGAGCATGGAAGGAATAGAACATGAACTTGACAAGATGAGAGGATACATGATGAAATCAACAACACACTGCCTCCGGAATTGAAAGAATGGCACAAGGGGTAAGAAACATTACAAACCGCACTCCGGTTGAGAAGGGAGGCAAAACTTGATAAGATGAGAGAACTCGAATGAGAACACGACACTCCGGCTAAACGGATAAGCAAGGAAAATTACATGATAATTTACAAAATGAGATGATGGGTCGAAGAGAGTAACATCACAATGCCTCTGGAACAAAAGAATAGAAGATAGATCACTGGAATAACCGAATGTAGGAGAAAAAGCAAACTTCTGCCACAAATGAGCTCGGAAAGCACCCTTCCAAGAAGTTTATAACGGAGTTGTTGGAAAACCAACAACGAAAAGAATAAGCTTGTGGCGGGCTTATGAAAACATCTCAAAATTATGAGGTGAGCTTCTGCCACCAACGGAAACAAATGATTGGATTGATATCAACAAGGAGACGAGAAACTTATTTCACCGGGAGGACAAATGAAGAACTTGGGTCATCTATAAGCACCATAAATAGCAACAATCCTAAGGGAAAGCTTTAGGTGAAATATAACCCAAGATAACTCCAATGAAGAGACTGATGGATTTAACTATGTCACTCTTGAGAACTTGTGAATCATGAAACGCGAAGGGAAATTGTCAAGAATGATATAACACCATCTCAAAAGATAAGGTAGAAAGAATTGCACTTTTGGAATGCAAGACGAAGAATACTTGAACTCCTCAAAACAAAACAAGTGTTGGGCACCCTGTTTAATTTTGAGTATAGCTTGGCGGATCATAACTTCAAGAGAAAACTTGAAGAACAAATCGAGAATGAAAGGAATCCTTGACGAACCGTCATGTAGAGCCTCCATGAAGAACTCCGGTAATAAAAGGATGATGAAAAGAAAGAGAAGTTGAAAACACAAGGTGAATCCTTGCAATGATTTAGATGGATCTTCGTGATGATCAGAGCTTGGAGCTCCGGGAAAAGAAAAGATGAAACAACTGAAACCGAGAATTTATTCATCATGAGCAAACTCCGAAAGAAGGAATTAATCACTTGGATGAAACCAGAATAAGAATTATGTTATGCGTATCCTTCACCAATTTAAATTGATGACAAGCAACGGATTTGGCATACTACTTATTCTCGTAGAAAGGATTAAGAGAGATATGGCGTAAACTTGAGAAGGTCTTCAATGAACCACCGGTAGGATTTGGAAAGAACGAATGAATTGATATGATAACAAAGAAAGAGAACTCTTGAAGGAACCACCGTAAGAATTGAAAATGATCGAAGTAGGGGTGCATCACCGGTAAGAATTAGCAAATGAACGAAGGTGCTTGAGACAAACTAGATACATGAGAACAAAGAGATCAAGAACTGATTAGAGGATATTCGATTGATGCACCGACAAGATAGGAGAATGATAACTGACAGCTAAGAATGAATAAACCTGAATTGATGGACTCCGGATGACAAACTGAGAAGACTCTTGAGTATCTCCTGATGGGTGAAAAAGATTCTCACAATCGAAAACAATTATGAGAGGATGGCAACAAGCTAGCACCATGAATCTTGAAGAGAATAGAGCAAGATTAAAGAGAAACTCTTCTTCGGTCTTCAAATGATGAGAATGACAACGAGAAACACCACCAAGAATTATTGAGGCACACCGGAAGAATCAAAAGCGAAGAGGTTGAGCCAACTATGAAAAGAATTTGAAAGATCTTGGAGAAAAGCATTTGACTGATGACAACTCATTCTTACGTCAAACATGGAGAAGAATTTAGGATAGCTCTGGGAAAATAGAAGAGTCAGGTAAGATCCTGGGAAAAGACCTGTGGGTTAGGGCCCACTCAAAAGAAAACACCGTTGAAAGTGATTTTAAAGAGAAATTGCACCGGTTGAATTAAATGGCTTGAATGAGATAACAACCTCGAAATAGCTTGAACGGATTAAGAATGGAAACACAAATCTTCTGAGATATCTTCAACACTCTGGAACAAATGAATAGCAGGAGGTGAGTGATTGAGAGGTGCACTGGCATGAGAAAGCATTTGACACGAGGAAAGGAATATGATCAACACTGAAAGCTTGAATTGGATCCACCGGAGAAGCAAAAAGAACGGAGGATGATGGACTCAAAGCTCCATTAGCATCTTCAGGGGAAATCACCGGATAAGAACATTGACGGGAAAAGAGTGGAGAAACTTCACATGAATAAATGGATACTTGATTAAAAAAATCTGAGTCCTTGAAGAAAAAGGGTGGGAGGGCGGGGACAACAAAGACAACTTGGGATGAACGAAACAAACACCGTTGAGAAAACTTAGAATTGATCTTGCGGATGGGGAGAATGATCGGATCCACTTGAAGAGAAGCACACCGGTTGGAAAGGAGTTGACATGACGAAATCAATGATCAAAAGGATTAGTATTCACATAGCAATATGAGAACACTGTTTAGGAAAGGTATGGATTCAACATTTGACTTGGAAGCAACTCGAATACCACAAATAAACAAAACAAAGGATTTGGCTTGCAGAGTAAGCCGGAACAAATACATATGATAGAGATTTACCCAATCCCATATCATGCATCTGTCGGAAAGATATTCTAGGAGCTACTTGAATACCCACCTATAAACTCCCGAAACTTTACGGTTATGCAACGGTGTTGGGGATACAGGAAGCAATATATATCTCACCCAAACTAACAATACCTACATCCAACTGTATCCATCCGTCAACACATAACCAAGAAACCTTCGAAATCGTGTACCTCAACCTTGAAAAGCATCATTATACGAGTCATGGCAATACTCCGTACTCACCTCAAGATCTTGGGTTATCGGGTTATCTCACCAACAACTGCATAAAAGAGATTTTCGATGTCGGCGTACTAAACTCAGGTATTCCAGAACTGCAACGATAAAATTATGACGACAACACCTCAGAGCTCAACTCCCCGGGACACTTCCACTAAACCCCTGACAGGAGGCACCAAGACAATGTTCTCATCATAAAACCATCGGAACGATTCCAAAATACCCGCGTGATCCTAAAAAAAATTTAGTGAAATTTGAGAAGAGAAGAGTCAAAACTCTACGTCAGGATGCCTTACCAGAGCGACGAAGGGACTGAGGAGTAAAAAGAATTCCTAACCCTCCGATATATATAATCCTAAATGACTCAAAACATTTTTCTAGACACAACTCGGCCGCTAAAAACAATCAAGCAGTGGGGCTCCTAAGGTCGGGGAAGGCTCTGATTACCAACTTGTAACGCCCTCGATGCGGCTATATCTCCCACGTGTCGAAGCACGTCTTAGAGGCATAACCGCATTGAAAGCAATGTCACAAGTGAGGTAATCTTCACACAACCCATGTAATACATAAGGGAAAGAGATACATAGTTGGCTTACAATCGCCACTTCACACAATTACATGAATAAAGCATTACATCATCCAGATACAATCAAGGTCCGACTACGGAACCAAAATAAAAGAAGAACCCCAAATCGATAAAGGTCCCCGATCGACCCCAACTGGGCTCCACTCTTGATCAACTAGAACGAAACAACACAAAAGGCAAGATCTTCATCGAGCTCCTCCTTGAGCTTGGTTACGCCACCGCCGGTAACATAGGCACCGCAAACTGGTTTTGAAGTATCCGTGAGCCACGAGGACTCAAACAATCCCATTACCATGGGTATCAAGACTAGCAAAGCTTAATGGGAAAGGAAGGGTAAAGTGGTGAGGTTGCAGCAGCGGCTAAGCATGATATGGTGGCTAACATACGCAAATGAGAGCGAGAAGAGAAACAAGCGGAACGGTCGTGAAGCTAGCAATGATCAAGAGGTGATCCTGAACACCTACTTACGTCAGACATAACCCGAAACCGTGTTCACTTCCGGACTCCGAGAAGAGACCATCACGGCTACACACTCGGTTGATGCATTTTAATTCGGATATGGTGTCAAGTTATCTACAACCGACATTAACAAATTCCCATCTGCCACATAACCGCTGCACGGCTCTCGAAAGTTTATACCTGCAGGGTGTCCCAACTTAGCCCATGACAAGCTCTCGCAATCATCGGCGAATAGACCTTCACCCGAGACACCCGATCGACTCGGTATCCGGTACATCAAGACATTTCGACAATGGTAAAACAAGACCAGCAAAGCCGCCCGATGCGCCGACAATCCCGATAGGAGCTGCACATATCTCGTTCTCAGGGCAACACCGGATAAGCGAAGCGTACAGGTACCGACGTAACCCAAGTTGCCATGGGATGGTCCTGCACGGTGCTCTAGTTTGGACCAACGCTTAGACAAGCACTGGCCCGGGGGGGCTATAATAAAGATGACCCTTGGGTTAATTACTCCCAAGGGAAAAGTAGGTGGTGGTGAGGCAAATGGTAAAAGTCAATGTTGGGCCTTGCTGGACAAGTTTTATTCAAAGCGAACTGTCAGGGGGGTCCCATAAATCACCCGACCGCGTTAGGAACGCAAAATCCGGGAACATAACACCGGTATGACGAAAACTAGGGCGGCAAGAGTGGAACAAAACACCAGGTATAAGGCCGAGCCTTCCACCCTTTACCAAGTATATAGATGCATTAAATAATATAAGAGATATTGTGATATCCCAACATAAACCCTGTCCACCATGGAGAAATCTTCAACTTCACCTGCAGCTAGCAACGCTATAAGAGGGGCTGAGCAAAAGCGGGAACATAGCCAAACAACGGTTTGCTAGGAATGGTGTCAAAGGTTAGAGGTTCATGGCAATTTGGGATGGCTGGAAAAACAGGTAATAGGTAGCGCAGCATAGCGAAAGAACGAGGCAACTAGCATAGCAATGTTAGTAGTGAGATCCAGGGTAGCGGTCATCTTGCCTGAAATCCCGCAAGGAAGAAGAACGATTCCATGAAGAAGACAAACGAATGTAGTCGAACGAATCCTCACAACTCCGGAACAAAACCGAAGCTAACGAGAGAAGCAAACCGTAAAGAAGCAAGCAACATGGTAAACACACCAACATAAACATGTCATGATGCACAACCAAGTATGAGGCATGTTCGGTTTAATGAGGCATGGCATGGCAAAGTGCAACAAACAATACTACAAGTTAAGTGGAGCTCAATATGCAACGAGTTGCATATTGACGGAACGCCACATCAATTATTTAGTTCTCTCTCGTTAAGGTTAACCAACAATATTAAATGTTGTTGAACATGGCAAGAGGTGAAGCATAATATAAACTACCTATCCAGGCAAGTTTAAGTGAGGCCGGAAACAACAAACAACAATTCCGGAAAAACCCCATGTCATTTAGCAATTTAATGCAACAACAAGTTTAAAACATTTTAATTGTTGTTATCATGATGCGGATGACATATGCAAGTTTTATGCAATTATTATGAAAATGTTGACATGAGCATGTTATGAAGCATTTGTCGCCATGGCGGAACAAAAGGGTGCCACGGCGGCGAAACGAAAAGGGTGCCACGGCGGCGAAAAGGAAATGGTGCCACGGCAACATATCCGAAAACGATGCCACGGCAACATATCGGTTCTGGTAGCTCACGGAGATACCGGTGCAAAAGAAGTGGGCGTGAGTGTGTCATGCAAGGATGGTGGGGTGCTCCCGGATTCCGGGTTCCCACGGGACGGCGGCATGGCAAACGAGGAACGCGCAAAGGCAACTCGGACATGGTGCAAACATGAGCATCTCATGCATGGTAAACATTCGTTCTCGGAAGGGCATCTCGGTAGTCGTCTCGGGTTATACCTTTGAAGCGTGCGTTTCGAAGCGGTTCGGGTTCGGTACGATGTAGAGGGAGTAGATGTTCACGTAGCGGTCGTAGAGGAAGTAGTTGTTCACGTGTCATCGTGGGAAGTAGTCGTACACATGCCGTAGTGGAAGTAGTGGTTCACGGCGACGGGTAGTGGTAGTAGTTGTTCATGTCCCGTAGATGATTCGGGGTCCACGGGGTCTTCGAGGGTCGACGGTAGTCGTACACGGCAACCATAGTTGAACTTGACGTTTCGGTGTTGTAGTGGAACGAACGTCCGTGTAGCCTTGCCGGTGTAGGTACTTGACGGTTTCAGAGACGAACTTGAGGTACTCCGGGCAGAGGTTGCGGCGTTAACAGAAAGCAGCCGTGGGAGGCCCGCGACGGAGAAGGACGACAGGGACAGCCGTTGGACGAGCGGGCGAGCGGAGGCACGTCCTCCTCCCTGCTCGAACGAAGCAGAGGCGGGGCAGGGGCTCCGGACGGCGCGGAGGCGGAGAGGCGTGACGACGGCGGCTCTTGGGACTGATCCTGGCGTTGGAGGCCGGGTCTTGGCCGGCAGCAGGGCGTCGCGGAGGACGGCGCTCTCCTTCCGGCGAGGTAGAGACGCGCGGCGGCGGGGCAGCATGGTGAAGGAGAGGTGGCCGACCGGGTTGCGAGGAAGACGGTAGGGCGAGGCGGCCTGGTCGCTGCTGTAGTGGCCGGGCGGCGACGCCTACGGGGGCGCGACCTGCAGAGGTCGGCGAGGCTCGGCTGCGGACTCTGCTCGCAGCTGCTTGGCACGGGACTAGGAGGAGGTTGGGCACGGGGCAGCCGGGTGCCGAGGGGAGGCGCGGAAGATGGAGAGGAGGCTGGCGGCTGGCGGCTGGAGGGACGGAGAGGAGGAGATGGGATCGACGGGAGGAGGGAAGAGCGTGGGGATTCTCTCCCAGTGCGATCGCGTGTGCGTGATGGCGGCGGCACGGGAACGAGGGGGAGAGCGAGGAGGGATCGATCGGGGCTGGGGCCTCTCGATCGGCTAGGGTTAGGTGTAGTTGGGCCTTAGGCCTTGGTGGGTCGGCCTGGCTGCGGTAGCTGGGAGGCCCAGCTGGGTTGGCTTCTCCTTCTCTCTTTCTCCAAAGGAAAAAAACAGAGATAAGAAATAAGAGAAAGAGAGGGTTATGGAAAGAATTTGAGAACAAGGACAATTTTCCTGGACTCATAAAAATGAGCTTGATCCAAGAAAAATAGAGTGGGCAAGATTGCAATAATTAAATTCAAAGTCATTTGAATTTAATTCAAATGGTTTGAACAAGGACTAGGTTTTGAAGTGTCCAAAATGTTGGATTTTGGTGGAGCTCGAAAATGATGAAAGAAATTATGGGCAGAGTTGGAGACCAACAATTGAGATAACAAAGGCATTGGGATTTTGCAAGTGTGTTATGGTGAATTCCAAAAATGGAATATTTACTATAGCTCTCTAAATATCGAGGATATGTTTTAAAGAGAATCACCATGTGAATTCCCTAGATTTAAATGGATCAAAGATCCATGCCATTTATTTAGTTGAGTTGCAAAAGATTAATGACATGATGGCATGATGACATGATGCAATGCAAAAATAAAAGAGCAAGCAAAAATGAAACACATGGCAAAACCCGGAATATATGGAAGTCTTCTCGAGCATCGGTCTCGGGGCGTTACAGCCTGCGTCCTCGGCTGAATCCGGACACGTCACCTGCGGTTCGAAGAACAGCTTGAACATCTCCATGGGTGTCGCACCCATAAAGTGTTGGAGAATACGAGGTCCCTCCGGATTAAACTCCCATAGACGGAGAGGACGGCGTTTGCAGGGCGGAAGAAGCCTGATTAGCATAACCTGCATCACCTTGATCAGGTCGATCTCCCTCGCTTGGAGGTCTCGAATCCGGCCCTGCAGTGAGGGCACGTCCTCGGACGGCCCCCAGTTGAGCCCTTGGTTGACCCACGACATTAGTTGGCGTGGAGGTCCCGGGCGGAATAAGGGCGGCGGCTTTTGCCTGCTGCCCCTTGGAGCGGTGATGTAGAACCACTCCTGCCGCCACGTCCAAGTTCCTCTTGAAGGAACCCTCGCCACGGGCATCGACCTTTTGCTTATGGTCGCCTCGCCAAGACTCGCTGACGCCCCGATCATCTTGGCTCCACCTTGAAGGTCTTCACCATAGGCGAAGTGGGGAATGACGGAGGAAGGCTTCGTGAGCGATAATGAATGCGGAGATGTGGAGGATGGACTCGAGCCAAGTCGTGAAAGTCCAGCCCATAGTTGAACAGAGCCCTCTCACGAAGGGATCCGTCGGAAGCCTAAACCACGACGGAGGTGGGATACGAAAATGACGTATTCACGGGCTCGGGCGGCACGGCCTGCCCTTGAGCAGCAACTGTGGCGAAACCTCGAGGCGGTACTTGGCCTCACGTAACTTCAGTATGTCCTCCTCCGTGACGGAGGAAGGCATCCACCGACCCTGGAGGTCGGAACCGGACATGATTGAGGATCCGAAGCGCTCGAATCTGAAGCTCTGAGTGTTGGAACTGGGAGCGGGGAAGAGATTCGATGCGGGATTGAAGAACAAGGACGAGCCTTGGTCCTCTTATAAAGGGGAAAGAAATACCAAGGGCCGTCTCCGTGACCGTTTGGGATTCCCCTTCGATAGAGGAGGCGTGGCGACGGGAACGGTTAGGTTACCCACGCACGTATTGATGAGGATCCCGGAATAAAGGGAACACGATCTCCGCTCGACAAACGCGTGCCAAGAAACCGCCGCTAAAGCGTCCGAGGTGGTGTAGTAAAAACGATTCAAACAAGGGCTTGGTGGCGGTGTGATGTCACGCCGCATAATATGTCAGCAGATTGAGCTAAGTGTACATTTTATTCTCTCTACGGTGGAATGGGGAAATTATTTTTGTAGAGCCGGACACTATCCTGGTGTTCATGATCTTCTCTGGATTATTCAAGGGAGGAACCCGCCTTGCAATGCCGAACATTATGCACGCCGGACTTATCGTCATTGAAGACTGGTTCGGGGCTCTTGAGGAGTCTGGACTAGGGGTGTCCGGACAGCCGGACTATCATTATCCGCCGGACTCCAAGACTACGAAGATAGAAGATTGAAGACTCCGGCTCGTGTCCGGATGGTACTTTCCTTGGCGTGGAAGGCAAGATTGGCAATACGGATATGTGGATCTCCTACCATTGTAACCAACTCTGTGTAACCCTAGCCTCCTCCGGTGTCTATATAAACCGGAGGGCTTTAGTCCGTAGGACAACATACATCACAACAATCATACCATAGGCTAGCTTCTAGGGTTTAGCCTCCTTGATCTCGTGGTAGATCTACTCTTGTACTACCCATATCATCAATATTAATCAAGCAGGATGTAGGGTTTTACCTCCATCGAAAGGGCCCGAACCTGGGTAAAACATTGTGTCCCTTGTCTCCTATTACCATCCGCCTAGACGCACAGTTCGGGACCCCCTACCCGAGATCCGCCGGTTTTGACACCGATAGTGGGTAAACAAATTACTGGTGGGCAATTGATAGAAGAGCAAATAATTATGACGATATCCAAGGCAATGATCATGTATATAGGCATCACGTCCAAGATTATTAGACCAAAACAATTCTGCATCTACTACTATTACTCCACACATCAACTGCTGCCCAGCATGCATCTAGTGTATTAAGTTCATGGATAAATGGAGTAATGCAATAAGAACGATGACATGATGTAGACAAGATCTATTCATGTAGGAATATACCCCATCTTTTTATCCTTAGTAGCAATGATACATGTGTGTCACTTCTCCTTCTGTCACTGAGATTGAGCACTGCAAGATTGAACCAATCACAAAGCACCTCTTCCCATTGCAATAAAAATCAATCTAGTTAGCCAAACCAAACCAAAGTTTCAAAGAAGATGTATGAGGATATAATAATAAAGAATCAAAAGGAGAGAAGAAGCCATCTAGCTACTGCCTACGGACCCGTAGGTCTATGGTAAACTACTCACGCATCATCGGAGGAGCACCAATGAGGATGATGAACCCCTCAGTGATTGTGTTCCCCTCTGGCAAGGTATCAGAATAGGGCTCTAGATTGGATCTCGTGGTTCTGGAACTTGCGGCAGCTGGAATTGTGTTTCCTCGACTCCCCTAGGGTTTCTTGAATATTTGGGTATTTATAGAGCTGAGAGGCAGTTGAAAGGACCCCTGTGGGCCCCATTACCCACATGGGCGCACCCTGGTGTCTTGTGGGCCCCATGGGCCTCCCTTCGTGCACTTCCATGGCTCCCAAGTTGTCACGCCCAATATGCGACCCTATCCAAAAGGAACTCGAAGGTCCCACCAAGGATAGACCCGCATATTGGAACGCTTTTGCAAGGTGGATATCATTACATCAACATTACATAATAGTGGGGAAACATCCAAGACATACAATGTCACATGAATACAACAATACATCATATACAAGATCAACATCCGACTACGGATGAAACATAAACAGAAGCTCAAACGACATCCACCCTGCTAGCCCAGGCTGCCGACCTGGAACCTATCCCCTGATCGAAGAAGAAGCAGAAGATGAACTCAAGCAAGCAAGCATCACTCTCGCGTCATGACCATCGCATAATCTGTACCTGCAACTATTGGTGTAGTAATCTGTGAGCCACGAGGACTCAGCAATCCCATTACCATGGGTATCAAAACTAGCAAAGCTTAATAGGAAAGGAAGGGGTAAAGTGGTGAGGTTGCAGCAGCGACTAAGCATATATGGTGGCTAACATACGCAAATGAGAGCGAGAAGAGAAACAAAGGAACGGTCGTGAACTAGCAATGATCAAGAGGTGATTCTGAACACCTACTTACGTCAAACATAACACAGAAACCGTGTTCACTTCCCGGACTCCGCCGAGAAGAGACCATCACGGCTACACACGTGGTTGATGCGTTTTAATTCGGATCTGGTGTCAAGTTATCTACAACGGACATTAACAAATTCCCATCTGCCACATAACGCGGGCACGGCTCTCGAAAGTTTATACCTGCAGGGTGTCCCAACTTAGCCCATGAAAAGCTCTCGCGATCAACGAAGGAATAGACCTTCTCCGGGAAGACCCGATCAGTCTCGGAATCCGGTTTACAAGACATTTCGACAATGGTAAAACAAGACCAGCAAAGCCGCCCGATCGCCGACAATCCCGATAGGAGCTGCACATATCTCGTTCTCGTGGCAACACCGGATAAGTCAAGCTACGAGTAAAACCAGACTTGAGTTTCCCGAGGTGGCCCCAAGAAGTTGCTCGTTCGGACCAACACTTAGACAAGAAGCGGCCCGGGGGGCTAAAATAAAGATGACCCTTGGTTTAATTACTCCCAAGGGAAAAGGTAGGTGGTGGTGAGGCAAATGGTAAAACCAAGGTTGGGCCTTGCTGGACAAGTTTTATTCAAAGCGAACTGTCAGGGGGGTCCCATAAATCACCCGACCGCGTTAGGAACGCAAAATCCGGGAACATAACACGGTATGACGGAAACTAGGCGGCAAGAGTGGAACAAAACACGGGCATAAGGCCGAGCCTTCCACCCTTTACCAAATATATAGATGCATTAATAATATAAGAGATATTGTGATATCCCAACATAAACACTGTCCACCATGGAGAATTCTTCAACTTCACCTGCAACTAGCAACGCTATAAGAGGGGCTGAGCAAAGCGGTAACATAGCCAAACAACGGTTTTCTAGGAATGGTGTCAAAGGTTAGAGGTTCATGGCAATTTGGGAGGCTTGATGAGCAAAAGATAGGTAACGCAACATAGCGATAGAACGAAGCAACTAGCATAGCAATGATAGTAGTGAGATCCAGGGTAGCGGTCATCTTGCCTGAAATCCCGCTAGGAAGAAGAACGAGTCCATGAAGAAGATGAAGCCACGAAGACGAACCAAGCGTAGACGAACGAATCCTCACGGTCGCAACGAAACGGGAACTATCGAGAAGAAGCACACAACATAGTAAACACACCACACATGAACAAGACGTGATGCACAACAAGCATGATGCATGACAAAGCTACATGAAGCTACTCATGGCAAGAGACGATGCAAACAAGAACAACACATCAAGGCAAGTTTAAATGAGGCCGAGAACAACATATAACAATTCCGGTAAGTCCTCATATGCAAATTTTCGAAATTGGTCCAGAACTGAATAAACCTTATGTTCAAGTTGTTAAACAGCAAGTTAAGATGCACCAAGATGATCTACACGAGATTCTAGTCAAGTTACATATAAAGTTCATTAGATTCGGAGCTACGGGCTAGAAGATATGAGCAAAACAAGTTGAACATGGCATTGATGCAAAATGCATACAAACATCAAGCAAACACCTCAAAACAAGGATGCAACATGATAATATGAAACTACATGCAAAATCAAGCAAGCTTCATATAGAGCACACTCAAAACGGAGCAACGGTGCAACACATACACTCTATACAAGTCATAACAACAATCTGTTCATAACAGCAACTAGGCATCTTACAAGCATCAAAACAACAAGCTACAACACCCCAACGTGATAACAAAAGGCATGGGCATGAAGTACAGGTAAAGGACAACAAAACATGAACACTGAGCTATCTCCAGAAACTACTAGAACATGCTCAAAAAGACATGGGAAGATTGCAAATAATAACAGTTTCAGACTTATCAGGAAATAACATCAGGTTGCAATGTTTAGAGCAAGCAAACAACATGTTACAGGAACATATCATGACAAACAAAGGCATGGCATGAAACTACTAATAGCATAGATCAAAAGTCCCTTACTGACCATGAGCCAAAAAGGATCAGAAAATATGATGGCACCCATGTAAACATGGCAAGTTATATTACAGATTCAAACATGGCAGGAACAATAATAAGTAGGCATGTTGGTGAGCTTGAACCACTCACTACAGAGCAATACATGGCATGGCAAGGCACCCAACAGTAAGAAGACATGTTTATGAAGCTAAGCATGGCAAGGGCAAGTTCATAGGGTTCATGGATCACTAGGAAAACACATGGAAACAACTGAACTTAATGTAAACAGGCTGACAGCAACATTATGAAGCAACTTTAGAGCAAGATTACAACAAGCTACAGCAACCTATAAATGCAACCAGGGGCATGTATGGATAGAGCATGACATGTAGATCAAAACATGTTTATAGAACATCTCCAGATTATGCATATAATGATTAGTAGCAACATGTTAACATGGCATCACAAAATTACGAGAATCATCTAGCAAAACAAAGAACAAACAAGTACCCTCCTTAACAAGCTCGATTCACTCACCACAAGTCATTGCATGACAATATAAGCATAGCATCATCAAGAAGGCATATTTTTGAAACAAACCAAGTCAAGAACAAATCCATAGCATGCAAGGATCAACTATAGTAAGCTTGGCCATATTGAATAACATGTAAACAATCTGCCAGGAAACATTTTGAAGCAAAAGTAGAGCACGAAAATGACATGCTAGACTACTCCATAATTGCAAACAAGGGCATGAATGGATAGACAATAACCATATGTTCAAAACACCCTTACTGAAGTATCTCAAAATATGCATGGATCTCTCTGTAGCATCAAGTTTACATGGCATCAAAATAACAACAGAACAGGGACTAAAATAAGCAATATCACGAAGCCTAGTTTGCATGCTTGTGCTAGTCACCACATTGATCACAAAAATACATGGCATACACCCCTGGAAAGATGGCATGGCATAGATCAAAACACATGTAGACATCAACCTCATAGGATGCACACATCAATCATGGCAAAAATGACAAATGAGCAAGTTATAACAGTTTCACCAGGTTAACATCAACATGCACTCTTCCAACAACATTTCGGCCATCAAGATGAGCTCAAATGAAAATGATGCAATGAAATGAAATGAAGTACTCGTCGAGACGAACAATTTGACATATTGCACGCACGAAACGGAGCTACGGATGCAGAGATACGATGCGATGAACATGACATGATTATGTAAAAGTATCTCGGGACTTGGTGGAAATTTCACCTCGCGGACTCGAGTTGACCGCGGCACGAAAAACGAGGCGGCGGCAGATCTGACCGGACTCGCGCCGGAGGAAGAAGGAGGCGACCAGGGAGGACGCTCCAGCGACGGGGCGCGGCGGCGGGGCCTCTCCCCGACCGGATCCAGCCGGATCCGGCGCGAGGAGGCGCGGACGCCGGTGGGTGGCGCGGGCGGCGAGAGATGCTGGCGTGGCGGCGGCGCTGGCCAAGGCCGGGCGGCAGGGTGGCGAGGTCGGCCTTGGGCGGGAGGCGGGCGGCGGCGCTTCGGTGCCGCGGGCGGCGATGAGGGTCACCGGCGGCGGAGGCGCTGCTGGCGACGGAGCTCGGGAGCGGCAGCCGCGGGATGGGCGGCGAGGCGGAGGGAGGCACGAACGGCGGCGGGGCGAAGGCTTGGTGGCCTGTGTATGGCGCTGGGCGGCAGCGGCGGGTGCAGGCCCATGACAGGCTCGGGCGGCTCCATGGCGGGAAGCGGCGCGGCAAGCGAGTGGCGGCGTACACGTGGCGGCGGCGGGGCGATCCAGACGTGTCCGGCTGCGGCCGGACGTGTCCGGTGGCGGCGAGGACGAAGAGGCTAGGGTTTGACCGGGATTTCGGGGGAGAAGCACATATTTATAGGTAGAGGGAGCTAGGAGAGTCCAAATGAGGTGCGGTTTTCGGCCGCGCGATCGTGATCGAACGACCGAGAGCATGGAGGGGAGTTAGATGGGTTTTGGGCCACTTTGGAAGGGGTGTTGGGCTGCATACAAAAGAGGCTTTACGGTTACCCGGTTAACCGTTGGAGTATCAAACGACCTCCAAATGGCACGAAACTTGACAGGCGGTCTACCGGTGCTATACCAAGGCCGCTTGGCAAACCTCGGGACATTCCGAGAAAGTTTAACACCCGCTCACAACAGGAGACAAAAAGGGGGACGCCGGGGGACATAGGAGTGTCGGATTGCAAAACGGACAACGTGGAAAATGCTCGGATGCATGAGACGAACATGAATGCGAAATGAGATGCACATGATGACATGATATGAAATGCAGATGATGACATGGCAAAGTGCAACACGCAAGCAAATGACATGGCAACGATGGCGAATAACTGGCAGACACCTGGCGCAACGAATCCGGGGCATTACAACACTCCTCCACTAACAAGAGATCTCGTCCCGAGATCTTAGGACCGAGACGGAAGGGAAAAAGGATGGGGTGAAACAAGAACTCAAGAGAAGAAGCAAAGAATCGAGAGCACTCAAAAAGAAGAGAGAAACGACGAGAATGACGAGAATCAAAAGCTCATGGAAAACAAGATAGACTCTGGAATCACTCCGGGAGAATGAAAAACAAAGAAGTAGAGCCAACAATGAAAATGATTTGAAATCGATCTTGGAGAAGGCATGTGACTGATGGAATCCATTCTTACGTCACACTTTGAAAAGAATTGCGAATAACTCCGGGGGAATTAGAAGAGTCAGGTAAGATACTGGGAAAAGACCTGTGGGTTAGGGCCCACTAAAGAGAAAAATACGGTTGGAGAGGATTGTTGAAGAGATAGATGATGCACCGGAACATTTGAAATATTTGAAAGAGGTGACAACCTCGAATTAATTCGAACACTGACGAATCTCTTGAGATGACTGAGCACTCCGGAAGGATAAACTGGCGAGAGGCGAACGAGCAGGGAAAACACTTGAGCCGAGAGAAAGAATATGATCAATCCGAAAAACTTGAATTGAGTGCACCGGAAAAGAAAAAATAGATGAAGAATGTCGAACGAGACGAGAATTCACCGGTTGAAACAATTGACGAAAGGCTGAAGATGCTCCACACGAATGAAATTGATGGTCGAAAGAGATTCAGACTCCGGGAAGAAAAAGGGTGGGAGGGCGGGAAAAACAAAGGCAACTTGGAAGGGGAAAAGCCGACGAATATCTTGAAGAGAAAACACCAGTTGAAATCATTGAGGAAAGAAAGCAAAGACTTTGCACGAGTAGGATGGATACTCGATTACGGACTCCGGTTCCGAGAAAAAAAAAGGGGAGGGCGGGTGGGAAAAGAAAACAACTGAGGATTGAACTTGGCAAAGATGAAGAGGCTCGAGTCAACTTGACGAGAAATGCACCGGATGAAAAGAGCTGGGGAACAACGATCGGAAAACCAACTGCGTGATCCTAAAGAAAAATTTGAAGGGGAAGAGGAATAGTTCAAAACACCTACGTCAAGATTCCTCACCAGAGCGACGAAGAGGCTGAGGAGTAAAAAGAATTCCTACTCTCCGATATAACTAGACTCAAAAATTAGTTTTCTCTAGACTCAACAACGGCCAAACTACACGATCAATCAAGGGGGCTCCTAAGGTCGGTCGAGGCTCTGATACCAACTTGTCACGCCCAATATGCGACCCTATCCAAAAGGAACTCGAACGTCCCACCAAGGATAGACCCGCATATTGGAACGCTTTTGCAAGGTGGATATCATTACGTCAACATTACATAATAGTGGGGAAACATCCAAGACATACAATGTCACATGAATACAACAATACATCATATACAAGATCAACATGCGACTACGGATGAAACATAAACAGAAGCTCAAACGACATCCACCCTGCTAGCCCAGGCTACCGACCTAGAACCTATCCCCTGATAGAAGAAGAAGCAGAAGATGAACTCAAGCAAGCAAGCATCGCTCTCACGTCATGACCATCGCATAATCTGTAACTGCAACTGTTGGTGTAGTAATCTGTGAGCCACGAGGACTCAGCAATCCCATTACCATGGGTATCAAGACTAGCAAAGCTTAATAGGAAAGGAAGGGGTAAAGTGGTGAGGTTGCAGCAGCGACTAAGCATATATGGTGGCTAACATAAGCAAATGAGTGCGAGAAGAGAAACAAAGGAACGGTCGTGAACTAGCAATGATCAAGAGGTGATCCTGAACACCTACTTACGTCAAACATAACACAGAAACCGTGTTCACTTCCCGGACTCCGCCGAGAAGAGACCATCACGGCTACACACGCGGTTGATGCGTTTTAATTCGGATCTGGTGTCAAGTTGTCTACAACCGGACATTAACAAATTCCCATCTGCCACATAACCGTGGGCACGGCTTATACCCTGCAGGGGTGTTCCAACTTAGCCCATGACAAGCTCTCGCGATCAACAAAGGAATAGACCTTCTCCCAGGAAGACCCGATCAGTCTCGGAATCCCGGTTTACAAGACATTTTGACAATGGTAAAACAAGACCAGCAAAGCTGCCCGATGCGCCGACAATCCCGATAGGAGCTGCACATATCTCGTTCTCAGGGCAACACCGGATAAGTCAAGCTACGAGTAAAACCAGACTTCGAGTTTCCCCGAGGTGGCCCCACAGGTTGCTCGTTTCGGACCAACACTTAGACAATGTCACATCCCTAGCTTCTGGCTTTGCACTAGGCTAGCTTCATGTGTGCATCATGTTTAAATTTTATTTAACTTGAAATGGGGATTGATCCAAGCCCTAGCAGCTAATGAATTCAACTAGGGTCAAAAGAAAATCTTTTTCATTGAACTCAAAATGCCCTCTAAAAATGTTCAACATTTCTGGTTTGAGGTGAAAGCATCTACCAAAAATGGTTTATATTTTTGCAGGACATATTGGGCTCTAAATTAAATCATACTCTATTTGCATTTGGGCATTTAAATGCTATAAAATATTCCAAATGCCCAAATAATTCTGGAAATAAGTGTAGGCTGTTGGAAATAATCTAAACAGATCCTATGATTATTTTCAGGATTTTTGAAGGTGGCTAACTATTTTTAATAAAGCCCTGAAGTTGCAGAATAATAGAAAAACAAAACAACTAAAAGAGAG
Organism: Aegilops speltoides; assembly: GCA_021437245.1. NCBI lineage: Eukaryota > Viridiplantae > Streptophyta > Magnoliopsida > Poales > Poaceae > Aegilops > Aegilops speltoides. The sequence continues at coordinate 334,248,976 of CM038143.1, forward strand.
AGAGAGAGAGAGAGATACCTGGCCACCTACCCAGCCCAACAGTGCGGCCCACTGGCCCGATTGCCAGTCGTCATCTCCACCGCGCGCCGATCGACGAAGCGCAGGTTCGACGCCAGCAGCGCGCCGCGGCGTCTTGCCACGCCACTGCACTGCTCGCTGCGTCCGGGGACAGCGAACGCCATGGGCCTTCCTCCTCGGTGCCGTCCCGATCGACCAGGCCTCTCATTCCTCCCCCTGCTCTCTCCCTCGCCGTTTTCCCCATCCCACCGAATGCGCCCGCCGCCACCGACGAGCACCACCGCGGCCATCGCCTCTCCCTCGCCTCGCCGACGTGTCCATGGCCTCCGCTTCGACGCCCTCGTCCTCCCCGTCGACTCACCCGACGCCGGACACCCTCGAACGCCGGCCACGCCGTCTTCTTCAACCCCGGTCCGCCGAGATCGCCATCGCCGCCGCGCTTGCCCCGACGCTTCCCCGAGCTCGCTGTTCGCCTCGTCGCAACCGCCATGAGCCCCTGCCCCTTCTCCCCCTCTCCGTTTGCCTTCTTGAGCACCACAGCGACCACACCGAAGCTCGCCGCACCCGCCGCCGCCATCGACGTCGCCGTCGTGGCCTACACCACGTTGGCTCGACTCGAGCACACTACCGTCCTCACCACACCCGCAGAGCCTGAACCCCACTCCACGCACCTCGCCGTGCCCCCTAAGCGCCGTGTTCGACCTCGGCGAACCCCGGCGACCGCCAAGGTCGTCGACGGCGACGTTTCGCCACCCCAGCCCGCCACCACCACCGATGATGGCGGAGCAAGGGCTCTCAACGAGCCCAAGCACGGCCTCGCCCATGCCCTCAGCGCGTTCCGACGGCCGCCACCGTCTCGGGCCTCGCCGGCGTCGAGACGCCGGCGGGATTGACCTCGCTGACCAGGATTTGACCCCTCCACGGGTCAGCGACGGCGGGCCCGCCCGGCTAACCAAGTTAGTTAGGGTTAATTTTAATTAGGTTAGTTAGTCTAATCACTGACACGCGGGACCCACAGGTCAGGATTGACCTGGACCGTCTCCGTTGACTGCTGACGTCACGGCGACGCAATGCTGACGCAATAAAGTGTTTTCTGAATTTAATCTTATTCTGAAATTCCAGAAAATAACCAAAACTTCTAAAATTCATATAAAATCAACCGTAGCTTCAAATCAAACAAATTATATATGAAAAATTATCAGAAAAATTCAAGGAATCCATCTGTACCTTTTTCATGCATGTTTGAACAATGTTTGTCCTCTGTTTTGGACAAAACAAATAAAGGGCATTTAAATAATCATATATGGAGTTTGAATTTGGATCATGTATTCAAACCAACTTCATTTAAATCATAGCTAGATGCATTAGCTCAAATCACAGCATATTGCCATGTCATGATCATGCATCATATTGTAGCATTGCATTGATTGTGTTCTTTCTCGATTGCGGTGTTTGTCCCTCTCGATAGACGTGGTTCCGACGATGAGTTCGTTGACACCGATGAAGAGCTATAATATCTTGAAGTGCTGTGCAAGCAAAACCCCTTGTTCATTCCGATATAATCCCACTCTCTCGCTCCTGCTCTCTTTTAAAGCATTAGGACAACAACGAATCATTTGTTACTTGCTGCGGTAGCTGAACCCTTATCCATTGCATGACTGTCATTCCACGGTAAATAGATGAAACCCACTAGCATGAGTAGGAGTTGTTTGAGCCCTGTTGTGCCTACTCATACATGCTTGTTTGTCATGCCTCTTCGCTTAGAGTTGAGTCGGTCCGATTCATCGAGGATGAATCGGAGTGTGTGAACATGTCCTATTGTGTGTGAGCTAAGTGTGTGTGAACACGATTTGGTAAAGGTATCGGTGAGAGGCCATGTAGGAGTACATGGTGGGTTGTCTCATTGAAGCCGTCCTTAGGAACTGAGTTCGTGTTTGTGATCCATGATTCAGCTACTACCATGCATTGGGCCTGAAATATGACCCGCTCGACTTCTTATTCACCCTAGTCCTCTGTCCGGGGAGTTGCAAGTAGTTTCGGTGTTTGTAGCCTCATGGAGGCCGTGGGAGCACTGACCGTAGGGGTGGGCTGTGATCACGGTAGGTACGTGGCACGGTGTACGGATGCCCGTTTGGTATCTCGGGAACCCTGTTCACATCGTTTGGGGCTGTGAGCGAAACTTGGCCGAACTCCTCATAGATGGAACCCAAATAGGCGATAAACCTGGACTAGAGACTTGAGTGTTTAGGTAGGTCGTGGTCTACACCCACGTCGGCTTTCGCTGAAGTCCGCCGAGCACATGTCGTGTGGGACGCTAAGTGGTGGAAACATGTATGAAGAAGTACACCCTGCAGGTTAATATGATCTATTGAATAGCCGTGTCATGATGTAAAGGACTTCAGGTTGCCTATAACAGTTCATAGACAAGTGAAAGTGGATACTCTAAAATACGCAAGATAAGTGTGAGTGCTATGGATGGCGTTCTCGTAGGGAGACGGAGGCGGATCCATAGTGGTGTATTGATACGGTGAATATGTGGACTCGTAGCGCCACCTCAAAAGAGTTACTTGCAATCGTAGTTTAGGATAGCCACCGAGTCAAAGCTGGCTTCTGCTGTTAAACTCCACCATCCCTTTGTTGATAATGATGCATATGTAGCTAGTTTTGATGTAAGTCTTCTTTGGGTACATTTGTACTCACGCTTGCCTATTTTATGTTTTTGCAGAGAGACTTCGGTCTCGCTAGTAGTTCCACGTGGACTTCGACGTTTAGCTTGTTACCTCAGCTACGATCTTGTGCCCTCGGTAGGATCTGGTAGATAATCAGGCTTATAAGCCTTTTTCATTTGTAGATGTTTGTACTCAGACATGTTAGCTTCCGCTTGTGCTTGATTTGCATGCTCTGAATGTTGGGTCATGAGACCCCTGTTTGTAATATCTCGCTCCTCGGAGCCTAATGAATACATACTTGAGTCGTAGAGTCATGTTGTGATGCCATGTTGTATTTGCACATATCGAGCATATTGTGTGTATGTTATTGAAATGCTTGGTATGTGTGGGATCTGACTATCTAGTTGTTTATCTTTAGTAGCCTCTCTTACCGGGAAATGTCTCCTAGTGTTTCCACCGAGCCATGGTAGCTTGCTACTGCTCCGGAACACTTAGGCTGGCCGGCATGTGTCCTTCTTCGTTCTGTGTACATCCTTCGGGAAATGTCACGCGTGAGTACCGGAGTCTGTTAGCCCGCTACAGCCGGTTTACGAGTCTGCTAGCCAGTGCTACAGCCCGAACTTACTCGTGATGACCGACACGTTCGATGTTGGGTCATGGATGCTGTCCTCGTAAGTTTGTGCCACTTTGGGTTTACGACTAGCCATGTCAGCCCGGGCTCCTTATCATATGGATGCTAGCGACACTATCATATACGTGTGCCAAAAGGCGCAAACGGTCCCGAGCAAAGGTAAGGCGACACCCGTGGGGATACCGTGCGTGAGGCCGCAAAGTGATATGAGGTGTTACATGCTAGATCGATGTGGCATTGAGTCGGGGTCCTGACAGCTTTGGTATTAGAGCTTGACTGCCTGTAGGACTACCAAGCCAAACTGGTCGAAGTTGTGTCTAGAAATGCTTTAGTTATATTTAGGGGAATTGATTGTGGGTTGGAACGTAAGGCTCTTTTTACTCCTTATACCTCATGGCCTTCTGATCTGAGTCAACCTCTTCTTTTCTACGGGGTTTAGGAACTAGGCCTTCTCATCTATCTATCAGGATGACGTGTTACTAATCCATAGACTTATGCAATTGTTAGCTCCAAATCTCAGCTCAGTTTTTACTACTTCCGTATGTTCATAACTGTTGATCTCGAAACCTTGATATTGTGCTTCGGAGTGGCTATGCCACCATTTTTGTAGCATGTCTCCAATCTTTTGAGCATTTACAGCCGTTATGCTGTCCGAGTCATCCCAGGTTTCTAAATAGTCTGAAGCATTTGCAAAATCCCTTCTTTCCATTCCGATGTTCCTTTGGGCCAGGTTAATCACACTAATTGCTGAGTTGAGGTATTCTATTGCCTCGACATATATGTTGGAATTATTATTATGACCCTAGGTGTCTTAGGAGATCATCTAGTAATCTAGCCATGATTTGTATCCCAGTGTGATGACTCTGGCCTTCATTCTCGGAAGCATCCCGTGATGCCATTTGGTAGTAGGTATTCTACTCCTGGATTTTGAACCCGATATTCACCCTACTCAATTCATGTGATAGTGTTTGCTCGTTCCTTTAGGTTATTAGTAACCTTTGCGATAGTCCTCGAGCTTCGTGGTATATCATTCTTCCAAATACCATGAACTACTTATGGCAGCAGTTCCTCGTTGAACCAAAAGATCACAATAAAAGTGCTCTCGATGAATTATCGATTCTATGTTGTGACTCTGCCAGTTCTACCTTTCTGCATGGGTTATCTGGAAGAAATATGTTGAACTTGGTTCGACATACTAATCTATGCATCCACAACTCAGAAAATCGTATGTCCTTTGAGTTGTCCTCCTTTAGTTGTATCCTGATTTTCATCTATCAATTGATAGTCAGGAGTAGTCGTGCATTCGTGTTCATCGATGCCTTTTACTCTTGTGGTCCGTCAAGCCATTCTATTCTGGAATGACTAGGAGAAACAAACTCCAGTACCTTGTCCATTTCTAGGATTGGGTCAAAGCAGTTGTACTCCGCAGATCAAATTGCTAATCAAGCTTTGTTCTGTCCTACCTTGGAGTGTTACCATCTTTATGTCAGGATTGTCATAGGACTCGCAGCATCTCTCATGAATTCTTGACGTAGTGATACTCTCTCCATCATTATTCATTTCTTGGTTTCCGTGTTGTTGCAACCGGAATGCCGACAAGTGAATCGTGATGCGTGAAATCTATACTGCTAGCAACTCCGTTGCTTGGTGGTTAAATGGACGATAACCTCATTCTTAGCGTGTTGGTTCTTGAATCATCATTCTAAGACTGATTGTGCTACCTAGTCCTTATTCCCGGTGCACTCTTCGATTGATGAGTTAGGATTTTGTTAAGTCCTTGCTCATTTAATCATATCATCTTGCCCTCAAAAGCAAGATTGTTCTCGAGCTTAGTAACATATTGGTGGTTCGTGATGTTCCGAATATCTTCTCGGAAGTATTAACGGGTTGTCACCTGGCCGCTATGTTGAGTTCGTGATCAAGTTGGTTTTATTATAAATCACTCCTCCTCCAAGAATCTGTGTTGGATACCCTGAGCTAGTTGGTCAAGCTAAACAACAACTTGGAGAGTTGGAAGATAAAAGCTTGTCTGACTTAGTTCGTGTTAAAGGATATCTTGTGTGTGTGTTGAAGAAAGATGATATCTTCATCAATTGATCCTCGAGGCCAGTTGTTGGAGCTATTGTCTTGCCAAAACTTTGATTTGAGTGTGGGCTATTCTCAAATCAAATCAGAACCAACGATGTTCGTAATGTTGTCTTACTCGTGGATTTTCCTCGAGCATACACCATTATATCTTTTGGGTCTGACCAATACTATCACCTTGTTCACATAGTTATGGAATTCCATCTCCATGGGAATCTAGATAAATTGCTGTTGAGCCCATCGACAACATCCTTGTCATCTCCATAGTTTTGTTGAACATTAAGCTAGTGTTGGAAACTTTCTAAAGCATTTGTTCATGCTAGCTCATGAAGCATATGTTCGGATGTAAGAAGTGACTTCCTCTAGTTCATGTACATTTGATGCAAGTTGCCGCCGTGAATTCAAGAAAGTCAATGTTGCTTCCTTTGGAATCATCCCAAATCAGTCATGCATACGTACGAAGTATTCTATGGTTTGGTAGATTAATTACCTCCACTCCATATGTGTTCCTAGCACACCAAGCCACTGATTGATTTGTTCAAGGAGAAGAAGTTCCTTCGTAGGCTCGAGACTTATGCAAGGACTTCGATATCCTCGATGATGGTTTCCCTCCTGAACTCGCTAGTGTTTTATTATAAGACTACTATGTGGTCATGCTTGTCTTGGACAGGGTGTTCACAGGTTTGTAGCAGAACCAGCTCATGTTTTAGAGCTTGCTATCATAGTTCATTTCCCGAGAATCACGCAACGTCTTCTCGTCGGTTTGTGTTGCAAACTTTCATTTTTCTTTCTAGACTCGACGAGTCTAGATTATTCTAACACCAACCAGATCTGAATCTCAGGCAGATATGATGGTTGGAACGTTTCCCAAGAATTATAATATTGGTCTCTCTGTAACCCGGTAAAGAGAATGTCGTGGCCAACACACCCTGCCGGAAGACCTGTTATCGTAGTATCTTGATTGAGAAAGTTGGCCACCTCCCCATAAGGACTTCCTAGGATTTACTCCCTAGTTGTGCCTTATGATTTTTGTGCTTCCGAAGTCCGACCTTTACTTGATGTTCTAGATGCCAGACCATCTCAATGAATGGGATACGCTAGTACATCAAGGAGAACATTAGAAGTGGAGTGCTAAGTGTCCCTCGGTCAATCATCCAGATTTTGTCCCCTTGGTTTCGCTAAGGTGAAATCTGAGAAAGTATTATCTTTCTTTGCATCTGCATCGTCCATCGTTGTTCATCATGGTAGTATGATGTGTTGTCAGCACCCTTGACACGGATGTTGGTAAAACCTTGATGAATATGGAAATGCTCAAGTTCTTGAGAGCACGCACAAGCACTATGTATTATCACCGGCACTAACTGGAATTGTTCCTAGTCTTTTCGGTTATGCTATAACCACTCCAATAGTGGAATCACTCTCTACTGTTGAGCTTCTCCCCAGTTACTAAAAATCATCCTTTGTGTTGTCTTCAACAAGGTAATCCACATCATCCATTCTGGCCCGAGAATGTTATTCTCTCGGACTCCTTCAATGATCGACTGTGATTTGCCTTAGGCTGGTATAAAGAGTTTCAATGATCTCTAAATCAAATATAATTCTTTTTGCCACTTAAGGGGATATATCTTCGAGTCACCTTCCCTAAGGTGCATCATTATGGTGTCATGTCAAAATAACTCCTCGCTACGTTGACAACCGTTCACCACCCTCTTAGGTGTGGAATTGTTGTCTACCTAGTGAACCTTCGTCATCTGTTCCACTCCATTCCTCTAGACGTATGCTTTGTATCTCAGCTTGAGAGATGTTTTTTTTTGACTCATCCCGCGAGCTGATTCTAAGTTGTTCGATCTTCGAGAAGATCGATCCTTCTAGAGTTTTCTTCCTCCTCTTGTTGTCATGTCGACTAGAGTTCTTAGAGCAAGACATCAAGATAATGATGGTGAGCGAATCAACGTTCATTTGAAGTGCACCCTGGATCGTGAAGGTTGTGTTCGTTTGCGTCCCCCCCCCCCTTCGCCTTACCCTACGCTTGAATCTCGGGACGAGATTCTTGTTTAGTGGGGGTGAGTTGTCACATCCCTAGCTTCTGGCTTTGCACTAGGCTAGCTTCATGTGTGCATCATGTTTAAATTTTATTTAACTTGAAATGGGGATTGATCCAAGCCCTAGCAGCTAATGAATTCAACTAGGGTCAAAACAAAATCTTTTTCATTGAACTCAAAATGCCCTCTAAAAATGTTCAACATTTCTGGTTTGAGGTGAAAGCATCTACCAAAAATGGTTTATATTTTTGCAGGACATATTGGGCTCTGAATTAAATCATACTCTATTTGCATTTGGGCATTTAAATGCTATAAAATATTCCAAATGCCCAAATAATTCTGGAAATAAGTGTAGGCTGTTGGAAATAATCTAAACAGATCCTATGATTATTTTCAGGATTTTGAAGGTGGCTAACTATTTTAATAAAGCCACGAAGTTGCGAGAATAATAGAAAAACAAAACAACTAAAAGAGAGAGAGAGAGAGGATACCTGGCCACCTACCCAGCCCAACAAGGCGCCCATCGCCCGATTGCGATCGTCATCTCCACGCGCTGATCGGACGCCGAAGGCAGGTGCGACGCAGCAGCGCGGCCGTCTTGCCACGCCACCGCTGCTGCCTGCGTCCCGGGGACAGCAGAACGCCGCTGGCCTTCCTCCTCGGTCTTGTCCCGATCGACCGGCCTCTCATTCCTCCCCTGCTCTCTCCTCGCCGTTTTCCCCATCCCACCGAATGCGCCCGCCGCCACCGACGAGCACCACCGCGGCCATCGCCTCTCCCTCGCCTCGCCGACGTGTCCATGGCCTCCGCCTCGACGCCTCGTCCTCCCGCCGATTCACCCGACGCGGACGCCCTCGAACGCCCGCCACGCCGTCTTCTTCAACCCCGTCCGCCGAGATCGCCATCGCCGCGCGCTTGCCCGACGCTTCCCGAGCTCGCGCCGTTCGCCTCGTCGCAACCGCCGTGAGCCCCTGCCCCTTCTCCCCCTCTCCGTTTGCCTTCTTGAGCACCACAGCGACCACACCGAGCTCGGCCGCACCCGCCGCCGCCACCGCACGTCGCCGTCCTGGCCACAGCCACGTTGGCTCGACTCCGAGCACACTACCGTCCTCACCACACCCGCAGGAGCCCAGAACCCCACTCCACGCACCTCGCCGTGCCCCCTAGCGCCGTGTTCGACCTCGGCCGAACCCCGGCGACCGCCAAGGTCGTCGACGGCAACGTTCTCGGCCACCCCAGGCCCGGCCACCACCACCAGTAGATGCGCGGGAGCAAGGGCTCTCCAACGAGCCCAAGCACGGCCTCGCCCATGCCCTGTAGCGCGTTTCCGACGGCCGCCACCGTCTCGGGCCTCGCCGGCGTCGAGACGCCGGCAGGATTGACCCTGTTGACCAGGGATTTGACCCCCCCTGGGTCACTGACGTGCGGGCCCCGCCCGGCTAACCAAGTTAGTTAGGGTTAATTTTAATTAGGTTAGTTAGTCTAATCACTGACACGCGGGACCCACAGTCGATTGACTGGACCGTCTCCGCTGATCGCCGACGCCACGGCGACGCAATCTTCGACATAATAAAGTGTTTTCTGAATTTAATCTTATTCTGAAATTCCAGAAAATAACCAAAACTTCTAAAATTCATATAAAATCAACCGTAGCTTCAAATCAAACAAATTATATATGAAAAATTATCAGAAAAATTCAAGGAATCCATCTGTACCTTTTTCATGCATGTTTGAACAATGTTTGTCCTCTGTTTTGGACAAAACAAATAAAGGGCATTTAAATAATCATATATGGAGTTTGAATTTGGATCATGTATTCAAACCAACTTCATTTAAATCATAGCTAGATGCATTAGCTCAAATCACAGCATATTGCCATGTCATGATCATGCATCATATTGTAGCATTGCATTGATTGTGTTCTTTCTCAGTTGCCGGTGTTTGTCCCCTCTCGATAGACGTGGTTCCGACGATGAGTTCGTTGACACCGATGAAGAGCTATAATATCTTCAGAAGTGCCAGGCAAGCAAAACCCCCTTGTTCATTCCGATATAATCCCACTCTCTCGCTCCTGCTCTCTTTTACAGCATTAGGACAACAACGAATCATTTGTTACTTGCTGCGGTAGCTGAACCCCTTATCCATTGCATGACCTGTCATTCCACAGTAAATAGATGAAACCCACTAGCATGAGTAGGAGTTGTTTGAGCCCTGTTGTGCCTACTCATACATGCTTGTTTGTCATGCCTGCTACTGCTTAGAGTTGAGTCGGTCTGATTCATCGAGGATGAATCAGAGGTGTGTGAACATGTCCTATTGTGTGTGAGCTAAGTGTGTGAACACGATTTGGTAAAGGTATCGGTGAGAGGCCATGTAGGAGTACATGGTGGGTTGTCTCATTGAAGCCGTCCTTAGGAACTGAGTTCTGTGTTTGTGATCCATGATTCAGCTACTACCATGCATTGGGCCTGAAATATGACCCGCCGACTTCTTATTCACCCTAGTCCTCTGTCCAGGAGTTGCAAGTAGTTTCTGGTGTTTGTAGCCTACTGGAGGCCGTGGGCAGCGCTGACCGTAGGGGTGGGCTGTGATGCGGTAGGTACGTGGCACGGTGTACCGGATGCCCGTTTGGTATCTCGGGAACCCTGTTCACATCGTTTGGGGCTGTGAGCGAAACTTCGGCCGGAACTCCTCATAGATGGAACCCAAATAGGCGATAAACCTGGACTAGAGACTTGAGTGTCTAGGTAGGTCGTGGTCTACACCCACGTCGGCTTTAAGCTTGAAGTCCGCCGAGCACATGTCGTGTCTGAGACGCTAAGTGGTGGAAACATGTATGAAGAAGTACACCCGCAGGTTAATATGATCTATTCGAATAGCCGTGTCCGCGGTAAAGGACTTCTGGGTTGCCTATAACAGTTCATAGACAAGTGAAAGTGGATACTCTAAAATACGCAAGATAAGTGTGAGTGCTATGGATGGCGTTCTCGTGAGGGAGACGTAAGCGGATCCATAGTGGTGTATTGATATGGTGAATATGTGGACTCGTAGCGCCACCTCAAAAGAGTTACTTGCAAATGTAGTTTAGGATAGCCACCGAGTCAAAGCTGGCTTGTCTTTGTTAAACTCCACCATCCCTTTGTTGATAATGATGCATATGTAGCTAGTTACGATGTAAGTCTTCTTTGGGTACATTTGTACTCACGCTTGCCTATTTTATGTTTTTGCGAGAGACTTGGTCTCGCTAGTAGTTCCACGTGGACTTGACGTTTAGCTTGTTACCTCAGCTACGATCTTGTGCCCTCGGCAGATCTCGGTAGATAATCGGGCTTATAAGCCTTTTTCATTTGTAGATGTCTACGTACTCGGACATGTTAGCTTCGCTTGTGCTTGATTTGCATGCTCAATGTTGGGTCATGAGACCCTGTTTGTAATATCTCGCTCCTCGAGCCTAATGAATACATACTTGAGTCGTAGAGTCATGTTGTGATGCCATGTTGTATTTGCACATATCGAGCATATTGTGTGTATGTTATTGAAATGCTTGGTATGTGTGGGATCGACTATCTAGTTGTTTATCTTTAGTAGCCTCTCTTACCGGAAATGTCTCCTAGTGTTTCCACCGAGCCATGGTAGCTTGCTCTTGCTCCGAACACTTAGGCTGGCCGGCATGTGTCCTTCTTCGTTCTCGTGTACATCCTTCGGGAAATGTCACGCATTGAGTACGGAGTCTGTTAGCCCGCTTCTGCCCGGTTTACGAGTCTGCTAGCCCAGTGCTACAGCCGGAACTTACTCACCGATGACCGACACGTTCGATCTTTGGGTCATGGATGCTGTCCTCGTAAGTTTGTGCCGCTTTGGGTTTACGACTAGCCATGTCAGCCGGGCTCCTTATCATATGGATGCTAGCGACACTATCATATCGTGTGCCAAAAGGCTAAACGGTCCCGCAAAGGTAAGGCGACACCGTGGGGATACCGTGCGTGAGGCCGCAAAGTGATATGAGGTGTTACATGCTAGATCGATGTGGCATTGAGTCGGGGTCCTGACAGACAAGCACTGGCCCGGGGGGGCTAAAATAAAGATGACCCTTGGTTTAATTACTCCCAAGGGAAAAGGTAGGTGGTGGTGAGGCAAATGGTAAAACCAAGGTTGGGCCTTGATGGACAAGTTTTATTCAAAGCGAACTGTCAGGGGGTCCCATAAATCACCCGACCGCGTTAGGAACGCAAAATCCGGGAACATAACACGGTATGACGGAAACTAGGGCGGCAAAGTGGAACAAAACACGGGCATAAGGCCGAGCCTTCCACCCTTTACCAAATATATAGATGCATTAATAATATAAGAGATATTGTGATATCCCAACATAAACCCTGTCCACCATGGAGAAATCTTCAACTTCACCTGCAACTAGCAACGCTATAAGAGGGGCTGAGCAAAGCGGTAACATAGCCAAACAACGGTTTGCTAGGAATGGTGTCAAAGGTTAGAGGTTCATGGCAATTTGGGAGGCTTGATGAGCAAAAGATAGGTAACGCAGCATAGCGATAGAACGAAGCAACTAGCATAGCAATGATAGTAGTGAGATCGGGTAGCGGTCATCTTGCCGAAATCCCGCTAGGAAGAAGAACGAGTCCATGAAGAAGATGAAGCCACGAAGATTTAACCAAGCGTGAGCGAGCGAATCCTCACGGTCGCAACGAAAGCGGAACTATCGAGAAGAAGCACACAACATAGTAAACACACCACACATGAACAAGGCGTGATGCACAACAAGCATGATGCATGACAAAGCTACATGAAGCTACTCATGGCAAGAGACGATGCAAACAAGAACAACACATCAAGGCAAGTTTAAATGAGGCCGAACAACATATAACAATTCCGTAAGTCCTCATATGCAAATTTTCGAAATTGGTCCAGAACTGAATAAACCTTATGTTCAAGTTGTTAAACAGCAAGTTAAGATGCACCAAGATGATCTACACGAGATTCTAGTCAAGTTACATATAAAGTTCATTAGATTCGGAGCTACGGGCTAGAAGATATGAGCAAAACAAGTTGAACATGGCATTGATGCAAAATGCATACAAACATCAAGCAAACACCTCAAAACAAGGATGCAACATGATAATATGAAACTACATGCAAAATCAAGCAAGCTTCATATAGAGCACACTCAAAACGGAGCAACGGTGCAATACATACACTCTATACAAGTCATAACAACAATCTGTTCATAACAGCAACTAGGCATCTTACAAGCATCAAAACAACAAGCTACAGCACCCCTACGTGATAACAAAAGGCATGGGCATGAAGTATAGGTAAAGGACAACAAAACATGAACACTGAGCTATCTCCAGAAACTACTAGAACATGCTCAAAAGGACATGGGAAGATTGCAAATAATAACAGTTTCAGACTTATCAGGAAATAACATCAGGTTGCAATGTTTAGAGCAAGCAAACAACATGTTACAGGAACATATCATGACAAACAAAGGCATGGCATGAAACTACTAATAGCATAGATCAAAAGTCCCTTACTGACCATGAGCCAAAAAGGATCAGAAAATATGATGGCACCCATGTAAACATGGCAAGTTATATTACAGATTCAAACATGGCAGGAACAACAATAAGTAGGCATGTTGGTGAGCTTGGACCACTTACTACAGAGCAATACATGGCATGGCAAGTCACCCAACAGTAAGAAGACATGTTTATGAAGCTAAGCATGGCAAGGGCAAGTTCATAGGGTTCATGGATCACTAGGAATACACATGGAAACAACTGAACTTAATGTAAACAGGCTGACAGCAACATTATGAAGCAACTTTAGAGCAAGATTACAACAAGCTACAGCAACCTATAAATGCAACCAGGGGCATGTATGGATAGATCATGACATGTAGATCAAAACATGTTTATAGAACATCTCCAGATTATGCATATAATGATTAGTAGCAACATGTTAACATGGCATCACAAAATTACAGAATCTGTCTAGCAAAACAGCAACAGCAAGTACCCTCCTTAACAAGCTCGATTCACTCACCACAAGTCATTGCATGACAATATAAGCATAGCATCATCAAGGCATATTTGTGAAACAAACCAAGTCAAGAACAAATCCATAGCATGCAAGGATCAACTATAGTAAGCTTGGCCATATTGAATAACATGTAAACAATCTGCCAGGAAACATTTTGAAGCAAAAGTAGAGCACGAAAATGACATGCTAGACTACTCCATAATTGCAAACAAGGGCATGAATAGATAGACAATAACCATATGTTCAAAACACGCTTACTGAAGTATCTCAAAATATGCATGGATCTCTCTGTAGTTTCAAGTTTACATGGCATCAAAATAACAGCAGAACAGGGACTAAAATAAGCAATATCACGAAGCCTAGTTTGCATGCTTGTGCTAGTCACCACATTTATCACAAAAATACATGGCATACACCCCTGGAAAGATGGCATGGCATAGATCAAAACACATGTAGACATCAACCTCATAGGATGCACACATCAATCATGGCAAAAATGACAAATGAGCAAGTTATAACAGCCAAAGACGAGTTAACATCAACATGCACTCTTCCAACAGCATTTCGGCCATCAAGACGAGCTTAAATGAAAATGATGCAATAGAATGAAATGAAGTACTCGTCGAGGCGAACAATTTGACATATTACACGCACGAAACGGAGCTACGGATGCAGAGATACGATGCGATGGACATGGCATGATTATGTAAAAGTATCTCGGGACTTAGTGGAAATTTCACCTCGCGGACTCGAGTTGACCGCGGCACAAAAAACGAGGCGGAGCGGATCTGACCGGACTCGCGCCGGAGGAAGAAGGAGGCGACCAGGGAGGACGCTCCGGCGACGGGCCGCGGCGGAGGGGCCTCTCCCCGACCGGATCCAGCCGCATCCGGGCGCGGGACGCCGATGGGTGGTGCGGGCGGCGAGAGATGCGGCGGCGGCGGCTGGCGGAAGGCCGGCGGGTGGTGGCGAGGTCGGGCGCTGGTGGGCGGGAGGCGGTCTTGGCGGCGCTGGTGTGCTGGCGGCGACGAGGGTCACCGGCGGCGGAGGCGCTGCTCGGCGACGGAGCTCGGGGAGCCGGGCGCGGACGGGCGGCGAGGCGGAGGAGAGGAGGGGCGGCGAATGGCGGCGCGGCGCCATGTGCAGCAGCGGGCTGTGGCAGGCCATTGGCTCGGGCGGCGGCTCGGCGGCGGGGCGGCGCGGCAAGCGAGTGGCGGCGGCGGGGCGATCCGGACGTGTCCGGCTGCGGCCAGACGTGTCCGGTGGTGGCGAGGACGAAGAGGCTAGGGTTTGACCGGGATTTCGGGGGAGAAGCACATATTTATAGGTAGAGGGAGCTAGGAGAGTCCAAATGAGGTGCGGTTTTCGGCCACGCGATCATGATGGAACGACCGAGAGCATGGAGGGGAGTTAGATGGGTTCTGGGCCACTTTGAAAGGGGTGTTGGGCTGCACACAAAAGAGGCTTTACGGTTACCCAGTTAACCGTTGGAGTATCAAACGACCTCCAAATGGCACGAAACTTGACAGGCGGTCTACCGGTGCTATACCAAGTCCGCTTGGCAAACCTCGAGCAATTCCGAGAAAGTTTAACACCCGCTCACAACAGGAGACAAAAAGGGGGACGCCGGGGGACATAGGAGTGTCGGATTGCAAAACGGACAACGGGGAAAATGCTCGGATGCATGAGACGAACATGAATGCGAAATGAAATGCACATGATGACATGATATTAAATGCAGATGATGACATGGCAAAGTGCAACACGCAAGCAAATGACATGGCAACGACGGCGAATAACTGGCAGACACCTGGCGCAACGAATCCGAGGTGTTACACAAGTTGTCTCCTGGGAAGAAAAAATATCAAAAAGTTTCACTGCATTTGGACTCCGTTGATATGGATATTCTGTGAAGTAAAAAACAAGCAAAATAACAGCAACTGGCACCAGGCACTATGTCCATAGGTTAGTCCCAAAAAATGATATAAAGTTGCTACAAAATGAATACAAAACATCCAAGAATGATAATATAATAGCATGGAACAACCAAAAATTATAGATACATTGGAGACATATCACTTCCCAATGCCTTCCCCTAGGCCCAAATCATGGTGAAGTGTCATGTAGTCGACGTTCACATAACACCACTAGAGGAAAGACAACATACATCTCATCAAAATATCGAACGAATGTCAAATTCACATGATTACTTATAACAAGACTTCTCCCATGTCCCCAGGAACAAACATAACTACTCACAAAGCATGCTCATATTCAAGATCAAAGGGGTATTGAGTATCATTAAGGATCTGAACATATGATCTTCCACCAAATAAACCAACTAGCATCACCTACAAAGAGTAATCGACACTACTAGCAACCCATAGGTACCAATCTGAGGTTCTGGGGCAAAGATTGAATACAAGAGATGAACTAGGGTTTGAGAGGAGATGTTGCTGGTGAAGATGTGATGAAGATTGACCCTCCCACGATGAGAGGATTGTTCGTGATGACGACGGCTTCAATTTCCTCCTCCTGGAGGGAAGTTTCCCCAGCAGAATCGCTCTATCGAAGCCCTAGATTGCTTCTGTCCATGTTCCACCTTGAGATGGCGGTGCTTCATCCTGAAAGCTTCCTTCTGGCTTTTCTAGGTCAAAACTCTCCATATAGGAGAAGATCGACACCGGGGGCTGGCCAGGGGGGCCACAAGCCCGGGAGGCGCGCCCTGGTGGGTATGGCGCGCCCCCAGGCTTGTGGCCACCTGGTGGGTCCCGTTCTGTTGTTTTTTCACCCAATATTTTCTATATGTTCCAAAATAGTTATCCGTAAATTTTGAGGAAATTTGGAGTTGTGCAGAATAGGTATCTCAAATTTGCTCCTTTCTGGTCCAGAATTCCAGCTGTCGGGATTCTCCCACTACATGTAAACCTTGTAAGAAAAGGCATAAGAATTGTATCTTAAGGTGAAATAACAACCCATAATGTAATAAATATCAACATAAAAACATGATGCAAAAATGGACGTATCAGTTCCCCATCCCTTGGGCACATGGGCCTTGTGGGGCTGGTGCCCCTGGCCCAATAAGGCCAGGGCACACTCCCTAAAGCCCATGCATGCCCTAGGGGCTAGAGGGATGATAACCAACAAGTATAGGGGATCGTGATAACCCGC
Organism: Aegilops speltoides; assembly: GCA_021437245.1. Taxonomy (NCBI): domain Eukaryota; kingdom Viridiplantae; phylum Streptophyta; class Magnoliopsida; order Poales; family Poaceae; genus Aegilops; species Aegilops speltoides. The sequence continues at coordinate 334,265,652 of CM038143.1, forward strand.
AAGTATACGGGATAGTTGTAGCCTCTTTCGATAAGTAAGAGTGTCGAACCCAACGAGGAGCTAAAGGTAGAACAAATACTCTCTCAAGTCCTATCTGCCACTGATACAACTCTACGCACGCTTGACGTTCGCTTTACCTAGAACAAGTATGAAACAAGAGGTACTTTGTAGGTGTTGTTGCATAGGTTTGCAAGATAATAAAGAACACGTAAATAAAAACTAGGGGTTGTTTAGATAAATATGCAATAAAGTAAATAAAGCGAGTGTGGAAGAGTGGTGGTAGGAGTTATGAAAGTGTCCCTAAGCAATTGACTACGTTACTAGACCGATAGCAAGTATTATGTGGGAGAGGCATAAGCTAACATACTTTCTCTTCTTGGATCATATGCACTTATGATTGGAACTCTAGCAAGCGTCCGCAACTACTAAAGATCCATTAAGGTAAAACCCAACCATAGCATTAAAGCATCAAGTCCCCTTTATCCCATACGCAACAATCCCCTTACTTGGGTTTATGCTTCTGTCACTCAAGCAACCCACCATAAAACAATCATGAACGTATTGCAACACCCTACAGTGGGAATCCCTCATGCTTGTGCGACACGGAGGGCACAATAGGATAGTAACATAACCACAAGCAAATTAAATCAATCATAGCAATTCATCAACCACCAATAGGACAACGAAAATCTACTCCGACATCATAGGATGTCAACACATCAGTGGATAATAATATGAAGCATAAAGCACCATGTTCAAGTAGAGGGTACAGCGGGTTGCAGGAGAGTGGACCACTGAATATAGAAGGGGGAAGGTGATGGAGACGTTGGTGAAGATGACGGTGGTGTTGGTGAAGATCGCGGTGATGATGATGGCCCCCGGCAGCGCTCCGGCGCCACCGGAAGCAAGGGGGAGAGAGCCCCCTTCTTCTTCTTCTTCCTTGACCTCCTCCCTAGATGGGAGAATGGTTTCCCCTCTGGTCCTTGGCTCCCATGGCTTGGGAGGGGCGAGAGCCCCTCCGAGATTGGATCTATCTCTCTGTTTCTGCGTTCTCCGATCCTTCCCCTTCACCGTTTCTTTTATATCTGGAGATCCGTAACTCTGATTTGAGTGAATCTTTCGCCCAGATTTTTCTCATAAAATTAGCTTTCTTGCGGCAAAATAAGAGCATCAACCACCTTACGGGTGGCCCACGAGAGTGCCAGGCGCGCCTAGGGGGGTGGGCGCGCCCCCTGTCTCGTGGCCCCCTCAAACACTGTTTCGTGTTGATTCTTCCTCCGGAAAATCCCAAATATTCCAAAATAATTCTCCGTCCGTTTTTATCCCGTTTGGATTCCGTTTGATATTGGCTTTCTGCAAAACATAAAACATGCAACAAACAGAACTGCTTTGAGCCTTTGGATCAATATGTTAGTCCCAAAAATAGTATAAAAAGTTGCCAAAAGTATATGAAAGTTGAAGAATATTGGCATGGAACAATCAAAAAGTATAGATACAACAGAGACATATCAGCATCCCCAAGCTTAATTCCTGCTCGTCCTCGAGTAGGTAAATGATAAAAAAGATAATTTTTGATGTGGAATGATACCTAGCATAATCTTGATCATATGTCTAATCATGGCATGAATATTAAGATACGAGTGATTCAAAGCAATAGTCTATCATTTGACATAAAAACAATAATACTTCAAGCATACCAACCAAGCAATTATGTCTTATCGAAATAACATAGCCAAAGAAATCTCATCCCTACAAAATCATATAGTCTGGCTATGCTCCATCTTCATCACACAAAGCATTCAAATCATGCACAACCCCGTTGACGAGCCGAGCAATTGGTTCATACTTTTTAATGCGCTTCAGCTTTTTCAATTCTTAGGCAATACATGAGCGCAAGCCATGGACATAACACTATAGGTGGAATAGAGTATGATGATGAAGGTTTATGTGGAGAAGACAAAAAGGGAGAAAATCTCACATCGACGCGGCTAATCAACGGGCTACGGAGATGCCCATCAATTGATGTCAATGCAAGGAGTAGGGATTGCCATGCAACGGATGCACTAAGAGCTATCAGTGTATGAAAGCTTAGACTGGAAACTAAGTGGGTGTGCATCCAACTTGCTTGCTCATGAAGACCTCGGGCGTTTGAGGAAGCCCATCATCGGAATATACAAGCCAAGTTCTATAATGAAAATTCCCACTAGTATATGAAAGTGAAAGCATAGGAGACTCTCTCTATGTAGAACATGGTGCTATTTGAAGCACAAGTGTGGTAAAAGGATAGTAACATTGCCCCTTCTCTCTTTTTCTCTCATTTTTTTCTTTTATTTTTCATTTTTTTTTCTTTCTTTTTGGTGGGCTTCTTTGGCCTCTTTTTTGTTTGGGCTTCTTTGGCCCCTTTTATTTTTCATAAAGTCCGAGTCTCATCCCGACTTGTGGGGGAATCATAGTCTCCATCATCCTTTCCTCACTGGGGCAATGCTCTAATAATAATGATCATCACACTTTTATTTACTTACAACTCAATGTTACAACTCTATATCTCGAACAAAGATATGACTCTATATGAATGCTTCCGGCAGTGTACCGGGATGTGCAATGATCTAGCATAGCAATGACATAAAAAACGGACAAGCCATGAAAACATCATGCTAGCTATCTTACGATCATGCAAAGCAATATGACAATGAATGCTCAAGTCATGTATATGATGATGATGGAAGTTGAATGGCAATATATCTCGGAATGGCTATGGAAATGCCATAATAGGTAGGTATGGTGGCTGTTTTGAGGAAGATAAATAATGGGTTCATGATACCGGCGAAAGTTGCACGGCACAATAGAGGCTAGCAAAGTGGAAGGGTGAGTGTGCGTATATCCATGGACTCACATCAGTCATAAAGAACTCATATACTTATTGCAAAAGTCTACTTAGCCCTCGAAGCAAAGTACTACTACGCATGCCCCTAGGGGGATAGATTGGTAGGAAAAGGCCATCGCTCGTCCCCGACTGCCACTCATAAGGAAAGCAATCAAAGAGCACCTCATGCTCCAACTTCGTTACATAACGGTTCACCATACGTGCATGCTACGGGACTTGCAAACCTCAACACAAGTATTTCTCAATTTCACAATTACTCAACTAGCACGACTCTAATATCACCACCTTTATATCGCAAAACTATTGCAAGGAATCAAACATATCATATTCAGTGATCTACAAGTTTATGTAGGATTTTATGACTAACCATGTGAATGATCGATTCCTGTCATCTCTCTAAATTGATATAAGTGAAGCTAGAGAGTTTAATTCTTGCTACAAAAGATATGCCCACGCTCTAACAAATATAAGTGAAGCAAAAGAGCATTCTACAAATGGCGGTTTTCTATGTGAAGAGAAACAAGCAATCCAAACTTCAAATGATATAAGTGAAGCCCGTGAAGCATTCTATAAAGCCATACTCAAAATATTTAAGTGAAGTGCAATGAGCATTCTATAAATCAACCAAGGACTATCTCATACCAGCATGGTGCATAGAAGAAAAATGAAAACTAAATGCAAAAGACGCTCCAAGACATGCACATAATGCATGAATGAAACGAATCCGAAAACATACCGATACTTGTTGAAGAAAGAGGGGATGCCTTCCGGGGCATCCCCAAGCTTAGAAGCTTGGGTCTCCTTGAATATTTACTTGGGGTGCCTCGGGCATCCCCAAGCTTGATCTCTTGCCTCTCTTCCTTTTCCTCATATCGAGACATCCTCGCTTAGACACTTCATCCACAGAAAACTTCAACAGAAAACTCGGTAAGATCCGTTAGTAAAAGCAAATCACTACTATAGGTACTGTTGCAAACCAATTCATATTTTGTTTTTGCATTGTGTCTACTGTAATATAGCTTTTCCATGGCTTAATCCACTGATATAAATTGATAGATTCATCAAAACAAGCAAACTATGCATCAAAAACCGAATCTGTCAAAAACAGAACAGTCTGTAGCAATCTGAACATCCACCATACTTATGTTACCCCAACAATTCTACAAAAATTAGGACAAATAAACAAGTTGTATATAAAGACAGTTCAAAAGGAATGAGAACCAATTGACGTTCCAGTTAAAAATGTAAAATTGCGCACTGCAGCCAAATTTTCTGTCCTGCACCTTACAAACCAACAAGCATTGTAAACATCCTAAAGGCAAACCTTGGCACATTATTTTTATAATACAATGGAATTGTACAAGGGGGTAATTATTTTTGATGAAAAGTTTCTGTAATCAAGATTCACAAAGTTTCGGTGAGCATGAACAAAGTTCAAGGAGCTCTCCCACTTCAACAATGCTTGCCTTTCTCACTTTCACTTTCCTTTTTGAAAAGTTTTAGGGTTCCCCTCTTTATTTTTTTGTTTTTAAACTATATAAAAGCACTCAACAGAAATAAATGACTCTCTAAAACTTCCGGATTGTCTCCATGGCAGCGCTTTCTTTAAAGCCATTAAGCTAGGCATTTAGTGCTCAAGTAATGAATCCACCCGGATCCCAAGGTATATCAAAGCCAATTTTAATTAACAATGATTTGTAATTTAGTAATGAGCACAAAGTAACATATATCATGCAACAACGAAGTCTAACCCTCTTCCTATGCATCGGCATGTCATAAAAGAACAATTCATGCACACATAGTAAAGGCCAATGCATAGTATAAGCAGTTTCTTACAATTCTATCGTGTTGGAAACATAGAGAGGTGGAGATATAGTTCCTCTCTCATAATAATTGCGAGTAGGAGCAGCAAGCACATGCATATTATATCTATCAAAATCATCATTTTTCCAAAGGCAACACATCAATATAATCCTTAATAAGCACAGAGTCCTCCAATATAGTGTGGTTGGGAGAATTCAAAAAGATAATTGGACTATCATGCGTGGGTGCAATAGCAACAATTTCATGTTTAACATAAGGAACTATAGCAAGTTCATCTCCATAAGCATAATTCATATTGGCATCTTGGCCACAAGCATAGCAAGCATCATCAAAAAGGGATATTTCAAACAAATTCAAGGGACCATAGCAATCATCATAGCAATCATCCTTCGGTAAGCACGAAGGGGAATTAAACAATGTATGAGTTGAAGAGTTACTCTCATTAGAAGGTGGGCACGGGTGATCAATCCGCTCTTCCTCCTTTTGTTCTTCGCTCTCCTCGTCATCTTTTTCATCCAATGATCTCACAGTTTCATCAATTTCTTCTTCCATAGCTTCCTGCAAAATATTAGTCTCTTCTTGGACAGCAGAGACTTTCTCAATAAATGCATTAATATTGTAATTGTATTCATAATTTTTATAGCAATATCTAAGTATTGCAAGATTTTCAGGCCTATAAATACCATCATCATCAAAAGCTTCATACTTTTCAAACAAAGATTCAATTTCATAAGCAGCTTTAAAAGCAACAAATTCTTTTATTTGTTCAACATCATAGTAATCATATATAACATTAGCATAAGAAGCTAAGGTTTCATTATCATTAAATTCGCATGAAAAGGGAAGGTGTGGAGCCTTCATCCTAGAGCAACAAGTAATATCATATCTCAAGCATAGATCCCGAGCATACCAACGCAACATATTAGTTTGATCCCATAATAGTTTCCCTTTTTGTGTAAAGCGATAATCCCTAAAGTATTCACGTTGATCCAACATGTCTCCCATTATAAAGTTGAATGGGGTTTTCTCAGGATGACGAAAGTAGTACATAATATCTTTCACATAATGAGAATCCAGGGTTTTAGGAGTTACCCCATCTTCATGAGTAGCAAGTACACCTAATTTTTGGGGTATTTTGTGTTCCATATCCATAACTAAAGATAGAGAACAACTTAGAACAGCAAATAAAAATTACTTAGTAATAAAGCAAACAAGCACACACGAGAATATTCACCCCACGCTATGACTCCCCGGCAACGGCGCCAAAAAAAGGTCTTGATAACCCGCAAGTATATGGGATAGTTGTAGCCTCTTTCGATAAGTAAGAGTGTGGAACCCAACGAGGAGCTAAAGGTAGAACAAATACTCTCTCAAGTCCTATCTGCCACTGATACGACTCTACGCACGCTTGACGTTCGCTTTACCTAGAACAAGTATGAAACTAGAGGTACTTTGTAGGTGTTGTTGGATAGGTTTGCAAGATACTAAAGAACGCATAAATAAAAACTAGGGGTTGTTTAGATAAATATGCAATAAAGTAAATAAAGCGAGTGTGGAAAAGTGGAGGTAGGAGTTATGAAAGTGTTCCTAAGCAATTGACTACGTTACTAGACCGATAGCAAGTATTATGTGGGAGAGGCATAAGCTAACATACTTTCTCTTCTTGGATCATATGCACTTATGATTGGAACTCTAGCAAGCGTCCGCAACTACTAAAGATTCATTAAGGTAAAACCCAACCATAGCATTAAAGCATCAAGTCCCTTTATCCCGACGCAACAATCCCTTACTCGGGTTTATGCTTACATCACTCAAGCAACCCACCATAAAAGAATCATGAACATATTGCAACACCCTACAGCGGGAATCCCTCACGCTTGCGCGACACAGAGGGCACAATAGGACAGCAACATAACCACAAGCAAATTAAATCAATCATAGCAATTCATCAACCACCAATAGGACAACGAAAATCTAGTCAGACATCATAGGATGGCAACACATCATTGGATAATAATATGAAGCATAAAGCAGCATGTTCAAGTAGAGGGTACAGCGGGTTGCGGGAGAGTGGACCGCTGAATATAAAAGGGGGAAGGTGATGGAGACGTTGGTGAAGATGACGGTGGTGTTGGTGAAGATCGCGGTGATGATGATGGCCCCCGGTAGCGCTCCGGCGCCACCGGAAGCAAGGGGGAGAGAGCCCCCCTTCTTCTTCTTCTTCCTTGAACTCCTCCTAGATGGGAGAAGGGTTTCCCCTATGGTCCTTGGCTCCCATGGCTTGGGAGGGGCGAGAGCCCCCCCGAGATTGGATCTATCTCTCTGTTTCTGCGTTCTCCGATCCTTCTCCTTCACCGTTTCTTTTATATCTGGAGATCCTTAACTCCTATTGGGGTGAATCTTTCGCCCAGATTTTTCTCATAAAATTAGCTTTCTTGCGGCAAAAGAAGAGCGTCAACCGCCTTACGGGTGGCCCATGAGAGTGCCAGGCGCGCCCAGGGGGGTGGGCGCACCCCCCTGTCTTGTGGCCACCTCGGGCACTGTTTCGCGTTGATTCTTCCTCCAGAAAATCCCAAATATTCCAAAATAATTCTCCGTCCGTTTTTACCCCGTTTGGATTCCGTTTGATATTGGGTTTCTGCGAAACATAAAACATGTAACAAACAGGAACTGCACTGAGCCTTTGGATCAATATGTTAGTCCCAAAAATAGTATAAAAAGTTGCCAAAAGTATATGAAAGTTGAAGAATATTGGCATGGAACAATCAAAAATTATAGATACGACGGAGACGTATCAGATCGCAACAGTTTTCGAGGGTAGAGTATTCAACCCAAATTTATTGATTCGACACAAGGGTAGCCAAAGAATATTTGTAAGTATTAGCAGTTGAGTTGTCAATTCAACCACACATGGAGAATAAATATCTGCAGCAAAGTGATCAGTAGTAGAGTAGTACGATAGTTTGATAGCAATAGTAGTTATAGTAACAGTAACTGTAGTAACAGTTATTTTGTAACAGTTGTAACTATAGTAACAGTAGTAGCAACTTAGCAAGAACAATATGTGAAAAACTCATATGCGTTGGATTGGTGATAATGTTGGATAATATTCATCATATAACAGTCATAACCTAGGGCGACACAGAACTAGCTCTAGTTCATCGGTATAATGTAGGCATGTATTCCATAAATAGTCATACGTTCTTATGGAAAAGAACTTGCATGACATCTTATGTCCTACCCTCCCGTGGCAGCAGGGTCCATAAGGAAACTAAGGGATATTAAGGCCTCCTTTTAATACAGAACCGGAACAAAGCATTAACACATAGTGAATACATGAACTCCTCAAATTACGGTAGTCACCGGAAAGAATCTCAATTTTTGTCACCTTGGGGTATGCGGATCATAACACGTAATAGGTGCATATAACTTGCAAGTTTGGATCTAGAACATAGATATAATGGTGAAAACATAAACGGTTCAGATCTAAAATCATGGCACGCGGGCCCTAGTCCCAAACATTAAGCATAGCAAAGTCATAGCAACATGAATCTTAGAACATAGTGGATACCAGGGATCAAGCCCTAAAAAAACTAAATCGATTACATGATGAATCTCATCCAACCCATCACCGTCCAGCAAGCCTACGAAGTAATTATTCACTCCGACGGTGAGCATCATGAAATTGGTGATGGGGGATGGTTGTTGATGATGATGGCGACAAATCCCCCTCTCCGGAGCCCCGAACGGGCTCTAGATTTGGCCTCCCGATGAAGAACATGAGGTGGCGACTGCTCCGTATCGTAAAACATGATGAAGCTTAATCTCCAGTTTTTTCTCCGAAAATAGGAATTTATAGGATCGAGATTAGGTTCAGTGGAGCCTTGTGGGCCCCACTACCCACCAAGGCGTGCCATAGGGGGGTGGCGCGCCCTGGTGCCTAGTGGGCAACTGCCCCCCCCCATCCAGTGGGTCTTGTTTCCACTATTTTTCTTTAATTCCAAAATAATTCTCCAAAAAGTTTCGTCCAATTCCGAGAACTTTTATTTCTGCACAAAAACAACACCATGGTTGTTCTGCTGAAAACAGCGTCTGTCCGGGTTAGTTTCATTCAAATCATGCAAATTAGAGTCCAAAAGAAGAGCAAAAGCATTAGGAAAAGTAGATACGACAAAGAGGTATTAACTCCCCCAAGCTTAACTCGTTGCTTGTCCTCAAGCAATTCAGTTGACAAACTGAAAGTGCCAAAGAAAAACTTTTACGAATTCTTTTTTTATTGTGTTTATATATATATATATACATTTATATGCTTAAGTAATACCCAGGTTTTTAGCAAAGATCATGACTAACTATGCAGATGATAACCATTAGAAATTATATTCACGCATACCAATGGCACAATCAACTAGTGAGCAATAATAAAATATTTCAATTGCCAACACTTCTTCAAAACAATCAAGATATAATATGACAATAATGGTATCTCACTAGCCCTTTCTGAGACCGCAAAACATAAATGCAAAGCACCTCCAAAGTTCAAGCAACGACTAAACATTGTAATTTATGGTAGAAGAGATCCAGTCATGATGCAATCAACATTAACTATACACAATGCATGAGATGACAATAGTGCTCTCTGGACTGGTGCTTATTTGAGAAGGTGATGACTCAACAATAAAAGTAAAATAACATAAAAGTAAATAGACAGACCCTTCGCAGAGGGAAGCAAGGATTTGCAGAGGTGCCAGAGCTCAAAGCTTAAATCGGAGATAAATATAATTTTGGGAGGTATACCTTTCCTATAAACATTACGACCAAGAGTTTTCAATATCTTCCATGCTAAACAAATTAGCGGTGATTCCCAAGCGGTAAAAGAAAAGTTTACTCACCCTCCACCAACAAACACAAGCCATGGGTAGCCGAATCCTCGGGTGCCCTCCATACCAACAACAGTCCGGGGGAGTTTTGTTTAATTATTTGCAATTTTTATCATGGGACTGGGCACCCCGATTACCAGCCCCTCTCGTGCAAGGACGCGTGAATACACACTCATCGTGAGAATAACCCGCTTAGCATGGAAGATACTAACCACTCCCTGTCGCTCCATGAGTGGTACGGGCACACAAAACAGATGTTCATTTGAATTTTTAGAGGTGGCACATGCAAATTTACTTGGAATGGTAGGGTAATACCGCATATAGGTAGATATAGTGGACTCATCTGGAATAACTTTGGTTTAAGGTTTTGGATGCACAAGTAGTATTCTCGCTTAGTACAGGCGAAGGCTAGCAAAAGGTTGAGAAGCGACCAACTAGAGAACGGAAACGGTCGTGAACATGCATTGTGAATAATTAACATTGAATACTAGCATGAGTAGGATATAAACACCATGAACATAAATATCTTAGAGGCTATGTTGGTTTTGAACCAACTACATGTGTGAACATGTGCCAAGTCAAGCCACTTGAAACATTCAGAGGAGGATACCATATCATCATACTACATCACAACTGTTTTAATGCACATTGACATCTAAAATAAATCATTATCACTCCTAGCTACTTAGGCATGGCATGAGAAACTATAATCTCTAATAGTCATCATAAACATGTTTAATAATAATATGTTCAATCATGGATGCTGAGTTAAACATATTTACAAAAACAAAAACAAGTTGATTTCGTACCCGCCTTTCCTTGCCTCAGTCACTTCATCATATATCGTCATTATTTCCTTTCACTTGCATGACTGAATGATATGAAAATGAAATAGTACAAGAGTGTCATGGACTAACTTGGAATCTGCAAACATTTTATTCAAACGAGAAGACTAAATAATATAGGCTCTTTGTTAGATCAACAATAATGCAAATTAGAGCCACTCAACATTTTCGTCGTGGTCTTCTCCCTAGTATGACTCAACAAAAGAAAAGAATTTCAGAGAAATTCACTGAAATATTTTGGGAGTTTTTAGTTTTTATTGAAGGAGGCAATTTAAAGAAGGGCAAACAAAAACGAAAAAAACTATTTACACAGGAAAGCTCCCAACAAGTAAAAGAAGAACAAGAAATATTTTTGGGATTTTCTTTTAGGGAAAATTTTGTTTTTTCCACTCAAGATTTTGCCCATTTTCCTTATGCCACCCTAGAGAAGAGTGGCAAAAATGAAATAAAATTATTTTGCTTTTGGTACAGAATGGCAATTTTGATAATTGTCAAAAGCTAAGAATGGCACAAGTGAAATGTCAAAATCTAGAGTGGCATAAGAAAAATTGGCAAAATCTATAGTGGCATAAACAACATTTTCCCTTTCTTTTAATAATGCAACTAAATTAAACTAGAAAGAAAAACCGAAAAGAAGCGATAAATATTTTTGGGATTTCTCAAAGTTTTTCAAACACACAAGAAGAAATCAAGAAAATAAAACTAACATGGAAAATACAATGGAAAGGTATGGACACTGACAACTAGAATGGAATGTGCGGACATAAATGTAATGTTGGTGGGAAATACATACTCCCCCAAGCTTAGGCTTTCGCCTAGCTTGGTGATCACCATCCGTGGCTTGGATAATAGTCAAAGTGCTAGCTCGTGGAGGCTCTAGGCGTGACCTCCTCAGCTCGACGGGCAGCTTCCACTACTGCGTTGTACTCACGTGTCTCTGCCTCATAAATGTAATACCTTCACTTCCCTTGGTAATCAAATAGAGCAGGTGCAGGCAAAATAATAGGTACAATAGGTTTTTTATTGAACTCAAGTTGTAATTGTAATTCGTGGCTCCATACTTAATGAACTTATGATGCTGCATCGCACCAAAGTCTAGATATCTAGTGGGTAAAATAGGATCATTAGGCAATGGTGAAACTCTTAGCCTTGCAGCTAAGCGGGAGGCATAAATTCCTCCGTATAGATGACCACTATCAGCATAATGTTGCAGCCTTCGTGCAACAATTGCTCCAAGACTATATCGTTTAGTGCCCGTTAAAGCAATGTGTATAAGGCTTAAATCTGGGGCACAAAGTGTATTGAAGTCTTGTTTACCCACGACACATTTTCCATTAAAGAGTGCAAAGTAATGGATAGAGAGGAATTGTATAATTTTTATTCTAGCTTGTGCAACTCCCCTATCCTCGCCACAACAGAGGCTGCTCAGGAACATCTCATAGTCAGATTTTGGTGGTTCATCTGGTGAGCCCCAATTGGAATTTTGCATGCATCACATAATTCTTCTTAAGGAATACTGAAGGTTCTATCATAAAGGCAAAATGAGACTCTAAATTCATGAGGATGATACTTAAATTTTTTGGTGAATGACTCAGTAAGGTTGTAATGCTGAATACACTTATCTGCGATGAAATTGGTAAGTCCAACATTTGCAATGAATTGTACTAATTCTTGGTGGAATCTGGCTTCATTCATGAAGGCAATATGCGGCCATGCGCACGGCCAGACCTCCGTCCAACGCGGAGTGTTGATGTCACTATCTGATGATTCCCGATGACTCCCTTGGCATTTCTTTTATAGGAACTCCTTCGGAAAAAATCCATCTCCCTAAGATCAAATTTCTAAAAAAATTGGGTCACAAAATGATATCAAAAAAACTTCACAAGATTGATAGCAACTACTCATATGGATGTCTAGAGGCTATATCAAGCATTCAAAGTACTTGGAACTCAAAGAATTCAACATGCAAGCTTATTTACAGCAACACCAAGAGTAGAAAAAAACAAATTGGAGAAATGGAGGAGTCACATACCAAGTAGCAATCCCCCAAAACAGTTGCGGAAACGGAGCTTCGAGCAAAGAGATTGAAATTCACGGGTTTGAGAGCAAGAACACGAGAGAGAGAGAGAGAGAGAGAGAGAGAGAGAGCTAGAGGGATTTTTTTTCTAGAGGTAGGTGATGAAGTGAGCTAAAGGGATAAGTGAGGGGGGCCTTGTGGGGCCCACTATCCACCAGGGCGCGCCAGGTGGGTATGGTGCACCCTTGTGCCTAGTGGGCACCTGGGGCACCACCCTATGGTGTTTTCAGTGCTAGAAATTCTCAAATAATTAGGGGAAAATCGTGTTAAAATTTCATAGCATTTTGAGCACTTTTATTTTTGGGCACTTTACTATTGTACAGATAATTTATAAAATAGGATATTCATGGCATTTTATTGTATTTAACTAAAAATAACAAAAAACAAAGACTAGGGACAGAGGGTTATGCTTACAAAATTCGTCGACCACATGCCTCTCGAAAATAATCCATTAATAAGGTTGATCAAGTCTTATTAACAACCACTTTCAATTAGCATGAACCCAAAGAACTTTCGTAAAACACTAAGTTACTTCAACGGGAATATGCATATCCCCAACAATAAGTATTTCATATTTCTTTTTGACAATAGGAAGGGGAAGCTGGAAGCTTCCAATAGTAATTGTTGGAGCCTTTTCAATAACATTAATACCATTCACTTGAAATTGTTTCTTCGGAAAGTGCACCGTATGCTCATTACCATTGATATGAAAAGTGACTTTGCTTTTGTTGCAATCAATAACAGCCCCTGCAGTATTCAAAATGGGTGTACCAAGGATAATCGACATGTTGTCGTCCTCGGGCATCTCAAGTATATAACAAAGTTTGTCAAGATAGTAACATTTACAACGGGCACATCCTCACAAATACCAATAGGTATGGCAGTTGATTTGTCAGCCATTTGCAAAGATATTTCAGTAGGTGTGAGTTTATTCAAATCAAGTATTTTGTATAAGGAGAAAGGCATAACACTAACACCAGCGCCCAAATCACACAAAGCAGTTTTGACATAGTTTCTTTTGATAGAGCATGGTATAGTTGGTATTCCTGGATCTCCTAATTTCTTAAGTACTCCATTCTTACAAGAATAATTAGCAAGCATGGTGGATATTTTATCTTCAGGTATTTTTCTTTTATTAGTGATGATATCTTTCATGTATTTAGCATAAGGGGGCATCTTTAAAATATCAGTCAAATGAGTACGCGAAAAGATTGGCCTAAGCATTTTAGCAAAGCGTTCAAATTCTTCCTCATCCTTTTTATTAGATGGTTTAGGTGGAAAGGGCATGGTTTTCTGAACCCATGGTTCTCTTTCTTTGCCATGTTTTTTAGCAACAAAGTCTCTTTTATCATAACATTTATTTTTAGGAGTTGGGTTATGAAGATCAACAACAAGTTATATTTCAACATCATTGTCTAGTTCCTTATCATTTTTTGGTTGAGCATATATATGAACATCATCATTGTAATTTTCATTATCATTAGGTGAATGTTCATTACCATATTGAGTTTCAGCATCATAGATAGAGACATCATTGTTAACTTCAGAAGGTTTTTCTACCTCAGGTTCACTATAAGTATGCATAGTCCTATCATTGTTATTTTTCTTTATCTTTTTGGAAGGACTAGCTGTATCAACATTAATTCTTTGGTAGTCTTGTTCAATTCTTTTAGGATGTCCCTCAGGATAAAGTGGCTCCTGAGTCATTGTACCTCCTCTAGTCATTACTCTAACATCATGATCGTTCATATTATTATTCATTTCATTAATCAATCACTTTGAGATTTAGCAACTTGTTCTAACTGAGTTTGTATCATAGAAGCATGTTTTCCTACTCCTCTAACATCATTAGTGATTCTAAATAATAAGTCACTTAAGCAAGCAAACATATTAGCATTTTGCTGTAATTATTTCATAACATAGGCATTGAAGTGATCTTGTTTCATAATGTAATTTTCAAATTCATACAAGAATTGACTAGGATGTTTGCTATAAGGAATATCACCTTCATCAAAGTTTATAAGTGAATTTACCTATACCACTTGTGGTGGTATGTGAAGGCCATGTATTTCTTCAATAGGTGGTAAAATTTTAACATCCTTAGCTTTAATACCCTTTTCCTTCATAATTTCTTTGCTTCTTGCATATCTTCGGGACTGAGAAATGAAATACCCCTCTTCTTCAGAGTGGGTTTAGGCGGTGGTTCAGGAAGTGTCCAATCATTATCATTCTTCAATATATTATTAAATATTTCCTCAGCTTGTTCAAGTTGTTCCCTAAAAATACAACCAACACAGCTATCTAGGTGGTCCCTAGAAGCATCGTTAGTCCATTATAGAAGATATCAAGTGTTTCATTTTTCTTAAGAGGATGATCAGGTAAAGCATTAAGTAATTGGAGAAGCCTCCCTCAAGCTTGTGGGAGACTCTCTTATTCAGTTTTCACAAAGTTAAATATTTCCTTTAAGGAAGCTTGTTTCTTATGGGCAAAAAAATATTTTTTTAAAGAAGTAATAAATCATATCTAGGGGACTACGCACACAACCAGGAGCAAGAGATCTTAGCATCACGCTTTAACGAGAAAGGAAATAACTTGAGAATATAGTAATAGAGAAATGTTTTTCATCATGAGCAAATGGTGTGGCTATATCATTTAATTTAGTAAGATGTGCCACAACAGTTTCAGTTTCATAGCCATGGAAAGGATCGGATTCAACCAAAGTAATTAACTCTGGATTGACAGAGAATTCATAATCCTTATCAGCAATAAAGATAGGTGAAGTAGCAAACTTAGGATCATATTTCATTCTAGCATTCAAAGATTTTTCTTTCAACTTGCATAGTAATTTATTAAGATCATCTCTATCTTTACAAGCAAGAAAGTCTCTAGCTACCTCTCCATCCATAACATAACCCTCAGGTATCTCAGGCAATTCATATCTGGGGGCACTAGTTCCAATAGGTGAATCAAAATTTTCAGTTTCAATAATTTCATCAGTTTCAGTAATTTCATTGGTTTCAACATTCTCAATTGCTTGAGCTCTAGCAAGTTGTTCATCAAGAAATTCACCCAGTGGCACAGTCTTATCAAGAAAGGTACTAGCATCATTCATAGCAGAAGTAGCATCATAAATAACTTGCGACATATCATGAATAATAGCATGTGGTGGTGTTGCAAGCTTACTCAAAACAGAAGGTGAATCAAGTGCAGAGCTAGATAACAGTTCCTTACCTCCCCTCGTCTTAGAGGTAACGATCTTGGTTCTATCAACCTTAAGATTCTTCATAGTGATCAATAGATATAAATCCCAATTGACTCAGCAAATATATCTATGTTCCCCGGCAACGGCGCCAGAAAAAGGTCTCAATAACCCACAAGTATAGGGGATCGCAACAGTTTTCGAGGGTAGAGTATACAACCCAAATTTATTGATTCGACACAAGGGGAGCCAAAGAATATTTGTAAGTATTAGCAGTTGAGTTGTCAATTCAACCACACCTAGAGATTAAATATCTACAGCAATGTGATTAGTAGCACAGTAGCATGATAGTTTGATAGTAGTAGTAGTGATAGCAAGCGATAATGATATGATGAGTAGCAGTAATTTTGTATCGGTTATATGATAGTAATGTGAGAGAAGCAACTTACCAAGCACAATATGTAAAAAAACTCATAGGCATTGGATCGGTGATGACATTGGATAATGTTCATCATATAACAGTCATAACCTAGGGCGACACATAACTAGCTCTAGTTCATCGATATAATGTAGGCATGTATTCCGTAAAACGTCATACGTGCTTATGGAAAAGAACTTGCATGACATCTTTTGTCCTACCCTCCCGTGGCAGCGGGGTCCATAAGGAAACTAAGGGATATTAAGGCCTCCTTTTAATAGAGAACCGGAACAAAGCATTAACACATAGTGAATACATGAACTCCTCAAATTACAGTAGTCCCCGAAAAGAATCCCAAAATGTTGTCACTTTGGGGTATGCGGGTCATAACACGTAATATGTGCATATAACTTGCAAGATCGGATCTAGAACACAGATATAATGGTGAAAACATAAACGGTTCAGATCTGAAATCATGGCACTCGGGCCCTAGTGACAAGCATTAAGCATAGCAAAGTCATAGCAACATCAATCTCAAAACATAGTGGATACTAGGGATCAAGCCCTAACAAAACTAACTCGATTACATGATGAATCTCATCCAACACATCACCATCCAGCAAGCCTACGAAGTAATTACTCACTCCTGGTGGTGAGCATCATGAAATTGGTGATGGAGGATGGTTGATGATGACAATGGCGACGAATCCCCCTCTCTGGAGCCCCGAACGGGCCCTAGATTTGTCCTCCCGATGAAGAACAGGAGGTGGCAGCGGCTCTGTATCGTAAAATGCTATGAAACTTCCTCTCCTATTTTTTCTCCAAAAACAGGAATTTATAGGATCGAGATTAGGGTCAGCGGAGCCTCGTGGGCCCTACTACCCACCAAGGCGCGCCATAGGGGTGGCGCACCCTGGTGCCTAGTGGGCAGCAGGGACCCTCCAGTGGGTCTTGGTTCCAGTATTTTTCCTTTATTCCAAAATAATTCTCCAAAAGTTCCGTCCAATTCCGAGAACTTTGATTTCTGCACAAAAACAACACCATGGTAGTTCTGCTGAAAACAGCGTCAGTCCGGGTTAGTTTCATTAAAATCATGCAAACTAGAGTTCAAAACAAGAGCAAAAGCGTTAGGAAAAGTATATACGATGGAGACGTATCAAGGGACCCTTCCGGACTCTTCTTGAACCCTCCAGAAGCTTCCCGGTACAATATCGGCAAAACCCAAAACTTTTTCGGTAGCCAAAATATGACTTCCCATATATAAATCTTTACCTCCATACCATTCTAGAGCTCCTCGTGATGTCCGGGATCTCATCCTAGAAAAACATTCGGTCACCAACATATATATCCCAATACTACTCTAGCGTCAAAGAATGTTAGGCGTGCGGACCCTACGGGTTCGAGAATCATGTAGACATGAACGTGACTCCTCTCTGGTCAATAACCAATAGCGGGACCTAGATTACCATATTATTCCTACATATTCCACGAACATCTTTATCGGTAGGACCACGACGTCGAGGATTCAATTAATCCCGTATACAATTCCCTTTGTCTAGCGATATGTTACATGCCCGAGATTCGATCGCCGGTATCTCCATACTGAGTTCAATTTCATTACTGGCAAGTCTCTTTAATCGTTATGTAATACAAGATCCCATGATTAACTCATTAGCCACATTGCTTGCAATCTCTTTACGATGGTGTATTACCGAGAGGGCACAGGGATACCCCTTTGTCATACAGAGTAACAAATCCTTCAGAGATATCTGTAGAGCACCTATATGATCACCCAATAATGAAGTGATATTTGATAGCACACCAAGGTATTCCTCCGGTGTCAGGGAGTTGCATGATCTCATTTTCTTATGAACAGATACTTGACATGAAGAAAGTAGTACTAATAAACTTAAGTGATACGATCATATGCTTAGCTTACGGTTGGGTCTTGTCCATCACGTCATTCTCCTAATGATGTGATCTCGTTATCAAATTACAACCCATGTCTATGGTTAGGAAACCTTAATCATATTTGATCAACGAGCTAGTCTAGTAGAGGCTCACTAGGGACACGGTGTTGTTTATGTATCCACACATGGACACGGTGTTGTTTATGTATCCACATATGTATCTTAGTTTCCGGTCAATACAATTCTAGCATGGATAATAAACGTTATCATAAATAGGAAAATATTATAATAACCAATTTATTATTGCCTCCAGGGCATATTTGCAACACTAATATGTTCCCTAAATCACACAAGAAATGTACATGATGTTCTAATGCTATTCTTGCAAGGTGCTTTAAAAGATCATACCTATGAGTTGTTCGAAGAGTTAATTAACACGAAGAGACATCATCACTTGGTCAAGTACTCCTTTAAGGTTAAAATTTGTAACCATCCGTGGGATCGGAAAAGATAGGTATAGAGGGGGGTGAATAGACTATTAACCAACCAGAGGTGTAGTTTTTAGTTATCTTGAAAATTAGGTATATTTTGGCAAAAGTTAATAAAGCATGCATATCTAGAGATGGGGAAGCAGAAATAATAAAGCATGCAATGTGCGGAAAGTAAGGGATGCAAATGGAACGCAATGAAGACATGATGATTTTTTGGCGTGGTTCCGATAGATGGTGCTATCATACATCCACGTTGATGGAGACTTCAACCGATGGAGGGTAACGGTTGCACGAGTCCACGGAGGGCTCCAACCACGAAGGGTCCACGAAGAAGTAACCTTGTCTATTAAATCATGGCTTACGTCCACGAAGGACTGGCCTTACTCGGGTAGATCTTCACGAAGTAGGCTATCTCCTTGCCCTTACAAACTCCTTGGTTCAACTCCACATCTTGGAGGCTCCCAAGTGACACCTAACCAATCTAGGAGACACCACTCTCCAAAAGGTAATAGATGTTATGTTAGTGATGAACTCCTTGCTCTTTTGCTTCAAATAATAATCTCCTCAACACTCAATCTCTCTCACACATATTTGTCTTGGGTAGGAGAGGATTGGATTGGAAAGCAACTTGAAGAGGCTAGAAATCAAGGTTCAAATGGTTGGATGGGAATCTCTTGATCTCAACACATGAGTAGGTGGTTCTCTCTCAAAAAATGAATGGTGGAAGTAGTGTTTCGTTCTGATGGCTCTCTTAGAGAGTAGATGGGGGTGGAGGGGTATAGATATCCTTCACCCAAAATCCAACCATTACACAATTTTTACTCAAATCGGTGAGAACAAACATAATCTCTATGAGACCGATATGTGTAAAAGATATGAACGTTGGGCATTTTGGTGGGTCCAAAGTGGAACAACTCGGTGGGACCGAAGTGCAATGGCTAGGGCAAAACTTCGTTTTGGAATTTCCGATTGTCAACTCGATGGTTCTGGAGTGAAACAATGCCATCATAGAAACTTAGTCAGGCCATCTCGATGGGACCAAGATCCATTTTGGTCAAACCGAATTGCTAGGGTTTGGCTGTGGCAAATTGTTGGTTAATCTCGGTGGGTCCAGAGTAGATGATATCGGTGAGACTGATATGAAGAATTAGGGTTTTTCATAGATGAGTTTGAGAAAATGACTGAGGGTTTTTGGAGCAATATCACTAAGCATTTGAGCAACAACCTCGTCATCAATACCTCATCCCCTTTTAATAGTATTCGCTTTCTTAAGGGACTCAATGTGACCTTGGATCACCGAACTGAAGATGTAGAGTCTTGGGGTTGCCAATTCTTGTCCTAAGCAATTTGATGGGGTCCACATCCTCATGTCCTTGCCATGCCACTGTTGCATTTATCTAGAATATCCTAGATAAAAGTGTTAGTCCAACAACATGTACGTTGACATTAATTACCAAACTAGCAAGGGAGCAAATGTGTTTTCAACTTCCCCCTTTTTTGTAATTGATGATAACATACATCAAAGCTTCAACTAAGAATACAGAAAATAGTACATTAAAGCTTTGAAGGAACATGTGCATATGCTCCCCCTACAAGTGTGCAAGCATGCAAGTGATGATAATTCGTGAAAATCCGAGTGTGCAACAGGGAGGAATGAGTTACATGTAGCTTGGCCATATGCATCAGAGCAACATGATGAAAGATATATCTTCATGTCCATGATTCTTTCCTGTAAATAATATGTGCAATAAGCAAGAGATCATCATGCACATGAGTGTGATGCATATACTTACCTTGAGGTTCTTGAATTGGTCCTTGAAGAAATAAGCTTGAGAAAAGAAGGTTAGAGAACACAAGATAACTTCAACAAGAATGGGCCACAAGACCTACAAGATTACTAAGATTTGGATGACATGTATGAGATAAGTATCAATGGGTGAGTACTTCTTTCGGGTGTAGACATGTCTCAAAAGATCAAACAAGATTTGTAATAAGATTTAAAGGATTTTTCTCCCCTAGACTTGAACTTCCTTTCCGCCTGGATCTAACATTGGGTAGTGGGAGTAGGTAGGGAAAGACAAAATCAGAGCAAAACTAGAATCAGAGCGGACTTTACTTATCAAGCCGAGATATTATCAACTTGAATTATCAACATGTTTCCCCCTCTTAGAAACATGTAGATTCTCTCCTATTTTGTATAATGCATCTTTAGATGTAAGCTTTGATGTGCATCTCTCTCTCCCCCTTTGACATCAATTTCCAAGAAAGGTGAGGTTTCAAGATAATGAGTCAAGTGGGTGTGGTCCTGGAGAGGCACAAGTAGGCATGATCTAATTTTTAGATGCATGTATAGGGAAAGAATCATCGAGTGAATCTGGATAAAAGAAATAAATAGGTTTGGCAAAATATTCTTTCCACACACAGTCAGTGACTTCGATTTGTTTCGATCGGTGACTCTGAGATGGATATATCACAGATAGAGCACATTGGCTGGTCCGAGTTAGTCCATTTCGGCGGCACCGATGAACTGTGTGCAGGGTTTATTTGCACTTCGGTGTGACCAATGAGCTTCAGACCGGAGAGACCAAGTTCAACACAGAGAGAAAATTTTGTCAACTCAGCTCACTTGCACTAAAGATCTCACAAAGATTTTCAGGGAATTCAAATAAGATTTGCAATGAATTTACTAGAAACAAACTAAACTAAAGAAAATAACACAGAAAGAAATAAGATCTTGATAAAGCTTTTTTTGAAAGGGGAAAACACTAGCAAGAAGAAAGAAAACAAAGATAGCAACTAGAGAACTTCATCTAGAGAGGGTCGGCGACTAGGTCACCTATGTTAGAGTATATTGACTTAGGAGTCAAGTGAGATCACTTGATCATAGGTCATACTCATCGTTAAGGTCAAAATGGGGTTACCAATTTTCATTTAAGCATGGCAATGTATTCACATCTTGTTGAGGTTCTTTGTCTCATATATTTGAGTAAAGCTTATCTAGGATGTGATGACTTACATTGCTGTTTGGTGTAGATATCCCTCATATAGTTGAACTTGAGGTGAATGCTCATGGAGTGAAGCTGAGAGCAATCCTTTCATTTGTAGTTCATCTTCCTACAAGGGTTAGTTTGCAAGGAATAACATATGTATCTAATTTGACAAGAGTGAAGCATAGAATTGTATATTGTCAAAGGGTATATTTGTGTTGTCTTGTTCCTTGGGTACACCAAACGTGTAGATACTTGGTCTAATATTGATTTCTCCAGACATGAATTTGAGAGCAACTTTGTGAAATGATGTTCATCCAAGTACCTACAATTGTTAGATGCAATACAAGGGAGCAATATATCCAAGATATGAAAGATCATCATAAGAGATATATCATGGATTAGTCATAATAGCCCATGCCCTTGCATGCATCCAAGTGAGTGTTTAGTTTACATTGGAAGCATCAATGACATTCAACTCGCTTCTCAAGTGACGAAATGTCTTCTCATAAAGAGGTTTGGTAGCAACATGATCTCGAATGAAATGGTGACGAACCTCGATATGCTTAGTTCAACAATGTTGCACGGGATTGTGTGCAATCTTAATAGCACTCTGATTGTCACATAGTAATGGCACATGTTTCACATGTATCCCATAATCTTTAAGAGTTTGTGTCATCCATAGCAATTATGCACAACATGATCCGACTGCGATGCATTCCGCTTCGGCGGTGGATACAGATACCGAATTTTGTTTCTTGGACGACCAAGATAAAAGAGATCTACCAAGAAATTGACATGTACCTAAAGTGGATTTTCTATCAACCTTGTCTTTGGCATAGTCTGAGTCGGAGTAGCCAACAAGTTTGAATGAAGATCCTTTAGGATACTAAATGCCAAAGTTTGGTGTATGTATTAAGTATCTCACAATTCTTTTTATGGCCTTAAGTTGACACTCTTTTGGTGCCACTTGAAATCATGCACACGTGCACACAGTTAGCATAATATCGGGATGGGAGGCACATAGGTATAGCAAAGAACCAACCATGGAGCGGTTGACGATGCCATAGACCTAGGGTAGGGTCATAGACCTTACCTATACGCCCTACCCAAGGTCACTACCCTAGAATCAAGGACATTCAAGCACATCAAGAACTATCAACTGAAGCCATCGAGTGCAATCCACTCGACCAGACACCTCACTCGGATACCCCCAATTTCACTCGACCTGGATGGAGTCATTCGACCATACAGGAAATCACTCGGAGTATAGAAGGCCTAGAGTCACTCAGGATGGCAACGGTCAGGCGTTCACTCCGTAGTCTTAAAGATCATTTATAACACTTTATAGCTGGCTTTACCAGTAATGCCCTATCTTAATGTACATTGAACCCCTGTAACGGAGGATGGCTGGGGTCTTGGCGCACTCTATATAAGCCACCCCCCTCCTCTGGGACAAGGGTTCACACCCCTTGTAACACACACACCATATTCCAGTCGACCGCCTCAGGGCACCGAGACGTAGGGCTTTTACCTCCTCTGAGAGGGGCCTGAACTCGTAAACTCGTGTGTACAACCTCGCCGTAGCTAGGGCCTCTCCTCCTCATACGTACCCCCTATTCTTACTGTCAAACTTAGTACCACGACAGTTGGCGCCCACCATGGGGCAAAGCGACTTAGCAACTTCCGGCGAGGTTATGTTTTCTTCGATCTTCATCAACATGGTTTTCGGCGGAAGTTTGGTCATGGGCCGCGAGTTCCGACTCGGTGCACTCACTTTCGTCACCGATGACTCCGCCTGGCTCCCGGAAGCCCCCCTCGATGTCGAAGCTCTCTCGATCTGCGAATTGTCGCACTTCTGCCTGCGGCGTCCTCTTACAACAGCCGTCGACTCTGTATCGGTCGGCCTTCGCGTCGCCTACTCACTCTGCTGGATGCCTCCGCATGTGATATAGTCGGTCGCGGCTCCAGTGGTGGGTGAAGCATGCGGTGGCTTGCTAGACAGCCACCCCCCAAGTTGCGGCAATCGAGCCCGACGAATTTCACTATGGTCCAGTCGACCTGTTGACTGGTTCTATAGGTACATTTTCCGAGACCGGGAGTTGTGACCCCGTGGCAGAATTTCTCGTGGTCGACTCCCGTCGCAACCCACCTGAGTTTCACCATAGCGGCGGCAACGGTGGCGGTGATGGCCCGTCATTCGGCCACGAGGAGTACGAGCCCCAACCTCTCAATTCGAGGCAGAGGGAAGAGCTGCACCATCGCAACGAGGAGGCCCTCCAGACCCCCATCATAGGGGAAACAGCCAAGGCTTGGGCCTTGGAGGCTGCGTGCCTGACCACGCTGGCTGAGCGCACTCATTTGGAGAATCTCCAACATTCTCTCGACAAACGTGCCCGTCGACTGATCCCCGAATCCAGTTGAGGTCCACGGCAATTGTTTCCGCCTGAACCTCAGGTATTTCACACACCGATCCAGAATCTTGCAGTTGTTGCACGTATAGCATAGTCTATTCATCCGTCCCATTCAGAGGCTGGAATGGGCCTAGAACAGATCAGAACGCTGCTCCGAGCAGCAAGAGAGCTGAACTCCGCTGTGTCCCGGTCGTGGAACAGGATCCACAGCAGGTCAGTAAGGGCAGATACCGCTCAGTCGGCACACAGTCCTTGGTTGCCTTTGTAATGTTAAGATCGTGATCACCGCCGAGATCGGCACCTAGGAAGAGCTCATGGAGAGTTTGACCGGGAGTACGCCCGTGACAACCACGGTCGAGTGCCTTCGCCCCTTCCAAGGGACGGGTCGTACGCACCCCGACGGTATGACGACAGGCGCCCGTATGGTAATGACCGTAGAGTTCCAGTCGACCCAAGAGAGCCTGGGTTCGATGCAAGGTCAGTCCTTGTTCAGGGTTTGGTCGACCGGAACAGAGCATACAGAGAGGGGCTGGATAGAGACAGGCCCGGTGGAAGCAGGGTCCACGTTTATGGTCCTGAGTGTTTTGGAAGAGCCATCAGAGCCGCTGAGATCCCTCACAACTTCAGATTGGCGACTGGCGTCAGTAATTTCATAGGAGAGTTGAAGCCTGACACTTGGTTGGAAGACTACCGAGTGGCTGTGCATATTGGTGGCAGCAGTGATGAGGTGGCCATGAAGCACCTCCCTTTGATGCTCGAAGGTTCTGCCAGGGCTTGGCGGAATCAGTTGGCCCCTGGAAGCATTTTCAGTTGGGATGAGTTGGCTCAAGTGTTTACCAAAACGTTCGAGGGCACCTCCAAGAGACCTTCTGGTTTGTCAGAATTGCAGCATTGCATGCAGAAACAGAATGAGACCTTGAGAGATTATATCCAGAGATGGATCACTCTTCACCACACGGTGGAGAACGTATCGGATCACCAAGCAGTTTGTGCCTTTAAAGAAGGCATTCGCTATAGAGAGCTCAATCTGAAGTTCGGTCGGACCGGAGATATGTCTCTGGCTCGGATGATGGAGATTGCCACCACGTACACTAACGACGAAGAAGAGGACCGACTCCAGAGCGGCAAGAACAGACCAGCCACCCTGGACACCGGAGGAGGAAACTCCAGTGGAAGCAGAAGCGAAAGGCTAAAGCTGCAGGCCCTGCCGAAGCAGCAGTTCTGAACCAAGGAAAGTTCAAAGGGAAGCCCAAGGGGCCTTGGACCCCTAAAAAAGTGAAATATCAGGCAGGAAATGATGTACTTGATTTCCCGTCATATACACACCAAAAAGGATGAAGAGGGGAATCTGATTCTTCCCAAGCATACCACTCGGAAGTGTCAACTCCTGATTCAGAGCTTCCGAGAAAGCCAACCCAACAAAAAGGACAAAGAGTCTGATAAGGAGGAAGACAAGGAGAATGGTGGTGGTTACCCCAATGTTAATGCCACCTTGGTGATTTTTGCTGACCTCGAGAGCAAAAGTCGACTAAAAGTTATTAACAGAGAGGTGAACATGGTTGCTCTGGCAACACCAAGATATTTGAAGTGGTCAAAACCCCCTATTACATTCGACCAGTCCGACCACCCGCCGCACGTTGCTACCCCTGGGCAGCAAGCGTTGGTGGTCGACCCAGTCGTTGGGGGCACCCGACTGACCAAGGTTTTGATGGATGGTGGCTGTGGACTGAATATATTATACGCTGAGGCCCTCCGGCGGATGGGCATTCCGATGTCCAAACTCAGTGAGAGCAACATGAGATTCCATGGTATCATCCCAGGAAAGAAAGCCGATTCACTCGGTAAGATCACTCTTGATGTGGTTTTCGGTGATTCCCTGAATTACTGCAAGGAGAGGTTGACGTTTGATGTAGTGGGTTTTGACAGTGCCTATCATGCCATTCTAGGCAGACCTGCTTATGCTAGTTTCATGGCTCGACCGTGCTATGTATACCTCAAGTTGAAGATGCCTGGCCCCAAAGGCGTGATCACAGTCATTGGAAACTAGCAGAGAGCAGAAGATTGTCTCCAGAACGGTTCGAAGATCGCCGATGAGCAGATGGCAGCAGTAGAGTTTCAAGAATACCAGAAGAATGCAGATCCGAGTGATTTGTTGTGTGCCAAGAGGCCTACCTCAGAGTCCGCATTTCAGTTGGCCGGTGAGACAAAGCCGGTTCACATTCACCCGACCGACCACAATGTTGCTCCGATCCATATCTCAACAACACTCGACAGCAAATAGGAAGAAGCGCTCATCCAGTTCCTCCGTGAGAACTGGGACATCTTTTCATGGAAACCATCTAGCATGCCAGGTGTACCCAGGGGACTGGCTGAGCACCGTTTGCGAGTCGACTCAAAGGCAAAACCCGTTAAAGAGCATCTCCGTCGGTCCGCCGTGGAGAAGAGAAAGGCGATTGGCGAGGAGGTAGCTCGGCTTCTGGCTGCCGAGTTCATCCGCGAGATATACCACTCTGAGTGGCTCGCCAATGTCGTTATGGTCCCCAAGAAAGATAAATCACTTCGAATGTGTATTGATTTCAAGCACATCAATCGGGCTTGCCCAAAGGATCAATTTCCTCTGCCCCGCATCGACCAGATAGTCGACTCGACTACGGGATGTGAGTGTTTGTCCTTTTTGGATGTTTATTCTGGGTACCAATCAGATCCGACTGTATGGACCAAACGAGATAAAGATAGCTTTCATCACCCCATTCGGGTGTTTTTGCTATCTTACTATGCCCTTTGGCCTCAAGGATGTTGGTGCCACAATCATGCGCATGATTCAGAAGTGCCTACTCACTCAAATCAGTCGGAATGTGGAAGCATACATGGATGACATAGGGGTTAAGTCATGCAAAGGTTCCGACCTGCTGACTGACCTTGCTAAAACCTTTGCCAACTTAAGAAGATATGATATCAAGCTCAATCCATCAAAGTGCACATTCGGGGTCCCATGCGGAAAGTTACTCGGTTTTCTCATTTCCGAACGGGGGATCGTCGCAAATCCAGAGAAGATTGGCACAATCCTCCGAATGAAGCGCCCTATGCGTGTGCACGATGTTCAGAAGCTTACTGGTTGTATGGCTGCATTGAGTCAATTCATCTCTCGCCTCGGTGAAAAGGCACTGCCTCTTTACCGACTGGTGAAGAAGTCTCACAAGTTCGAGTGGAATGATGAACCTGAAGCAGCATTTGAAGAGCTCAAAGCCCTGCTTTCCACCTAGCCGGTGCTTGCCGCTCCAGTTAGCAAGGAGCCTTTACTGCTTTACATCGCAGCCACTGGACAGGTTGTCAGCACAGTGCTCACGGTCGAGCGGGAAGAAGGCAAAGTCTTCAAAGTTCAGCGCCCTGTGTATCACATTTCATAAGTCTTGACCCCGTCCAAGCAGAGATATCCTCATTATCAGAAGCTTGTTTATGGAATTTACCTGACCACGAAGAAAGTTGCACTACTTCTAAGACCACTCGGTTTCAGTCGTTAGTGATGCCCCGTTGTCAGAAATTCTGAATAACAGAGATGCAACAGGTCGAGTGGCAAAATGGACGATTGAACTCCTTCCCTTAAATATCAAGTTTGAGGCAAAGAAATCCATCAAGTCCCAAGCAATAGCGGATTTCCTCGCAGAGTGGATTGAATAGCAGCAACCGACTCAGATTCAGTTGGAGCATTGGACTATGTTCTTTGATGGGTCCAAACTGTTGAATGGCTCTGGCATAGGGGTCGTTTTGGTGTCCCCAAGAGGATACAAGCTCAGTTATGTCCTCCAGATTCACTTTGATTCTTCAAACAATGAAGCTGAGTATGAGGCACTATTGTATGGGTTGCGTATGGCCATTTCACTCGGCGTCCGGTACTTGATGGTCTACGGCGACTCAGACTTAGTGGCTAATCAAGTAATGAAGGAATAGGACGTCAGGAGTCCAGCAATGACCGGTTATTGCAATGCAGTGATAAAGCTAGAGAAGAAGTTTGAGGGGTTAGAGCTCCACCACATACCCCGAATCAAGAATCAAGTTACTGACAATCTGGCGAAGATAGGTTCCACTTGGAAGCCTATCCCCAGCAACGTGTTATTGGAGCATCTCCACGCCCCGTCAGTACAAGAAGATCCCTTCAAGGAAGAGCCCCCGTAACCGATAAGTTCAACCAATCCGACTGAGATTGAAGTTCCAGCTGTGGTCGACTTGATCATGGAAGTCTTAGTGATCACGCCTGGCTGGACGGTGTCATACATCACGTACCTACTTAGACAGGAACTCCTAGAGGATGAGGATGAGGCTCGCTAGATAGTTCGTCGATCGAAAGCTTTCACCGTGATAAAATGGCAGCTTTACAGAGAAAGTGTCACAGGAGTGACTCAACGCTGCATCACCCCAAAAGAAGGTCGAATGATCCTAAACGATATCCATTCAGGGACCTGTGGTCACCATGCGTCCTCTCGGACCATCATGGCCAAAGCATACCGAGCGGGATTCTGTTGGCCTCGTGCGAATGAGATGGTAAAGGATATAGTCGACAAGTGCGCAGGTTGTCAGTTCTACTCCAACATGTCTCACAAGCCCGCGCCTGCCTTGAAGACTATTCCACTCGTCTGGCCGTTTGCAGTCTAGGGGTTGGATATGGTTGGACCCTTCAAGACCTGCAGAAGTGGTTTCACTCATTTGCTCGTGGCAGTCGACAAGTTCACCAAATGGATCGAAGCCAAGCCTATCAAAAACCTTGACTCAAGCACTGCCGTCAGTTTCATCAAGGAGTTGATATTCATATATGGAGTCCCTCACAGCATTATCACAGATAACGGCTCCAATTTTGATTCTAATGAGTTTAAGGCTTTCTGTGCTTCCCAAGGCACTCGGGTCGACTACGCGTCTGTTGCACACCCGCGGTCGAATGGGCAAGCAGAAAGGGCGAATGGTTTGATCCTTCAAGGGTTAAAATCCCTACTGATGCGCGACCTCAAGCACACTGCTGGAGCTTGGGTTACTGAGTTACCATCCGTCGTATAGGGGCTGAGAACAACACCAAACTGGTCGACTGACCGAACCCCTTTCTTATTGGTGTACGGCGCTGAGGCTATGCTTTCGAGTGACTTTCCCCACAATGCTCCCGGGGTGGAACTCTTCTCAGAAGCTGAAGCAGAACAGGCACGCCAACACGTAGTTGATCTCCTAGAAGAGGAACGTGAGATGGCTCTGATCCGATCGACCATCTATCAGCAAGATCTGCGTCGATTCCATTCCCGTAATGTTAGAGGTCGAGCGTTCCAGGAAGGACACCTTGTGCTCCGAGTGGATCAGAAACGGCCTCACAATCTCGCTCCGGCCTAGGAAGGTCCCTTCATCATCACCAAGGTGCTTCACAATGGAGTATACCACATCTACAACGTAGCCAAGAAAATGGATGAGCCACGCGCATGGAACGCAGAGTTGCTTCTGAAGGAAATATGCCCTAGAGGCAATAATAAAGTTATTATTTATTTCCTCATATCATGATAAATGTTTATTATTCATGCTAGAATTGTATTAACCGGAAACATGATACATGTGTGAATACATAGACAAACATATAGTCACTAGTATGCCTCTACTTGACTAGCTCATTAATCAAAGATGGTTATGTTTCCTAAACCATAGACATGTGTTGTCATTTGATTAATGGGATCACATCATTAGGAGAATGATGTGATTGACATGACCCATTCCGTTAGCCTAGCACTTGATCGTTTAGTATCTTGCTATTGCTTTCTTCATGACTTATACAAAGTTCACGCAACTATGAGATTATGCAACTCCGTTTACGGAGGAACACTTTGTGTGCTACCAAAGCGTCTGGCGTAAGCGGGTGATTATAAAGGTGCTCTCTGGTGTCTCCGAAGGTACATGTTGGGTTGGCATAATTCGAGATTAGGTTTTGTCACTTCGATTATCGGAGAGGTATCTCTGGGCCCTCTCGGTAATACTCATCACCTAAGTCTTGCAAGCATTGTAACTAATGAGTTGGTTATGAGATGATGTATTACGGAACGAGTAAAGAGACTTGCCAGTAACGAGATTGCACTAGGTATTGGATACCGACGATCGAATCTCGGGCAAGTAACATACCGATGATAAAGGGAACAACGTATGTTGTTATGCGGTTTGACCAATAAAGATCTTCGTAGAATATGTAGGAACCAATATGGGCATCCAGGTCCCGCTATTGGTTATTGACCGAGAATGGTTCTAGGTCATGTCTACATAGTTCTCGAACCCGTAGGATCCGCACGCTTAACGTTACGATGATAGTTTTATTATGAGTTTATAAGTTTTGATGTACCGAAGTTTGTTCGGAGTCCCGGATGTGATCACGGACATGACGAGGAGTCTCGAAATGGTTGAGACATAAAGATCGATATATTGGAAGCCTATATTTGGATATCGGAATCGTTCTGGGTGAAATCGGCATTTTACCGGAGTACCGGGAGGTTACCGGAACCCCCCGAGGGGTTATTGGGCCTACATGGGCCACGAGGGAGAAGACGGAAGGAGCCAGGAGGGGGCCGCGCGCCCCTTCCCCTCCTAGTCCGAATAGGACAAGGGAAGGGGGCGGCGCCCCCCCCCCCCTTTCCTTCCCCTCTTCCTCCTCTTTCCCCCCCTTCTCCTACTCCTACTTGGAAAGAAGAGAGTCCTACTCCCGGTGGGAGTAAGAGTCCCCCCTTGGCGCGCCCTCCTTGGCCGGCCACCTCCTCCCCCCTGGCTCCTTTATATACGGGGGCGGGGGGGCACCCCATAGACACACAAGTTGATCTACGGATCGTTCCTTAGCCGTGTGCGGTGCCCCCTCCACCATATTCCACCTCGGTCATATCGTCGCGGAGTTTAGGCGAAGCCCTGCGCCGGTAGAACATCATCATCGTCACCACGCCGTCGTGCTAACGAAACTCATCTCCGGAGCTCGGCTGGATCGGAGGCCGGAGATCGTCGTCGAGCTGAACGTGTGCTGAACTCGGAGGCCCCGTAGGTTCGGTGCTTGGATCGGTCGGATCGTGAAGACGTACGACTACATCAACCGCGTTGTCATAACGCTTCCGCTTACGGTCTACGAGGGTACGTGGATGAACACTCTCCCCTCTCGTTGCTATGCCATCACCATGATCTTGCGTGTGCGTAGGGAATTTTTTGAAATTACTACGTTCCCCAACAAGCATTTCTACACCTAAACCACTCGGATCGACGAGTTGTAATAAGAGTCCTTCAGTTTGCTGATCAAAGACAAGTTTTTTGCAGTATCTTAACGATTGATTTCCCGTAATTATTTATGTCTGAATCCCCCAGTGGGTAGCTTAGCCGCGAACCTGATTCGCCTAAGTTAAAAAACATTCCGAGTGGAGAGAAGTCCTCCCACTCGGGGGCTTAGTTGTGACCCCGTACTCGCCTAAGTTAAAAAACATTACGAGTGGAGAGCAATCCTCCCACTCGGGGGCTTAGCTGCGACCCTGTACTCGCCTAAGTTAGAAAACACTCCGAGTGGAGAGCAATCCTCCCACTCGGGGGCTTAGCTACGACCCCGTACTCGCCTAAGTTAAAAAACACTCTGAGTGGAAAGCAATCCTCCCACTTGGGGGCTTAGCTGCGAACCCGTACTCGCCTAAGTTAGAAAACATTCTGAGTGAAGAGCAATCCTCCGACTCGGGGGCTTATCTGCGACCCCGTACTCGCCTAAGTTAAAAAAACACTCTGAGTGGAGAGCAATCCTCCCACTAAGGGGCTTAGCTGCGACCCCGTACTCTCCTAAGTTAAAAATCCGAGTGGAGAGCAATCCTCCCACTCGGGGGCTTAGCTGCGACCCTGTACTCGCCTAAGTTAAAAAAACACCCCGAGTGGAGAGCAGTCCTCCCACTCAGGGGCTTAGCTGCGACCCCGTACTCGCTTAAGTTAAAAAACACTCCGAGTGGAGAGCAATCCTCCCACTCGGGGGCGTAGCTGCAACCCCGTACTCACCTAAGTTAAAAAAACACTCCGAGTGGAGAGCAATCCTCCCACTCGAGGCCTTAGCTGCGACCCCATTCTCACCTAAGTTAAAAAACACTCCGAGTGGAGAGCAATCCTCCCACTTGGGGCTTAGCTGCGACCCCGAACTCACCTAAGTTAAAAAACACTCCGAGTGGAGAGCAATCCTCCCAGTCAGGGCTTAGCTGCGACCCCGTACTCGCCTAAGTTAAAAAACACTCTGAGTGGAGAGCAATCCTCCCATTTGGGGGCTTAGCTGCGACCCCGTACTAGCCTAAGTTAAAAAACATTCTGAGTGGAGAGCAATCCTCCCACTCGGGGGCTTAGATGCGACCCTGTACTCGCCTAAGTTAAAAAACATTCCGAGTGGAGACCAGTCCTTCCACTCGGGGGCTTAGCTGCGACCCCGTACTCACCTAAGTTAAAAACACTCCGAGTGGAGACCAATCCTCCCACTCGGGGGCTTAGCTGCGACCCCGTACTCGCCTAAGTTAAAAAACACTCCGAGCGGAGAGCAATCCTCCCACTCGGGGGCTTAGCTGTGACCCCGTACTCGCCTAAGTTAAAAAACACTCCGAGTGGAGAGAAATCCTCCCACTCAAGGGCTTAGCTGCGACCCCGTACTCGCCTAAGTTAAAAAACGCTCCGAGTGGAGAGAAATCCTCCCACTCAGGGGCTTAGTCGCGACCCCGAATTTGCCTAAGTCACAAAGATCTTCTGAGCTACGTCACAAATACAACGTACGCTCCATCCCGATCCGCAAGGACAACGAGGTGTTGACTGAACACATCGTCAGAGTTGCATCACATGTACAACGTACGCTCCATCCCGATCCGCAAGGACGACGAGGTGTTGACTGAACACATCGTCAGAGCTGCGTCACAAGTACAACATACGCTCCATCCCAATCCGCAAGGATGACGAGGTGTCGATTGATAACATCGTCAGAGCCACTCGACGAAGAGTCAAGTTCCACTCGGAATCGAAAAACATCCGAAAGCGATAAAGGCAAAGCCATCATATTCAAACAAAACCAAGTTCAGATAATTCCCGCAAAAGTTCAGAACCATAGCGGGCAGAAGTACTCAGGCATCAGGCCTGAAAGAGTTTAACGGTTACAAAACCACTCGGCATTCCGAGGCAAATAAAGGTGGGGCATAATGTTTGTTCACTCGGCGGGATGAGGACTTGTTGGCTCGACGAAGCTGTCAAGATCAATGCTGTCTGCGATACGAGTAGCAGCGTCGATGAAGGTGTCCATGAAGGACTGGAAGTTGAGCTTCTTGGTGTTGGCAACCTGGAGAGCCGCCAGCTTGTCTTCTCTCACATCCTTGCAGTGGACTCAGACCAACGACAGAGCAACATCGGCGCCACAGCGAGCAGACGACTTCTTCCACTCTTGCACTCTACCAGGGATTTCATTCAGTCGAGTCATCAGAGACTCGAGATCACTCTGGAGTTCCGCTCGGGGTCAGAGTTCGATGTCAATCCGAGACATTGCCACCTTCAGACGAGCGAGATAATCCACAACACTGTCCAGACAAGACTCCAATCGTAGCACATTCATCGTGACGTCATCTTTGACAGGAGAGTTTATGGGGTCAAGACCTGTCTCGATCCGCCCAGTCTCCGCTTCAAAGTCTTGACAGAGTTCTGCACAGTCGGAAAAGGGGTGAGTCAACAGTTAAATAATGAGTCGATGATGGCAAATCAGTAGGATGAGAGGAAGTGCCTTCAAGCTTTAGGACCAGTTTCTCAGCAAGCCGTCCCAGATAAGCCTCTAGTTCGCTCTTCTTCGCTGTGAGATTTCCAACCTTGTCAGTCAAGGTATCCTTGTCCTTCTTCAGTCTCGCAACCTCCTTGTTGGCTTCAGTAACAGCGGCCTTCAGCGTGGAGTTCTCTTCTTCCAACTTATTGAATGAGGCCAGCTTCTTATTGGCAAGCGCTGTTTTCTCTCGCGCCTCCTTTTGTGCTGCGGCAAGGTCTTGATCCTTTTTATCCAGAGCCTGCTTCATTCTCTCTAAAGAAATAACATTCTTCAGACGAACTTGGAGTTGACGGTTTTCACTATGCACATCTGTTCGAGTGGAGTCACTCGGTTCAAGAGACTAAAAGAAAAAAGTCATAAGGGGGATAGTCAACGAATTATTACCTCCCATGGTAGTTTATTCTTTCTCGGCCTTCTGGAGATTATTCTTGGCCAGCTCCAGGTCCAGCGGAGCTTAGAAGAAGGTGACTCGGAGCCCGAGGTTGAGGCTGATCTGCTTCCTCTCCAATTCAGCAAATTGGGCTCCAAGATCACAAGATTTCTACGGTCAGCAAATAAGATATGTCAGTCGACAGAAACAAGGGTTAATCATAGCAAAAATTGCTCTAAGACTACCGCCGAATCAAACATTCAACAGTAGTCTCGGGGACTACACCCAGCGGGTGCACTTGGTGTGCACCCACTGGTCCGGTTTTCCACTCAGCATAGTGCCTTGACATGAGTATGCAAAAAAGATTCTCAGACCTCGATCATTGCCGTGATCGACCACGGTCTCGGGGACTACACCCAGTGGGTGCACTCTGTGTGCCCCCACTGGTCCGGATTTCACTCGGATCAAGCTATTCAACTGAGCGAAGGAACAATGAAGTGACATTCGACAAAGACCCCCGCCGAATCAAACATCCAACGGCAGTCTCGGGGACTACACCCAGTGGGTGCACTTTGCGTGCCCCCACTGGCTTAGAGATACACTCGACTCTACTTGGTCGACTCAAGTAGAAGAGCTATTAGACACTAAGTCAAAACACCCAGTGGGTGATTGGATGCAAAATGCAGACTCATGATAGATGCACATAAAGGTTCCAAAACACTCATCCAGGGACATCTTATGGATAGTAAAGCAGCAGCTACAACTACCATATCATAGCAAGGCAAAAATCAAATTGAGAGATCAGTCGGAAATCAACTGACCTTGACATTAACGTGCAGAGCAGAGCTGGCGTTGTAGGCAGTCTGACTGGCCTCGTGCACCACCTTTATCTGCTCCATCATAAGGTTTGCTTGGAGTAGGGCTTCCCTGGCGACACCCGCCGGGTCGTCTGGAGTGTGATGTGCAGCAAAGAACAATGATGGCAGTACAGTGGGAGCAATCACAGGATCTGAAGCATGGAGCTGTGCAGGTGAAGTAGAGACTTGAGCAGTCGATGCCGAGGGACGGTCAGTCAACACCGGATTGGCAAAAGAAACAATTGCCCGAGCCGGATCTCCGGATCGTTGGACCACCATCTCTAATGTTGATGTCGACTGAAGCCCCTGGCCTACGATCGCCCTCCTGCTTGAAGACCTGCCCTTCCTTCCCGTACTTTTCAAAGGCACCTATTCATCATCGTCTGGAAGCTCAATGACGTCCCGCGGAGCTACAACAAAATGCAACCATAAGGGCTCAATCGACCGACAATCTAGTCGATAAAACAAGTTCAAGATTGCAAGATCGTACCAGCTTTGGAAGTAGCTGCATCGTCAGTCTCTTCATCATCTTGGGCCTTGTCAATATTCATGGAGGTCCCGGAAGTTGCAGCACTGAAAAGTTCATAATCCACTCGGTCAGAGCAGAAGCAAGAGTCGGTAGGAAAATGCAGAAAGACGGAACACTCACACAGAAGCAACAGGAACGTCCATCTTGATCTTGGGCAAGGTCTTCCGAGAAGTTGAAGAGTCAACCTTGGGCTGCTTGGCGACCTTCTCTGATGGCTCCGGAGTCGAAGTCTGAGTGCGCTTATGCACTTGCGTACTCGGAGCCATAGTTTTGTTACGCCCGCTCGCTGGATCATGGAACTGCTTGGATCGATGCTCTGTGCGAGGTGGTGAGTCGACCTCCTCTTCTTCATCATACGACTCATCATTCTCTTCCTCATCTTCATCGTCAGGAGATTGCCAGTTGGTGCTCTCTTCTGCGCTATCCGCTCCCTCCTGGACTTGCTCCTGGGCTTGCTCCACGTTCAGCATTGAATACATCTCGGTATAGACCTGCAAGGCAAGAAGTTAATCAAACATCAGTCAGATTCAGAAACAGTTGCAAGACAGATTGAAGTACACTCGGTAGCGAGGATCAGACCTTGTCCGGCTGGTTGTCAGCGTTGAATGGATCGACTCTCCTGGCCCCCCGATGTTATCTTTGTTTTCGGTAATGCTCCTCAGTCATAGGGCCACCGTCGCATCGGGAACCTCCTCTGAATGGACCCGAGCAGTGTCGTTGGAGCCCGAGTACATCCACATCGAGTGGTCACGGGCTTGAAGCGGCTGGATGCGTCGACTGAGGAACACCTCCAACAAATCCATGCCAGTTACACCCTGACGGACCAACTGAACTACCCTCTCAAACAACATGTCCGTCTCTACTTTCTCTGTTGTGGTCACAATCAGTGAAGAAGGTTGCTGGACTCGATCTAGGGAGAAGGAAGGAAGACCGGTCGACTAACCTGGGGTTGCAATGTCTTGGCAGTAGAACCAGGTCGACTGCCAGCCCATAACCAACTCAGGAAGTGTCATAGGGAGAAAAGTGCTTCTCTTCCTCATCTGAATCCCTAAACCCCCGCACATCTGGATCATGTGCGTCCTCTTGTCATTTGGATTTGCCTTCTTCACGGTTTGTGAACGAACTGTGAAAATATGTTTGAAGATACCCCAGCGCGGTCGACAACCCAAGAAGTTTTCGCACATAGACACGAACGCGGCAAGATACGTGATGGTATTGGGAGAGAAGTAGTGAAGCTGAGCACCGAAAAAGTTTAGAAAACCCCGGAAGAAAGGATGCGGAGGAAGGGAGAAACCACGATCGACATGGTTGGCAAGGAGCACACACTCACCCGCCCGTGGCTGAGGCTCTATCTCGTCCCCCGGCAGCCTCGCAGTTCCGGCAGCGATCAGGCCCGTGGCGGCCAGATCTTCTAGATCCTCTGGTCGGAGCGTGGATCGGATCCAGTCTCCCTGAATCCAACCAGGCGGTAGCCCGGACCTCGACGACGATCCCCGATTCATCTTCTTGCCCTTCGCCATCGCCGTCACCTTTTTGGTGCGCTCCAGTGCCGTTGTCTTGTCCTTCACCATGGTGGCGGGCTGCGCACTGGTGGAGCGGTAGCGTCAAGGATGGAAGAGGATGCGGTGGAGAAGCAGAGGAAGAAGAAGGGGAATGGGAGCACACTGTGCAGACGCATCAGCCTCGATGCCTTTTAAGGGCCTACTGTCGAGTGGCTGACGCGTGGGCCCGAGTGATCCTATCAAATCCCGCGACAGTCGCGAACTGGATACGTGGCAAAAAAGGTGGTGCAGAAATCGAGGCGCCCCTGTCTATCCGTCCCGTTTACTGCGGCGCGCTCCGCCCCGCGTGCGTCCCCAAAATTTCGAATCCCGTGAGATCCGGGAACCGCAGTAACCAATCGCGCCGAAGATTTCATGTCATAATAACACTCAAAGAGTGCCAGCATGAGTTCACTCGACAACCTCTGAATCGATCAAGGCGACTGAAATGAAGCCGAAGTTTCAGCATGGACCTCGAACCCAGTATGAATGCCTGTGAAGCACAAGAGTCAAGGCAAGGCCAACTTCAACTTTCTTTTCACTCGGACCTCAATCCATTCGGGGGCTAATGACGATGCCATAGACCTAGGGTAGGGTCATAGACCTTACCTATACGCCCTAGCCAAGGTCACTACCCTAGAAGCAAGGACATTCAAAGCACATCAAGAAGTATCGGCTGAAGCCATCGAGTGCAATCCACTCGACCAGACACCTCACTCGGATACCCCCAATTTCACTCGACCTGGATGGAGTCATTCGACCATACAGGAAATCACTCGGAGTACAGAAGGCCTAGAGTCACTCAGGACGGCAACGGTCAGGCGTTCACTCCGTAGTCTTAAAGATCATTGATAACACTTTATAGTCGGCGTTACCAGCAACGCCCTATCTTAATGTACATTGAACCCCGGTAACGGATGATGGCTGGGGTCTTGGAACACTCTATATAAGCCACCCCCTCCTCTGGGACAAGGGTTCGCACCCCTTGTAACACACACACCCATATTCCAGTCGACCGCCTCAGGGCACCGAGACGTAGGGCTTTTACCTCCTCCGAGAGGGGCCTGAACTCGTAAACTCGTGTGTACAACCTCGTCATAGCTAGGTCCTCGCCTCCTCATACGTACCCCCTATTCTTACTGTCAGACTTAGTGCCACGATAGCGGTAAACCTTTTGATCAACGGGTTTGCCATCCTTTATCAAGTCAAGATGTCCGGAAGTTGGCATGGGGGTTTTCATATCTTTGATTTCTTGCATGTTGAAATTTTTGAAGAAGTCCATGGTATACTTTGTTTGTGAGACAAAGGTACCATCCCTAGTTTGCTTGATTTGCAAACCGAGGAAGATTTTTGAGTTCACACATCATAGACATCTCAAACTTTTTCTACATCAACCTTTCAAAATTTTAGGGTTAGTAGAACCAAAGATAATATCATCAACATATATTTGGCACACAATTCACCATTCAGTCTCTTAGTAAACAAGGTTGAATCAATTTTATTAACCTCAAAGCCTTTTTCCAAGAAGAAACTTTGTTAAGCATTTATACCAAGCTCTTGGGGCTTGTTTGAGACCATAGAGAGCTTTATGAAGTTTGTAAACATGTTTTAGTTTCTTAGGATTTTCAAAACTGGGAGGTTGTTTAACATAAACGTCCTCCTCAATTTCACCATCTAGAAAAGCACTTTTAATATCCATTTGATAGAGGGTAATATCATGGTGATTGGCATAAGCAAGTAAAATGTGAATGGACTCGAGTCTAGAAACGGGGGCATAGGTCTCACCATAGTCCATACCTTCGACTTGAGTGCAGCCTTGAGCAACGAGATGAGCCTTGTTGCGTGTGACTTGTCCATCCTCATATTGCTTGTTTCGAAACACACATTTGGTTCCGATGACATTTTGTTCATCATTCGGCTTCTCAACCAATGTCCACACTTGATTCCTCTTGAAGTTGTGTAGTTCTTCGTGCATAGCATTCACCCAATCAGGGTCTTTGAGGGCTTCATCAACCTTCATAGGCTCAATACTAGAGATAAATGAGTAATGCTCACAAAAGTTAGCTAAACTAGATTTAGAGCGAGTGATTCTCCCAGATTTAATGTCGCCAAGAATTTGTTCGACGGGCTGATGCTTGTCAATTCTTGCTCTAACTCGAGGTAGTTTTTTCTTGGGTTGTGGTGAAGCATCTTCATCATCATCTTCTTCTTCTTCATTGTTGTTGGTGTCGTTGATCGCTTGAGGAGGTGGAGAAGGAGGTCGAGGTGGATCATCTTGTTGTATTTCCTTATTTTCTTTATCTTGACGTGTTCCACTTGTGGATGCCTCCATGTCAACTTGTGGTTCACCTTGATGTGAAGTTGAGGCTTCCACTTGAATAGACAAAGTGCTCTCCGTCATCTCCGTTGGACGGATCTTGCCAATAGACAAATCTTGAATTGCTTCCGGGAGATTTTTGTCTCCTACATCAATTGGCAATTGCTCAACTTGCGAGCCATTAGATTTATCAAACTTCACGTCTACCATATCTTCAAGTTTTCGAGTGAAGTTGTTGTAGACACGATAGGTATGAGAGTTCGATCCATAACCGAGTAGGAAACCGGTGAGATTTAGGAGCAAATTTTGAACGACGATGCTTATAAAGAATTAACACTTTGAGCCAAATACTTAAAAGTATCAACTTGAGGCTTGTTACCGGTGAGTAGCTCGTACGTCGTTTTACCATTGAATCAGAAGTTCAGAACTACTTAGTAAATGCTCAACCTCCCGGTCAGGGGCGGATCCACGTAAGGTCATGGGTGGACAGTTGTACACCCAAAAAAAATGGACACAAAACTTTATATAATGGTGTATATTAGGCATATATGTTAACAGTGGTGTAGTTTGAGCAATAAACATGATGTTAATTCATATAAGCCGGCCGAGTCAACAAGCATCTCGATTTCATACTCCTGCACAACCCAATTGGCCGGCGCAACTAGCTTGGTTCCCTCTCACTAGCTCCCCGACCCAGTTTCTTTTTTGCGAGATAGCCCCCCAACCCAGTTACCGTCGCTGATTTTGCCCAGTATTACACGAGTCATTGACACCATACCATCATTGTTAGTACTTCCTTTGTTCCTAAATATTTGTCTTTCTAGAGATTTCAACAAGTGACTACATACGGAGCAAAATGAGTGAATCTACACTCTAAAATATGTCTATATACATCCGTATGTGGTGGTTCAT
This sequence comes from Aegilops speltoides, assembly GCA_021437245.1. Lineage (NCBI taxonomy): Eukaryota > Viridiplantae > Streptophyta > Magnoliopsida > Poales > Poaceae > Aegilops > Aegilops speltoides. The sequence goes on from CM038143.1 coordinate 334,305,900, forward strand.
TTGAAATATATAAAAAGACAAATATTTAGGAACAGAGGGAGTACATGATTTGCTACATTTTCTGTGCATGATTTTTCCCGCAACTTAAGGATAATGATGCCATGCCGTGTTTGTGGCCATGAAAAAAATGTACTGTTGCATAGTAGATGATCTTCAAATTTTTTTCATTTCTTTAAGCTATTTTAGGTATTGCTATTGTGATAGGGGGAAAAAAGCTCTTGCTATGTGAACATTTTAGATATCACATTGGGAAAAAATTGAACACCCGAGTTCGAAATCCTGGATCCGCCACTGCTCCCGGTCTGCGTGCTTGCCAAACTTCCTGAAAACAGCTCGCTGAAAATTGGACAATCCCAAGATCAATAAGCCCAACATTTAATGATTTTGTACAAGTATAATCCCAACAATTAAATGATTCTCCACAAGTACATTGAACATGTGGAATTTGCATCAAGTAAGTGATGAAGTCTTCCAAGTCTACGTGCCAAGTCTTCCAAGCCTTCCAAGTCCACTGTGGAAAAAGCCAACGCCAAACTTGGAACCATTCAACGATTCGTCCCTATAAATGGCACCCACAACACCTCTTCACCGCCAGGCAAATCACGTACTAAGACAAAGCATTCGCAAAAGCTTTACCATCTCGTGCATCGCCGTGACTAACAATGGCTTGTAAACTCAAATGGTCTCCTCTCCTCTCCATTCTCCTACTCGCCGGCATGGTTGGCATCTCCCATGCCGGCAACATCGCCGTCTACAGGGGCCAGAACGGTAACGAGGGCACGCTCGCCGACGCCTGCAACTCCGACCTCTACGCGTACGTCATGGTCTCCTTCCTCAGCACCTTCGGCAATGGCCAGACCCCCGCACTCAACCTCGCCGGACACTGCGATCCGCTCTCCGGCAACTGCAACGTTTTCAGTTCCGATATCACGACGTGCCAGTCCAACGGCGTCAAGGTGCTCCTCTCTCTCGGCGGCGGCGCCGGCAGCTACAGCCTTTCCTCCACCGAGGACGCCCAGAGCGTCGCCACCTACCTGTGGGACAACTTCCTCGGCGGCAGCTCGTCGTCCCGCCCGCTCGGCGACGCCGTCCTGGACGGCATCGACTTCGACATCGAGACGGGCAACTCGGCGCACTACGACGAGCTGGCCACGTTCCTGTCACAGTACAGCGCGCAGGGCAGGAAGGTGTACCTGACGGCGGCGCCGCAGTGCCCGTACCCGGACGCGTCGCTGGGGCCGGCGCTGCAGACGGGGCTGTTCGACAACGTGTGGGTGCAGTTCTACAACAACCCGCCGTGCCAGTACGCGAGCGGGGACGCGAGCAACCTGCAGAGCGCGTGGAACACGTGGACGAGCAGCGTCAAGGTGTCCGGAGGCTTCTACCTCGGCGTGCCGGCCTCGACGGCCGCGGCCGGGAGCGGCTACGTGTCGCCCGGCGACCTCACGTCGGCGGTGCTCCCCGGCGTGAAGGGCGCCAGCAACTACGGTGGGATCATGGTGTGGGACCGCTACAACGACGTGCAGAACAGCTACAGCAGCCAGGTGAAGGATAGCGTCTGAGTCTTCGCGCGCGCGGGGGGGAAGTGCGACCATGCACTACACAATAAATCACTCTTCTTACATACAATAAATCACATATAGGAGTATATAATACTTACTTCTACTAGACAGTCCGTCCCGAAAGGTGGCGGTTGGCGTAATTTACGGAGTGGCGATCCCGTAGGCGATCGCGACACGGCTAGGGCTCCTGACTCCCTGGCGGCTGTGATCGGTGCCCCACCGCCCGCCGGCAGCCGGTGCCTTTGCTGGTCCCAACACCACCCACCGCAAGCATCAACACATCCGTTCCTACCACGATAAGCCTTCCGCGTGCGAGGGAGCGCGGTCGTACACCACCCGTCTCGTCCCTAGGGTTCTTCGGGGGGAGAGGAGCGGAGGAAGGAAGATGGAGGCGGTCGAAGGTCTGATGAAAGGCTTGAAGCTGTCGCAGGCAGAGAGAAGGGGACTGAAGATTGGAGAGGAGGAGAAAGGGAAGGCACTGGATTGGGCGCTGAATGAGCCCCAGGCTATGGGTAAGTTGTTCTCTGAAAAACCAGTGCATGCTGGCGTGATCGGGCAAACCCTGGGGAGAATTTGGTGCCCCATAAAGGGCCTGGATTGCAGTGGAAGTGGAGGCAAATGTGTACCTGTTTACCTTTCGCCAGCCAACCGGATGGAAACGGGCCTTGGAGGAGGGGCCGTGGTGGTTTGATAAGGAACTACTCGTAATGGAAGAATTCGACCCTGAGAAGACGGTCGATGAATATGACTTTAAGTTGATTCCGATATGGTTACGTGTGTTCGGGCTGCCCCTTGGTTATATGAACAGAGCCACGGGTGAAAGAATTGGAGCAAGCTTCCATGAGCTGATTGATGTGGACGTTGGGCATGATGGGAGAGCCGTGGGCAAATATCTTCGTATTAAGGTGAAGCTGGACATTACTGAGCCCCTAATGAGAGGGTTCACGCTGGATAGAGAGAAAAAAGCAGGAGGTGGTGAAGTGGAAGAGGAGGTAACGGCGGGAGAGGATAGTACTAAGAAGAGAAAGAAGAAAGAGCTGATCTGGTGTCGCTTTGAGTATGAACATATGCCTGATTTTTGCTATACATGTGGGATAATCGGACACGGGGAGAAGGACTGCATGATGAGACCTGTACGGGGGGAAGCTCCCCAGTATGGACCATGGATGAGGGCGGAGGATAGCAGCAAGAAGGAAGAGGAAGGAGGGCGAGGAAGGTCGAATGATGGGCGGCGAAGCAATAATAGTAGGAGCCTAGGGGGAGGAAGGGGGAGCGAGGGTAATCTGTATCATGGAGAAAGGCGTCAGTATAGCTGGGGTAGAGGATCGGGGGGGTCGGGCAGTGATGCTCCATCATGGAGGAAAGAAGGGGTGGATTCCAAAAGCAGTGATAAAGGAGCAGATGGAGAAGAGAAGGAGGTAACGAGCCCGCTGAAACTAACGGACAGAATGGACAAACGTTCAGAAGGGAAGTTGTCGATGTCACTTAATTTTGGGACAGGTTTGGAGAATCAGGGGGATAATGTGAATGGTAGCACCGATATGGTGGTGGATGCTGTAACCAGGGGTGTAGATCAGAGCAAAGCTAATAAGGGCAGTGCAACCAGGGAGGTGGAGGAGCAAAGCAAAAGTAAGGAGAAAGGACAAGAAGTGGGGGCTGGAGGTAAAACTGGGGGAATGATGGAGGGGAAGAAATTCAAAAGGAAGGCACGGATAGGGGGAGATGAACATAGCGAGAGCCTGGGAGTGAAGCTAGGCAAGAGGGATAGTGAGAAGATGGAGGTTGATGCTGCAGTAGGGACCAAGAAGAGTAAGATGGAGAAGGAAGGTGGACATAGCAGCACACCAAATCAGGACGCACGGGAGGAGGTTACAGAGGCAGATAACCAAAACACAATCGTATCGGCCGGGCTGCAGATGCAGCCCCGCCGGGAGCAATGAAACTTATAAGTTGGAACTGCCGGGGGCTCGGGAATGGCCCGGCAGTTCAATCTCTTCTCGAACTGGGAAGAGTGGAAGATCCCGATATTTTGTTTTTGTGTGAGACCAGGATGAAGGAGAAGGAGCTAGGAAGGTTTCGGTGGATGTTGGGGCTCGCCAACATGGTGGCTTGGAAGGACGAAGGAACTGGTAGAGGGGTGGCGTTATTCTGGAGGCGAGGGGTGAATGTAACTTTACGCTCTTACGGTAGAAGGCATGTTGACGTGGATGTGGTACGGGAGGATGGAGCGATCTGGAGGCTAACAGGGGTGTATGGAGAGTCGGAGTTGATGAGGAAGAAGGAAACGTGGAGGTTGCTTAAAATACTAAATCAACAACACCAAGCGCGTAGGCCGTGGCTATGCTTCGGTGATTTCAATGAGATTCTAGCAAGTAATGAGAAGGAAGGGGGAGCTGCCCGACCCCAACATTACCTTGATGAATTCAGAGAAGCTTTGAACCAGTGCAGCCTGAGGGGTGTTGGGTATGAAGGTGATACTTTCACATGGAGGAATCATAGTAAAGAGCTGAGGACATATATCTGTGAAAGGTTGGATAGAGCAACAGCAAATGAGGAGTGGTGTGAGATGTTTCCAGAGTTTGTAGTAGTCAATGGGGATCCCAGGCATTCAGATCACCGACCGATTATTGTGCATCTGGAAGGGACAGAGAAGAGGTGGAAGGTTGGTGACAATAACTTCAGATTTGAGGCAAGGTGGTTGCAGGAGGAGGGGTGTGAGGACGTGATCAAAGATGCATGGGAGCATAGTTGGAGGGAAGGAGGAGGAGATGTCACACAGGCGCTGCGAACGGTGGCTACACAGATAGGTACCTGGAGTAGGGAGGTTGTGGGAGAGCTAGAGGGGAGAATTAAGAAGGCAAGGAGGGAGCTGGAGCGATGCATGAAAGAGCCTGTTTCGGAATCAAAAATCAAGGAAGAGGCAAGGCTCCGCACACTTGTTCATGAGCTTAAGGAGAAGAAGCATACGAAATTGAAGCAGCGAGCTCACATGTGGTGGTTGAAGGGGGGAAACCGCAACATCAAATACTTACAGTCTGTAGCATCAGCAAGGAAGAGAGCTAACCGGTTGAAGGAGATCAGGAGGGAGGACGGTGAAGTAGTGGAGGAGGGGGAGGCTTTAACTAACTATGTGTGCTCATTTTTTCAGGAACTCTTTACGACATCCAATCCACACAGAATGCCAGAGCTGTTGGATACGGTCCCGGTGCGGGTGACTAGTGACATGCATGCGATACTTGATGCAGAATTTACCCGAGAAGAAGTAAAGGCAGCTTTGGATCATATTGGTGATCTTAAGGCGCCGGGACCAGATGGGATGCCGGCAATTGTCTTCAAGAGGAATTGGCATTTTATGGGAGACAGAGTAGTAGAGGAGGTGCTGGCTATCCTGAATGGCGGCCCCATCCCTGAAGGATGGAACGACACAATGGTGGTGCTCATCCCCAAAGTCAAAAATCCGAGTAGGATCAAGGATCTCCGACCAATAAGCCTTTGCAATGTGCTATACAAATTAGTGTCAAAGGTCATTGCCAACCGTTTGAAGCTAATTCTTCCTGGCATTATTTCAGAGAATCAAAGCGCCTTTGTACCAGGGAGGCTAATCACTGATAATGTGTTGATAGCGTATGAGTTGTCCCACTATTTGTTGAATAAGAGGACAGGGAAGGTGGGGTATGCAGCGGTTAAAGCAGACATGAGCAAAGCCTACGACAGGGTAGAATGGTGTTTCCTGGAGGCCATGATGGGGAAGCTAGGATTCAGTGCCAGATGGGTCGAGCTTATCATGAAATGTGTGCGTTCGGTACGGTATCGGGTCAAAGTGAATGGAGAACTGACCGAACAATTTAGCCCGTCACGGGGTCTGAGGCAAGCAGACCCGGTGTCTCCCTACCTGTTTGTAATCTGTGTGGAAGGACTGTCAGCATTGCTTGCGGACGCCGAACGAAGAGGCATGCTTCATGGAGTCAAAATCTGCCCGAGAGCGCCGGCCATATCGCATCTATTCTTCGCCGACGATTCCATGCTTTTGATCAAGGTAGAGCAACAGGAGGCAGCAGCCCTACACGATGCTTTACAGTTGTATGAAGACTGTTCGGGGCAGTGTATCAATGGGGAGAAGTCGGCAATAATGTTTAGTCCGAACACAGGGGATGCGGACAGGAATTCGGTCAAAAACACGCTTGGTGTTCAGAGCGAGGATTGGAACGAGAAGTATCTAGGTCTCCCCGTCCATGTCGGGCGATCTAGGAAAAGGGCGTTTAATTACATTAAACGAAATATGTGTGGAAGAGTTCATGGGTGGCAAGAGAGGCTCCTAGCAAAGGAAAGCAAAGAAGTGCTTGTGAAAGGCGTGGCTCAAGCTATCCCCGCATTCGCCATGTCATGCTTCGACCTTACCAAGACATTCTGTGCAGAGCTGAACACACTCATGGGTAAATTTTGGTGGAGCCAACAGGATAAGCAACATCCGATGCATTGGATAAGTTGGGAGAAGTTAACTCAGCCGAAATCTATGGGCGGACTGGGGTTTAGGGACATGCATGGCTTCAACATAGCCATGCTGTCACGGCAGGGGTGGAGGCTCCTTCAAAACCCGGATAGTCTGTGTGCCAAAATACTGCAAGCGAGATATTTCCCCGGCCGGACGGTGCTCGAAGCGGAAGCCCATGACGGTATCTCCTATGTTTGGCGCAACATTCTTCATGGGCTGGAACTTGTGAAGCACGGATATATATGGAGGATCGGGGACGGATCCAAGGTGCACATCTGGTCGGATCCTTGGATACCGAAACCATGGTCTAGGAGAGTGATCACACCACGTGGGGCCAGTCTTCTTATGATGGTCAGTGAACTAATCAGTCCAGTAACTGGGAAGTGGGACGAAGATCTTGTTCGTGATACCTTCTGTGAGGAGGACACAAAACATATCCTAAGTATTCCGCTAAGGGAGGGAGTAGATGATTTCACTGCATGGCATTACGATCCGAAAGGGAAACATTCAGTCAAGAGCGCCTATAAGCTCCAGATGGAGTTGTGTAAGCAAAAACAAACCGGGGCGCCTGGCACAAGCTCGGCAGCTGCGGGCCAACTGGAGAGACATGATGATCCAACCTGGAAGCGCATATGGAAAATGCGATGCCCAGTCAAGCTGCAGATGTTCATTTGGAGGATGAAGCACCAGTCCTTGGCATTGTGCACTAATTTAAAGAGGAGAGGGATGCGGCTGGAGCGCTCTAGCTGCTTTGGTTGCGGGAGAGCGGAAGAAGATGGGGCACACCTGTTCATAAAATGCAAGCTGGTGAAGGAAGGGTGGCGAGCACTCGGGCTGGAGTACGAGCGTATGCAGCTTGAGAGCATCAGGGGGGTGCATGCAATGATTGATAAACTGTGGGAGTTGTCTGAAAAGAAGAGGATGCTCATTATAATTTTCTGGTGGCATTGGTGGAACAATCGGAACAAACTTCGAGAAGGAGAACTCCCACTCGCTATATCAGAGATCGTTCGGCGAGCAAAATGCGATGCAATGGAGTATGAGGAAGTCTACTCTCTGTCGGGCAAGAACACCACATCACATTGGCAAGCACCTGCTCGAGAGGAGATCAAGTTCAACCTCGATGGGGCTTTTACACCGGGTGGTAGCATCGGAGGCTGGGGAGTGGTGGCCCGAGATGAGGAGGGACACGTGGTCATAGCGCGGGCTGGGCGCCAAGATAACATCCAAGATGCATTTGCAGCTGAGGCTGGTGCGATGGCTGCTGCGGTTCAGATAGCAGCTGATATTGGTGTCACCCGTGCGGTGTTCGAAACTGACTCCCAATTGCTTGCTGATGCCCTGGACGTTTGGAAGGCTGATGCTTCACCTTATGCTGCGGTGATCGAGGACATCAAATTCCAGCTTAAGTTGTGGTTCACGAAGTTCACTGTAAGAACTTGTAGACGTGAGGCAAACTCTGTGGCGCATGAATTAGCTCAAATAGGTCGTATGTGTTTACCAAATACTGGTATGGAGTGGATTACGGATGTACCGTCCACTGTGGCTGCACGTGTGTTGAGCGATATGCCCAACCACAGTTAATCTATAAAGCTTTGCTTTGCCTTAAAAAAAATACTTACTTCTACTACATATTACATGCCCATGAAGTGGCTAAGTTGATTTGGGACTGGATAATAAGAGCGGGCGAGCTTGGGTCGTGGTAGAAATGATATGGATGCTTGGTGTACACTTGCAACACATGCCCTGAGATAAATAAAGTAATTTGGTATCCATCCGGGTTACTATTACACTGTTACTACATTCGAAAATAAAGGATTTAAATACAAATCTGACGTTCGATATTTTAGGGCTAAAAATCTGACGCCCTCGGGTACGTCAAATCCAGATCGAACGATATGGCAATTAATCGCTGTAGCATGGTATTTTTTCTGTTGATTTTCTACGTTACATGGGCATTTTTACTGTAGAACATGGCAAATCCTATGCAGAAAGCATGGTAATTTTATCTTTTTTGCATGGCAAATCTGGCCGTTACTTTTAGCGCTTAAAACCTTGTGGATACGTATTGTGCGCACTGATCAGCGAGATGCAAAGTTAGGGTAAAAAAACATCAACCAATATTTTGACCCAAATGATAAGTGTCGTATGTGTAGCACGAAGCAATCCGAGCCTAACATTTTTTTCAACTAAAGTTGTCATCCGAAAAGGAAAGAAATCCTAAAAAAACTGAAACTTGTCATCGGAAAAGAAAATTGCCATGCTTAACAACTAAAGTTGTCATCCTTGCCTCGCTTCACTAAACTTGCCATAAAAACATTTGGAATTCATGTGTTTGTGCCACACGTGTGACACTTTTCAGGGGGTCCTATTTTGATGACTAATCAGAATTTTCACATCAACTAATAAAAAAGTTTGACCGACTGAAATATTCGGTCACCAGTCTCACGACGACTAAGCGTTAACACTGCATGATGGACGTGCCCCAACAGTATTCCGGTCGCGGGTCAAGATTCCAAGAACTGGGAGCACCAGAGCAGTAACCGCAATCTCCTCGAGTCCTTTTGACGGTTTCGCTGGCTCTACGTAGGGCTGTGGTGTTGTGCTTAGCTGCGGGCCGGGCATGTCTGCCTGGTTGCTCATCTGCAGCGTTCCCTTTTGTGTTGGCGGTGTCGATGGGCGACGGTGCCTCAAGCCGAAAATACACTATGCTTTAATAATCATGTCATGTCAGGCTTAATTTTCATCTCGCGGGCATGCCTACGCCTCCCTCTCGGGCAACATCATCCTCCACGCTGAACTAGTTAACAAAGGCAAAATTGATAACGGCCTCTCAGTCCTGTGCCAGTTCTGGAATTAAAGGCAAACACATTTTGCAACAAAGTTCCTGTCGAACAAGTCCTTGTAATGTATTAATGCATAAATTGTTTTACAAAATAAAGAACCCTACAGCACTCCCAAGCTACAGCTAAAAACAGACGGAGGAAATGATTGGTCTGATCATTTTACACACAAGAGTAGTAAACAGCAAGAGAGAATAGAATCACAACACTCGCTCTCAAACAACAAATCTACGTAGTACACATGCTATCAAGCTCATGGCTCAAGGACAGTAATGCCGGCATGGCATCATAGCCGGACCTTCGTGTTTGCCCCAATCACAACAAATACCTCGGTTACTGGTCGTACAAATGGGCATTCCTCATCAAACCTTCCTAACCTGAATATTGTGGGTGGACTGCGACCTCCAGATGGGTTGTCTGCCACTCTGAACGAGTGCAACCTCCTCACCTTCCTTCACCATACCATGCTTCTGTGAAATGTAGCATATCATGTTAGACGACATATTCTCATGTTATAATAAAAAGAAGTGGTACCAAAACGTATGTGGAAATGGAATAGTGTGAACATGCATGTTGCCGCGAAAATCATGTAACTTCTCCAGCTAATTTCTCCGCCCTTCTAATTAAGCACACAGATCAAGGTCACATGCGCTTGCTTGTTTAGTTTTTACTATTTCCTAAAGAAGCTTCAGGACGATTCTAGATTTAATATGCTGCGAGTACCCCGTATTTTCCTATTTCCTATATGCATTTATGTCCGTTTGATTTGAAATCAGACGGTGGAGAGAGTAAAAAAAAATGGATGTTATGCACCCGGCTTTCAGTATAGATCAAAGTTGGGAACGCAATTGCTTTACCATGATATATGTTTGGGAGCAACGAATGCAGTTAGTAGCTGCAATTTGCGGGCCAAACTATGTGAACACGCTAAATTTTTGCACATTCCATAACTGAAGAACAATATTTTAGTGGACAGTGCGATATCACATGTATTAGCCCCAGAAACTCGCCAAAAGAAGAATGCATCATCATTATTTCCAATAGTCTGTGAGTTGTTCATCACTGTAATAGGCCCATTTTGTCTTCCATAAGGTCAATATCTTGGTTGTTATTGTCTTAAAAGCCCATTTTTATTTCCAATAGTCTGTGTTATGGTTCTACACCTATTTTGGGCAGAAAGTAGTTCCAATTCCACGATCATATATTTAGCTTCAACCTGTTTATAGTGCACTGATTTAGTTCGCTTTTGGTAGATCATGCCTCAGGAATGTGTTCTACAACTTTTTGCGGGGCAATTCGGGTTTGCGAATATCATGAGCACCCGATGAGCAGGAACATCTGATACATCCTCTGTACCCACGCTCCAAAAAGCCTTCCAAGTTTCAAAGGCAATAGCCTAACTAATTTCAACACTTAGTGCAGGCTCTCTTAGGGTATTTTAACGGTTTCATGATGTACTGCAACCACAATGGTAGATACGTAAGCTAATGCCATTAAAAAAAATACTAAAAGGGATGGGATAAATAAATGATTACCAGCAAGTAAGATAAAGCATCACCAAATGTCTTCTCAGCACAATCAGAAAATTCCATGTGAACTGGACATACACCTTGGTACAAAGCCAATCGTTGTCTAACTATCTCCCTATAAACAGTAAGCGACATCAATAACACTAAGAAATGCTTTAAAAAAGAAAATGTGAACAAAGGGGGCAACAATATTATGCTTCCAAAAATAATAGATCTAATCTTCAGATCAGTTCTCCCACAACAGTAGGATAAAAAGCATATACCGCCACAACATTATCTAAATTCAGTTTCATCAGTGATAACCTCTTCTCCTAGGATATAATAGTTTCAATAATCAAATAACTTGCATGAGGCAAACAATTCCTAGGAATGACTTCATGCACATGTTAGGGATACGGTGTTCGCCAAGTAGAAAAGCACAGCTGGTTTTCAACCCACATATGTTGGTGAATAAGCAGCTAAGTGTGTCATTTGCTATTGCTTGTCAAGGTTATCATTATGACTGGATGACAATGCAAGAAAATGTATTGGTAATTAATGTATTGCACATGATTAACATTGAATATCTTAGCAGCATCGGTGATTTTGTTTCTTAACATGTTGACATAGGAGTTCCATTTTATTGATGACATAACATTGGAGCAAAAGCAGAGAAATCTTACTGATCTGTGAAGGCAAATATGGTGCCAGATGGGCGGTAATGGCTAAGTAGGATAGACATAAATCCCGTCCTTGTGAAAACCACAATTGATGTACCAAGTGTATTGGACATCATTGTTGAATGGTAGGCAAACATTTCGCTCATGTGGTTCTACAGGGAGGAAAGTAAATAGGAAAGTTAGAAACTGGGTTAAAGTAAAGAAAAAGACGTGCAGTGTCAGTTGGGATATTGCAGTTCAGACCTTGAACACCTGACCAAGGTTAGACGGTGTTTCCCCGCCAGTAATAGTTGCTTCAGTTCTTAGTGCAACAGTATGCATGACCTTGACAGCTTTCAAGGGAAATCTGTCCGGCATCAAGTGGTAAAGCTTAGTCATGTATCCATCTTAAATGCACGTCATAAATAGCAAGCATCTTTTAAACAAACCAAAAGGGCAACAAAAAGAGTGCAACTAAACATCAACATACCCACTCCTTTATTCATGATCTATTAAAACAAAATCGAGCAATCCATGATTCATGTAGCAGTTCAGTAAGTCTAACACAACAAAAACGTTTGAATGAGCTAACTTAGATGGAAACCAAAACAACATGATACCACAAATTCAGAGCAGACATATTGAAAGTAGAGTTAGATATCATAGTTTACTCAGGATAAATAATAGGACAAGAGCAAAATCACCAACAATTACTCCCTCCATCCGAAAATACTTGTCATCAAACTGGATAAAAGGAGATGTATCTAGATGTATTTTAGTTCTAGATACGTCTCATTTTATCCATTTTGATGACAAGTATTTTCGGACGGAGGGAGTACCAATAGCAGCTTATAGGTGATGAATACACATTAGTAGTTCTAACAATTTCTGGAACATTTAAATAATACAATCACAAAAATAACATCCTATAGTAGTGCAGAAATATTATTGTACTAAAATCAGCTGGCTTTTGTTAGTTAGATTATGAACAATAGACTGTGGGTGCACATATAGTTTGCTGGAAATATATAAACAATATTTTGTTATGCATAAGAAAACGAAAACACATACTTTCCATGTGCAGTTTCCCCAGAAAGCATAACTGCATCAGCACCTTCCCGAACAGCTATAGCAATGTCTGAAACTTCTGCACGGGTTGGAGTTGGATGAATGATCATGCTTTCCAGCATATTAGTGGCGACAATGACAGCTTTTCCCATGCTTCTGCACATTCTAATAATTTCTTCCTGCACCGGGACACATGAAATTCTAAGCATGTCATGTATATCCTATATTGAATCAACTAACGGAAGCACAGAAAGTTCAGTGCCAGGTTTCAAATTGGATAGCTACCTAGATGTATAGACAAACAAGTGCAAAGTGGCCCTCAGTTAATAATTATTTCCTTCCAAGCGTAAATTGTATAGTTGATATTGTACAGAGCACAACCAAGTTTGTAGCTTTTCGCTTAAACAAATAACTAAGCAGGGAAGTGGGCATTTAGTGCAATGGACTTGTGGACAGTGTGCAATAAACTAGATCATACCTGCAGCAATGGTACCTCCTCGATAGGAAGTTCAGCCCCCAAATCACCCCTGGCAACCATAGCCTACAGAACTCGACAAACTATACATCAGTACTTCAAAACTAAAATCAACAATGACACACTCTGTAGAAAAAGATTAAATAGAGAAGAAGCCCTTTTCATGATGCCCATACAACTTAAGGTCTTTCATAGTGAAGATATATTTTATAGTGCATCTTGCTAAACTCAAGAAACAATGAATATCAACCTCTTACCCCATCAGATGCTGTAATGATTGAATGTAAGTTTGGAATAGAATCTGCACTTTCAATTTTCACAATTACATGTATATCCGCATTCGAGCCTGAGTCAAAATAAAAAGGAAACATGGTCAAGACACACTCAAAACAACACCCACGCTGTTTATAAAGTCCGGAATAATTATTACTTCTGAGATAATCCTTCAATTCATGCACAACTTGAGCATCTTTGACGAAAGAAACAGCATAGTAGTCAACCTGATTTTCCACTCCAAACTTAATATCATCCCAGTCCTTATCTGAAAGTTTGGAAAGTGTGCATGAGACGAGAGCATATTTATTATTCAATGAAACATATGATGACTATTACCGGTGATTGATGGCAAGGTTGCGCTCTTGCCACGGACATTCAGGTGACGCCTGGATTTTAATTCACCTCCATCAATAACTTCACATTTTACAGAATCTTCAGTTTTTGATTTGACCAGAAATGACATCATTCCTCCTAAATAACCAATAGAATGATCATTAAACACAACATAAATCACTTTAATGTCAAAGTTACGTAATCAAAAAATATAATCACCCTTACAAGCATAAAAAATACAGAGAACAAAGGTAGAAGGATGTTAGATGGGTATCTGATGTTCTAATTCAATTGTTAATCAGTTGTGCACACTAAGCAAGACCACCTGCAAATAAAAGTGTTGGTAAACTCCATCTCAGAAAGCTGACTTAAGTACAAAAAAAGATGCAGGTATTAATGCTCTCAAAACTACAGGGCAATGTTGGAAACACTGTGTCTCCGCATGCATAAACGATTGATGCATCATGACTCCATGCTAGTAGGCAGTAGTTAGCCAAACAATGTGTTCCAGGAAAGCAATAAAATTAAGTGTTAGCAGAGAAAACGTAGAATATCATTACACTGGACAAAACCAGAAGATTTTAAACAACATGTGACAGCTTAGCTTAGCCATGTTAACAAAGACCAGCTCTTCGTGAGCCTATCCAATTCACTATATACAGTTATGTGCTGCAATACAAATTTATTCAATCACTAGCAAAAAGTTAGTGGTAGACTATTTCAGATAAACGGATTTGCTGCATCGGCACATTCTGCAAACAATCATGTGTCACCAACAAAGATCAAAGAACGTGCACATACCATCCACAAGGAGCATGTCACCGGCTTCTACATCATTAACAAAGTCATCATAGTTAACACTAACACATGTCTCAGTCCCAACCCCCCTCTTAATTGTGAAGGTGAATTCCTGGCCAGTTTCCAAGAATATAGGCTGAGGCAAATCTCCACTCCTAACTTCTGGGCCCTGAAGATGTAAAATCTAGCTTCAATCATAGAAATCAAGGTACAATATGATGAAAGAAGCGCGGCATCAAAAGGTTTAACTACAGTATTTATTAGCAGAGCAAATCATGCGCTAGCATGGGCATGACAGACTTATAATTAAGACTGGCACAAATAGAGCATCTTCTGAAGACGAGATTGCTCATCCATCAGAGTGTATGCATAAGCTCTGAAAAAAGGAATACAAACCTTGGTGTCAACCATAAGCGCAATCACGTTGTCCTTCGTTTGAGCATTATACTCCTTCACCAAGTCGATAACTTTCTGGTGTGATGCATGGTCTCCATGTGACATATTAAGCCGAGCCACATTCATGCCAGCCTCGGCAAGGTTCCAGATCATCTCTCTCGTGTTAGTTGAGGGACCAATTGTGCACACAATCTTTGTCTTGCGTCTAACATTTGGTTTAGACCACACACCATTGGCTGCTGTTGCTAATTGCTGGACAGCCTTAAGATGCTGGAAATTTTCTTCTTCCTGTCAAGAAGAAGTATTATTGACAGTAAGTTTCAATTCATAAGGTTGCTTCCAAAATAGAAATACACCTTACTATTATGAATAACTGCAACACGTGAGCCAGAAAACATGTCATGTTAAATAACTTCCTATCATAGAGAAAATTAGAAAACAAGAATATATGTCACGTTCATCATAAGCGGTCATAGCTTACTGTATAAGTGGCTTAGAGAAGACTCAGAATTGTGATTTAACAGAAGTGATCAGAAAGTAGCACATCCATATTTAAAATAGTTCATCTATTTTGAGCTATTCTCAGTAAGATTAAGGGGTTCCGTCCTTTTCAGTGGCAGGAAATAAACTAAGCAATACAGATTCTGCTGAGAATTATTCCCGCAAACAATTTTTAAAAGGGGCTGTTACAAAGTATACCAATTATTTATACTTTTCGGGTGCATTACTTAACTATATTCAATGGTTCCAATGTCAATTATGCAAACAGTAACATAATTAATAGCTATCCTCTCAGTTCAAACTTTGAGCCAGATAATTAATAGCTGTCCTCCCAGTTAAAACTTAAGTCACATAATTAATAGCTATCCTCTCAGTTACTCAGAAATATACGCTTTACAACAGTCAAAACGACGGACAGAATTTGGTTTACTAGACAAGCAGCTCTTATGGATGCATATAAACATAAAAGAGCACAAACAGACGCCAAAATTCAAGCAACAACGCATGGAGGAGAATTTTGAGAAAATGACATCACCAACAGTCCAGGACTCTAAATTCCACCGTCACGCGCACGAAAATGATGCCCACGGACGTGACAAATCCGATTTCACCGTCACTGAAAGCCAATTTCATGCCCCGAAAGTAACCGGAGACCACAAAAACCGCGTTTCCCGAGCTAGCGAGCAGCTGAGGAGGTAGCAGTCAGGTACGAGGAAGCGCTACCTTGAAGACCGCGTCGTCGTCGGGCGACACCGGCAGCACCTCGGCATCGGCGCTAATCACCGAGGCGACCGGGTACTCACGTCGACCCCTTGAGGCGACGCTCCCGCTCCACCTCTCCCTCGCGTCGCGCGGGCCGAAGGGCAGCCTCGCCACAGGCCGGAGCGAGTCGGCCCCAGATGCGCCGCCGAGCGGCCTGGCCGCTCCCGCCGCGCCCGCCGCGGCCACCACCTGCGCCATCTGGATTCGGAGTTGGAGATGAGGTCGTACCGTAGTAGTGAGGCGTGAGAGTCGTGTGCCTGTGCCGTGAGCAGCGCAGATGGCAGACGGGTTTGGGTTTAAGCTGATGCGCATCTGCTTCGTTTGTATCGAACGGGGAACGAGGTGGGCGTGGGCCTATGGTGCGGCCGCGGGTGAGCTGGCTTTGCATTTCGCGTCGCCACGCTACATACGCCGTTCGCTCGCCCCGCCCAGCCGCGCTCACTCGCGCCTTGCCTTGGAGCCTCCGTTGTGGCTTGTCTAGTTGGCCGCTATAGAACCTCGGCAAATGCACGCGAGTTCGTCGCATCCAGTATGGCGTGACTTTGCAAGTATTGAATCGGCATCTTCAATAGATCCTACTACCTCCGTGCTCTGGTTTATTGGTCCTATTATATTTCATGTCAAATTTTAATAATAGAATGAACTAACAAAATGCTCATGCATGTGACACAAAAAAATATATTATTGAAAACTATGTTCAAATACGAATCCAACGATATAATTTTTGTTCATGAAGTAATATTTTATTAGTTAAATCTTTGATCGAAATTTGACACAAACTACAAAGGGGACCTATAAACTAGGACGGGTAGTGGAACTTAGAGCAACTCCAACGCGCCGACCCATTTTCGTCCGCGTGTGTCCGTTTGGGTCGTCGTTGATAGAAAAGTCGGCCCAACATGCCGACCCAAACGGACGCACGTCCGCCGGACGACCCATTCCTAGGTCGAATTCGGGCCTCGTTTGCGTCGGCGCAGACACGAAACGGACGCATGTGACGCCCGCCTACTCCTCTCCTGGCTCGCAAGTCAGTGGCACATAGGCCATCTCTTCCACCCCCATCGACAGCAAACCCTCGCCGCCGCCTCCCAGTTCCGGTGCCCCTGCCAGCAGTCTGCACCCACACACCTCCCCCGCACGCCGCCACCACCGTCGGGCCACCGCAGCTTCCCCCCACCCCAACCCAACCCACCCCCGACATCGCCACGAGCACGAAGTTGCCACCCTGCGGCCCCGGACAGCTCCTTCGTCCATCGCCGCCACGCTCGTCCGACGCAGCCAGGCCAGCTTCTTCGACGACACCCGCAAGTTGTTCGACAGTTTGCCCCCAAGGTACAAATAGGCTCCGCCGACGAGTTTTTTTCCCACAATTTCCTCTGCGACTTTGATGATTCCTCATCCGACGATGAGGAGATGGTGGTTGTTGTGTTGGTCGTCCATGACCACCTTAGTAGGCAGCGGCCGTTGTTTCAGGACTCGATCCCGAGGCGCACTCCGGCGTTGAATCGCAACCGAGAGAGCGGTCATTTCCTTCCTTGGAAGGAATACTTTGAGACACCCAACCCGCTCTTCAAATATCACCAATTCCGACGTCGTTTTCCATATGTCTAGGCATGTTTTCAACCGTATTCGGGAGGGGGTGGTCAGATACGATAAGTATTTGAGTGCAAGGAGGATGCCCTTGGAAAGATTGGCTTCTTCTCTTATCAAAAATGCATTGCAGCTATCCGGATGCTTGCATACGGAGTCCCAGATGATCTCATTAATGAGTACGTTTGTATGAACAAGTCTACGTGCCTAGACTCCATGTACAAGTTCTGCAAGGCTGTGATTGCAGTGTTTGACCCTAAGTACTTGAGAGAGCCAAATGCTAAAGATACAGCTCGCTTGTTGGCGATGAATGCTAGCAGGGGCTTCCTAGGGATGCTTGGCAGCATAGTCTGTATGCACTGGGAGAAGAACTGCCCTTCTGTTTGGTAAGGGCAGTATAGGGACTGTCTCAAGGCTTGCGTTGTCATACTTGAGGTCGTGGCCTCACAAGATCTCTAGATTTGGCACTCTTTCTTCAGCATGGAAGGATCGCACAATGATATCAACGTGCTTCAACGCTCACCAGTTTTTGCAAGGCTTGCCGAAGGCAACTGCTCTCCGGTGAATGTTAACATCAATGGCCACAACTACAATAAAGGATACTACCTAGCTGACAGTATCTATCCTCAGTGGACCACAATTGTGAAGACAATCTCCAACCCTGTCGGAGAGAGGAGGAGATTTGCCCAAGAGCAAGAGAGTGCTAGGAAGGATGTCGAGCGTGCCTTTGGTGTTCTACAATCTTGATGGGGCATCGTTTGGTATTCTGGTAGAATTTGAAGCACCAAGAAGTTGTGAGAGGTGATGACTGCTTGTGTGATCATGCACAATATGATCATAGGGGATGAGCACCCGGAACGTATCTACGATCAAGGGTTCCGGTTCCAGTTCCAGGGTGACAATGTTGTGCCTAAGCATGGAGGAGCGGCAGCGTTTGCACAGTTCATCCAATTACATCATCAAATGCGTGATTGAGAAAATCACATTCAGCTGTAAGATGATTTGGTTGAGCATATGTGGGCTCATGTTGGCAATCAATAGATGTATCTTTTTTTAAGTGTATTTGAGACAATTTAATTTTTATTTGGCTTGTAAACTATGACATATTTATTTAGGTTGCGAAACTATGCTATATTTTTGTTTGCTTGTGAAACTATATGAAATGTGTAATTTTGTTTGAAAAACGTCGGCAAGCCGGCCACGCGGGCGAATATGGGTCAGCACACTGCCGACCCAAACCAAAAACAGGGCGGACGACCACTACTGCAAGATGCTGCTAACGTGACACTGTGATCAGAGACCCTTTGACAAAACTGTGTGCGATGCATTAATCACAAACGGTAGTGTAAAAAATCATCAAAAAAGGTGCAAAATGTTTGTAATGGTGAAGCCATCAAACACTGTTCAGATTTTTTTTGAGGAACTTCAAAAAAAAAATTGAGGAACCTGTTCAGATTTTAGTTGCGTGTGCGATGCAAGGCACACGGTCAATCCATTCGAACTGTTTGCGATGAGGCAGAACAACAGAAACGGGCAGCCATATCAATGTGTGTGCGATATACGGCATACAGTTTGCTCCGATGAACTGTTTGCTATTAGAGAGTGCAACAGAAACGGTTAGCCGGATCAAGGGGTGTGTGATATACGGCATACGGTTCACTCAGACAAACTGTTTTCGATTAGGGAACACAACAGGAACGGTTCAACTTAACAATATGTGTGTGATACGCGGCATACAGTTCACATGGATGAAATGTTTGTGATGAGTCAAAAGAACACAAATGAGTTGTGTAAACAAGATGTGTGTTATACTTGGCAAACAGCCGACTCGGATGAACTGTTTGCGATGAGAAATTACAACACAGATGGTTAATACAATTAGTTCGTGTATGATTTTGTGTGTACAAAAAACTTTGAAAAATGCAAACTAGTTGCTTGCGGTGGTTAGGAGTATCGCACATCATGCGTCTATGAGTACTCATGTGCGATGATTAGTAAGTTGCACATACGTTTCCTTATGTTAACATGAGTGCAAATTTGCAATATGGACAGTTAATATGCAAATGCCTTCTGGACATCAGGCACACGTTAAACCCAATGAACTGTGTACAATACTAATACTTTTCATGAAAATTTAAAAACTTGGGTAACAACATTTGAGTAACATATATATAGTGGTTACACTATTCGACAAAAGGAGGATCTGCGTAACACGGTTTTGACAACCATATGGTCCATATCTACATACTTAACATAGTAACAACTATCACATTTTATGAGGATAAGGGCCAACAACCATATGGTACATATCTACATACTTAACATAGTAACAGCTAGCACATTTTAAGAGGCTGAGGGCCAACAACCACAACTATCCGCTGGAAGCAGCTTAATCACGGCGACTCGGCATCTCGTCAATGAAAAAGAAGAGCCCTCATGTGCCTTGGTAGAGTATGAGTAGAACAGTGTCTCCAATTTTCCAATATGGATGCATTGCCACGACAAGCGAAAACTTGTTAATTTGAATGGTTCCATTTCTGCGGGAAATGCAGTACCTTGCAATCACTTTGGCGTTATTAGCAGGCACAAGTGTAATTCGACCACGCCGGGAAATCGATCCAGGAACTGCTACAGTGGGCAATTTCTGTTGAAATGTAGACCAATTGTAACATATTGTTGAAGAGATATATATAGTTCATGAACATCAACATTAAAATAAGACTTTTTACCAGCGTTTTGTGCACACAATTGGTCTTGCTCAATGTGTGCACCATAGGTATAATTAATCTCATCCAAAATCCAGCGTTAATACGTTGTGCTATCTCTGTCAGATTATCAACAAAGTTTATGACACGCTTCAAGTCCTTCTAGTGAAATTTGGTACGCTTAGTAACATACATATCGTTCACTATGCATCCAACATATCCTGCTTAAAAGGTGGAAAGGTATTATTTATTCAGAACATGGCAGAAGAATATATAGTGCGCATAAAATGAAATCACAGTTGGTTGCTTACATAAATTAGTCAGAACAAATACCCCGATTTTCCAAGTAATATGACAGCATGGAGAAAGTTGAAAGGATACTAACCTCGATCAGACTTTGATCGATTGATGATGTTGGGAAAGTAAACATCCATGTTAATTAGACCAGGCTGTGGTGTACGCACTAGAATTTTAGTGCCAACTTTCAGTTCATAACACTTAGACATTTTTCTCCAAAGGTCCGCATTAAAATAGGAGTGACCATCTTTATCAAGTTTTACGCTAACCGTCATTGTAAATCCATCCTGCGTTGTCAATACGACATCCTGGGAGTCATCAACAAAGTAAAGCCCAAGATTTCCTTCTACTCCTATTCTTGCAAAGCAAGGGGTGTACTGCTTGAAATGAAAATTAAGATCGTAAATTAGATATATTGAAATAACAGAGCAAGATGCAAATATGGGAGTAACTGATAGAACAGATCAATATATAGATGAAAGCAAAGTATAAAAATATATAATTAAAAATAGATAATGTAACAAATATATGATGCAAATATATAGATAATGTAGCAACAGATGGTGTGTGTTCACAAATTTAGACCATGCCGACCGTGGTAGGTTGAGATTGAACATACCGAGTGTTGGGGATATAACTGTTGTGTATGACCCCGCCCAGGAGGGGCTGGGTCATACCACTAGCGGTTCATAATGAGAAGGCCCAAGAAGATGTTGAAGATGACCGTTCATGAAGCAAGCTTATTGAAGGCCCAAGACCCGGAGGAGACTTGAGGCCCACAGGCATAAACCGCCATATGTTCAACTTGCATGTTAAGGAAAGTTTAGTTCTATCATCGAGCCGGACACGTTGTGTATGAGCCGGTCGGGACTCTTTAAGCCGCCGGGCATCAGCCTGTGTATATAAAGGGGTGACCCGACGGCGGGTTAAGGCAAGAAACAACAAGTCGAGAACTAGGTCGAGCGTATTCGCTCCCTAGTAATCGAAACCCAACAATACAACCTAAAGCAGGAGTAGGCCTTTACCTCGTTGCGAGGGGCCGAACCTGGGTAAACTCTCTGTGTCCCTTGTCTTGTTTTAACCCCTTCAAGCTAACTACGTTGCGATGGCTCCACACCTAAGTCGTCATGCTAGGACATCTGTCGTGACGATTCCACGACAGTTGGTGCCCACCGTGGGGCCAGCGCACAGTGGTTTCGAGTTCTTTAAGGGAAGCTTCACAGGGCTCAAGGGATACGCTGTGGGCCGGATGACCAAGACTCGTCGTGGTAAGATCTACATCGACAACGCAGGCTGGGGCCCCGAGGCCAGCTCAATTAAGTACGGGTACCGGGTCCCCTTCGGCGGAATTCATGTATTCATCGACAAGATTGGTGAGTCGGGAGCTGAGCCGGACACCTGCACCGACATCGTCGAGACGGCTCGGTGCGCGCAAGCCGCCAAGGTTCAAGCCGCCCCGAAGCATGTCTTTGTTGGCTTTACTCAAGGAGTCGATTTGGAAGGGGGATCTGAATCCGGAGGTGAGACGGCCGTCTATTCAGGCGATGAGTCCTCAACCGGCGAGACCAATTCCATGTATCAGGTTCAGGATGGTGTGTTGGGGGCTGTTCCAATGGTGATAGTATTCCGGACCCCTACGAGCCACCAAACTGGGTTGCGATATTCATGGCGGGTACACAGGCAGGGCAGAATTCTTCAACTGCAGCAGCAATGATTTCCGGGTCAGCAACGACAACGACAGCCATGGCAAAGGCCCTGTGCGCCCGCCGGCTCAAGTCTTATCTGATCTGTTGGATACTCTGGCAACATTGTTAACGGCGGAGGTAACCCCGGCGAACCAAACTCAGCATGCGCGGACGTTGCAAAGTTACGTGACGAGATAGCCCAGGCTAAAGAGGATCTAAACGCTGAGAACACCTAGATGGCGACGGAGCAAGCCGCCTTGGAGAGGGAGGCGGAATGGCTTCGGCAAAGAACTTTCGCTTGAGCTTGGACCGGGACGCATCAAACCCTGTCTTCAACAGAAGGCATGTGAGTCGGTTACCACCGGTTTACGATGCGAGGAACCTTTTCAACACGCATGGGGCAGGAACCAGTAACCCACCTGGTGTGGATCGAGCCATTGAGGCACCGGGGTTGGAGCACCGGTTCAGCCTCGTGCTGCAGACCCCCCATGTTTGAATTTGACCACTCCTCAGCATGTTCCGACGCCCCTGGGTCATTATTCTAATCCTTTGGATAACACGATAGCTGCGGCTACTCGATTGGCGGCTCTCCCGGTTCAGGATGAGTCGCCAGCAGCGATGGAAATATGGAGAGCCGGAGAACTTCTTTAGACAGCGGTGGCTCAACATACGGCTTATTTATATAGTCGTGATCGGATTCACTCAACCCCACATCCAAGCCGGAGCTATAGTAGGCACATTGATGACACGGCTGTATCGAGTAGAGAGCAGCACCGCAATCAACCCCGCCAGCCTGACCCACCATGTGCTGGTAATGATGCTCAGACTCTGGTGGACCAAGGCAAAGCATGGCGTGAGGCGGAGTTGGCGGCTCAGTTGGCGGCTCAACAGCAATCTCCGGTTTATCCATCAGCGACTGTAAGTGCATCTAGTGCCCCTTAGTGATTTTGGTGTATTGAAGACTTATAGGTTAAGGGACTGATGCGTTTGTGAGTGTACACAGGTCTATCAGTCTATGAGGAGTTTGATATTTACAGAGAAAGTCGACCCCTAAAAATGAAGTTCTTCAACTGATGACTTTGTGTAAGGGCATATTTATCCCTTAGGTGTTTTGGTGATTGATGACAGTGCTTTTGCGGACTAATCATGTGCCTTGAGTCTCTAAGATACTTCATCACTAGGCACGAGACGATTCGGTGCCCCTCGGAGACTATTGGAGTCGGCGTTGTTCTACGTTTCTCTTTGGTGGATTTGAGTCGTAGGAGAGCCGTACTATTAAGAGGGGGTCCGTGTCGGAAAGGTTTGGGTGGAATCAACACGTACACTTATCCCTCCTTTCCCTGCACTTTGGAGCTGCCCTTCGTTATCTTGGTTGTGCGAAAACCTGACGACTACTGATGTACTTGCGGTAGTACCGCAAGTACAATGATAGTACCACTGCATGTCACGGTAGTACCGCCCCTCGGAGCGGTAGTACCGCGGCACCGAACCTAGTGCGCTTCAAAGTGCGGTAATGCGGGTGGATGTAATTTTTACATCCGCGCCCTCCATGGTAGTACCGCTCGTCGGTAGTGATAGTACTGCTTGAGGTCCACGGTAGTACCGCTCCCTAGGAGTCGAGTACCGTGGCCCTCCTACCTAGTACCCATGTGTCACGGTAGTAAGCGCGGATGTAATTTTTACATCGCGCCCACCACGGTAATATCGCGCCTCCGGCGGTAGTACCGCGTCGGGTTTTGTACCACCCGGTTTGGTGAAGTAGGCATGGATGTAATTTATTTCATCGCGCCCTTCGAACCGTGTTGGCGGTAGTACAGCATAGCGTAATCTTGCCCCTAGTCGACTAGTTCCGGCTGTGCGGCCGTCATGTAGTACCGTGCGTCTCGGGCTGAACATGTGGATAACGGTTGGATTTTTCCCACGACTATATAAGGGGTGTCTTCTACCTCTAGTGGACTACCTCTTCCACCTCTAAGCTCCATTGTTGCTCCAAGCTCCATTTTCGCCCGATCTCTCTCCCTAGCCAATCAAACTTGTTGATTTGCTCGGGATTGGGCGACAAGGGCCCGATCTACACTTCCACCACAGGATAGTTGATTCCCCCCACTTATCCCTTGCGGATCTTGTTACTCTTGGGTGTTGAGCACCCTAGGCAGTTGAGTCACCTCGAAGCCATACTCCATTGTGGTGAAGCTTCGTGGTGTTGTTGTTGTTAGGAGCCTTCGATTGTTGTGGAGATTGCCCCAACCTTGTTTGTAAAGGTTGATCGCCGCCTTCAAGGGCACCAATAGTGGAATCACGGCATCTCGCATCGTGTGAGGGCGTGAGGAGAATCTGATGGCCCTAGTGGCTTCTTGGGGAGCATTGTGCCTCCACATCGCTCTATGAGACGTACTTCCCTTAAAAGGAAGGAACTCCGGTAACACATCCTCGTCTCCACCGGCTCCACTCTTGGTTATTTCGTGCCTTTACTTTTGCAAGCCTACTTGTCCTACATCCTTGTTGCTTGTATGCTAGTTGTTTCTTGCTTCATATAGGTTGCTCACCTAGTTGCACATCTAGACAACCTATTTTGTTGCAAAGTTTAATTTGGTAAAGAAAAGCTTAAAAATTGTTAGTTGCCTATTCACCCCCCCCCTCTAGTCAACCATATCGATCCTTTCAATTGGTATCAGAGCCTCGTCTCTTTTTAAGGACTTTACCGTCCAAAGAGTATGGTTGATGTCGTAGATGAGGTGGGAGAGCACTCCGGTGCGAATCCGATCTCATCTACGGGAGATGGGGGTAACTCGATCTCACGTGAGGAATTCAATGTGGCCTTGGAAACATTGAAAACCTCCATGACGACCGAGGTCAAGGACATGTTTAAGGAATTCCTAGAAGGACTTAAACAATCTACCTCGCCGATGAAAGTGGGTGATCCCACCAACAAGGTGACGGATGCTCCCTCCGACAAGGGGGAAGCTAACATTGATAAGAGTCCTTCTATTAGTGGTAGAAATGGTACCGGCATCTTTGCCCATGTGGAACTGTCGGTGTACTAAAGTAGGGGTACCTTAGTATCCCGAACTTGTGCACGGGCAGTCGCAGCGCCCAGCGGCAAGGCTTGTCGGGCGTCCGCCAAGATCCTCCGTAGCTCATATTGATGCCATTCAAGAACAAAGTGTTTTAACTAAGAAGACAAGGCCCGGCAAGAGGAGCTTGCCGGGAAGGACAAGGCCCCGGCAAGAGGAGCTTGCCGGGAAGGCCAACCAAGGCGTTTCAAGAAACTTGTCATGACGCGCCAAGACGTCCGGCAAGACCCGACGAGCGACAAGCTTTGGGTGCGACAAGACAGCCGATCGCGGCAAAGGCGCTTGCAGCAGCAAAGCCACCACTCTGCGCCCATGCTCCGGCGCATCCGTCGGCGATGTCGCCGCAGACCATCCCAGTATGCGTGGCGGAAGTCAGGCAGCCAAGCGGTGCGAGGTGGCAAGTGGAGATGACGAGAAGGCCATCGTGGCAAGCGGTGGCGCCCCAAACGGTCGTTTTCTGCACTGTTTGGGTGACCGAACGGGCATTAAATGCCCTTGTCCCTGTCGTCGAGTTAGGTAGGGTGCTTTGTAGATAGCAGTTGTACCAACCCCTCTTTACATTTGTACCCCATGCTGCGTTGCCACAGCCGGTGACCCTTTAGCCTATAAAAGGAGGCCCATGCGCAACGTAGAAGGGGTTCGACTCCTTCGAAACTACAGAATGCTCACGGTCTTGAGCAAGAACATAATACCACCACAAAGCAGCAGTAGGAGTTTTATCTCTCCGGAGAGCTCCAAAGCTGGGTAAAAATCCCTCGCGTGCTTCGCCTCGATCTGCTCTTCGTGCGCCCTCTGCTCCCTGCCGGACCGAAAAGGGGCCCTGCCCCATAGGTGCTCGTTTCCCACGACATCTTTTGGCGCGCCAGGTAGGGGGCGTCGAGGTTGAGCGAACCTGATCCGGTGTTCACGCGCGCTACATCATCGTCTTCATCGACATGCCACCGAAGAAGAAGGCTTCGGAGGTGGTTGGTCCGTCTGCGTCGATTCCGCCGCCACCGGAGCAAACGGGCGGTGGAGTAGACGCCGGCGGAGGAACGGGCGCCGACAGGGGAGCTCACATTGTCACCAGATCCAAGGACAAGGCCCCGCAAACTTCGGCGTCCGTACATGCACCGCACCCCTCTCAGGAGGCGCGGGATCGACAACGCCATGGTGCTCCTAGCACCGTACTCGCGTTAGAACAAGGCCAAGCTGGCGGATCGCGGGACACTCCAGGCCAACATGCACGCCAACATGTTGGCGCGAGCGTGGCACGGTCGCCTGGACGAGATGTTGCTCCAACTAACACTGTTAGAAGTTTGAGCATATCCCGCTCCTCGCGTCGTTCGCCCCGCCGAAAACCCGGAAGAAGCGTTGGCGAGCCCCGCTGCTACTAGATTACCCTCGGCACGGACAAGATCGGCGGCGGAGGATCACCATCGAGCCTCATCGGCCGCCTAGCGGCGACACTCCCGGCAACCGAAAGCACGTCGAAGCAGCGGCAAGACGCCAGCGCAAGCCGTGGCGACAAGACCGGTGGGGTGCAACCACATGCACTCCCGCCCGAAGGCCAAGATCGCCGACTTCGCGGGCTAACCTCGACACCGACTCCACCGCGTCGCCGGACCCGCGAGCCGTCGCGATCAGCGCCAAGTTCTCCAAGAACGACGACAAGAAGACGCTCGTACTCGCATCGAGCGTCAAAGAGAAGCGCGGCGTCAGTCAGACCAGCGCGCTGGGACCACCGTTGATATGCATGCGCCAGGGGAACCAAGCGACTTGCCGTACGCGGTAGGTTGCCCTGCGTTCAGTGAGCTGTGGCAAGTCCAGTGGCCCAGTACCAAGAACTTCAAACCAGATGTACCGGAGAAGTATGATGGCAGATTGCATCCGTCGGAGTTCCTCAGCATCTACACCATCGCGGTGCGAGCTGGGCGCGCGAGAAGATCCTCGCCAACTACTTCCGGCGGTGCTCAAGCCCAACGTTAGATCTTGGCTCATGCACTTGCCGGACAACTCCATCTCCTCATGGGCGGATCGGTGCCATCGGTTTGTCGGCGCCTTCACAGCGCCACAAGCCCCATGGCCGAGAGAGCGATCTTCATCTGCGCCGCCCGAAGGAGGAGAACCCTGCGCAAGTACATTCAAAGATTCAGCCAGTGCGGCGCAACATCCCGAGCGTCCACCCGGCGCGGTTATCGGTAGCGTTCCATCGAACGTCGCGTAATCGCAGGATGAGGAGGAGATGGCGATGTGCAAAATCAGAGATGTCAGCGAGCTCTACGCTCTGGCCGACAAATGCGCACGTGCTGAGGAGGGGAGGAAACTCCCCGGAGAGAACGCAGGAGCAGAAGGATCTGACAGCGAGGAAGCCGCCCCAGCAAGGAAGAACCGGAGGCATAACAACAGGAAGCGGAAAGCTAAAGATGTGCTAGTTGTCGAGCAGTCCGGCAACGGAGGTGGCACCGAGAAGGACAAAACTGGTAACTTCGGCGAGGCTGTGGTGGCTGCCGACAAGCAGGACGGCTCCGGCAAGCAGTACTACAAGATCCACCGCACTAAGGGCCATGATCTCCAGACTTGCAAGAAAGTTGAGCAGCTTGTTGAACTGCAGAAGGCTGAATACGAGCGACGCGACAAGGAGAAGGCCCAAGAAGGTGGAGGAGGATCCGGCAAGAAGCGTCCCGCCCGGGGAGGGCGCCGCGGCAAGGCTAAGCAGCGGCAAGGAGACAGGCCTCCCCGCGGCCGCGACAAGGATGAAGACGAAGACGAAGATGAAGAGATGGATGAGGATGAGACCGACGAGCAGGAGTTTCAGAAGGCAACAGAGGTTTTGTGCGTCGACGGCGGTGCTTCTCTGCATACTTTGCACCGCCAGCTCAAAGCAAAGGTGCGGAGGTTAATCTTGTGGAACCGTCGGTTGAGTCGCGCAAGCCTCGAAGTGGTCAAGACGCCTATCATCTTTGATGTTGAGGATCACCCTGATCGCATAACTGCGGTCGGGTGCTTGCCGATGTTGGTTTCACCAACTATCCGCAACCTCAAGGTCACAAAGATGCTGGTTGACGGCGGGGCCGGCTTGAATCTGATCTCCTCCGCGGTGCTCAAGAAGCTCCAAATCCCCGATAGCGAGCTCGAAGAGACCGGCACTTTCCAAGGAATCAATCCGGGAAGGAGCAAGCCGAAGCGGAAAATCACACTACCAGTGACATTTGGCAGTGAGCTGAACTTTAGGACAGAGAAGGTCACCTTCGACGTTGCTGATTTCCCATTGCCCTACAATGGGATACTTGGCCGTCCAGCGCTCGCCAAGTTCATGGCAGCCTCTCACTACGCCTACAACATGCTCAAGATGCCTGGTCCGATAAGTGTCATCTCTGTCCCTCGCGACAAGAAAGATGCCCTTATTTGTACCGACAAGATCTACCGGGAAGCAGCAGCCGCAGCAGATCGCAAGACACTTGCCGCTGAAGCTCCCGGGGGGAAGAAGAAGACCAAGTCCGGCAAGAGCAGCTCTGATGCCCACTCTGGCAAGCGCACCTCTTCGGAGTGCTGCGCTACCGTCGAGGACGCACCATCGAGCTCCACCGGCAAGTGCAAGAAGGCAAAGACAGCTTCACCAGAGACCAAGAAAGTGGCCGCTAAGGAGGACGGCACTGGTGGTACCTTCACCATCAGTGCCACGCTTGACCCTAAATAGGAAAGCGCGCTCATTGCTTTCCTGCGGGCGAATGTCGATGTGTTTGCATGGCAACCATCTGACATCCCCGGCGTTCCCAGGAAAGTAATTGAGCACCACCTTGCCGTTTGTCCTCATGCGCGGCCCGTCAAGCAGAGAGTCAGGAAACAAGCAATGGAGCGACAAGAATTCATCGCAGAAGAGATCAAGAAGTTGGAAGCAGCAGGCCTTGTCCGAGGAGTACTCCATCCCACGTGGTTGGCCAATCCTGTAGTCGTGCGCAAGGCAAACGGGAAATGGAGGCTTTGTATTGACTTCACTGATGTTAATAAAGCTTGTCCCAAGGATCCATTCCCCTTGCTGCGCATTGACCAGATTGTCGACTCCACGGCAGGATGTGATTTGCATTCGTTTCTTGATGCATACTCAGGATATCATCAGATCTTCATGGCAGAAGAGGACGAAGAGAAGACCGCATTCATTACTCCTTGTGGCACGTACTGCTTTGTACGGATGCCTTTTGGACTAAAGAATGCTGGTTCAACATTTGCAAGAGTAGTCAGTCATGCTTTTGAGCCACAGTTGCACAGAAATGTAGAAGCTTACATGGATGACATAGTGGTCAAGAGCAAGGACAAAGAAACTTTGGTCCAAGATTTGGATGAGACCTTTGCAAATCTGCGCAAGATCAATCTCAAGTTGAACCACGAGAAGTGCATGTTTGGAGTTCCTTCCGGCAAGCTTCTCGGGTTCTTTGTATCCCAGAGGGGGATTGAAGCCAATCCCGACAAGATCAAGGCCATTGAGCAGATCGAAGCACCGAAGCACGTCAAGGATGTGCGAAGGCTTGCCGCCGCGTTCTTTGCTCAAAGAAGTTCATCTCTAAGTCTGCTGAAGCGCCGCCATTTTCAAAATTTTGAAAAAGGCAGGTCCAATGAAATGGACTCAAAGCGGAGGCTGCACTGAGACTTGAAGAGATACGTCCTCCACTCCAATACTTGTCGCACCTAAGCCACAAGAGAAGTTGCTGCTGTATCTGGCGGCAACCAATCAAGTGGTTAGTGTTGCGTTAGTAGCGGAGAGGGAGGCGGATGATGAGCCAGCAACCACGGCAAGCGAGTCCTGCGACAAACAGGGGGCTTCCCCGACAAGCTCTGGTCCCGACAAGGATAGATCTGTGCAGCCACAGGAAGAGAAACAAAAGAAGATGGTGCAGCACCCAGTTTATTTTGTCAGTTCCCTTCTATAGGGGGCTAGGTCAAGGTACTCTGGTGTGCAGAAGTTGCTTTTCGGCCTTCTCATGGCCTCGAGGAAGCTGCGCCATTACTTTCAAGCACATGAGATCACAGTTGTCACCCGCTTTCCGTTGAAGAGGATATTGCAGAATCCGAAGCAACAGCAGGATTGTCGAGTGGGCCTTTGAACTGTCAAGCTTTGGCCTCAAGTTTGAGAGTACTTCAACTATCGAGCCGAGCATTGGCGGAATTTATAGCGAGTGGGCGCCAACACGATGAAGAAACTCCGAGAGCGAGCATCCTGTCGAGGAAGCAAGCAAAGAATGGACCATGTACTTTGATGGTGCCTTTTCGCTCCAAAGGCGCCGGTCTTGAGCGTGTTACTTGTCGCACCCACCGGAGAGCACCTCAAGCACGTGGTCGGATGCATTTCCCCAAGGAGCAAGCGACAAACAATACCGCAGAGTATGAAGGCTTGCTTGCGGACTTAGGATCATGGCGGACCTTGGGATCAAGAAGCTTATTGTCGGGGTGACTCGTGGCTTGTCGTCCGCCAAGTGAACAAAGATTATCGAGTCCGTTGATGGAAGCCTACATTGATGAAGTGAGGAAGTTGGAAGAGCATTTTGACGGCTGCGGATGGAACATGTTCCGAGAGCTCGAAGCGACATTGCAGATGGCTCTGTCAAAATCGCCGCACTCAAGTTGCTCATGGAACCGTGGATCTTTGTGCTCAAGTGACTCAACCATCTGTAACACCATCAACCGGACAGAGCAAGAAGAGGAAGTTGATTTCGGTGACTACTTTCCATTTGAGCTCCCGAAGCCGCCGCCAAGAAGGTCCCCAAGATCAACACCAAGAGTCCGAGGAGCGATCTGCTCCGACAAGCCTTAGGGTTTGTTTCGTTGAAGCAGACGCTCCCGACAAGTTTTGCTCCGGCAAGCTTGCCGGGGAACATCAAGCTCCGACTGAATCACAGATTCTTGCCGTAGAAGCGGATGTTCCCGCAGCGGCATTTGCGCCTTTAGTCCTTGTTGTCGAGCCGCAGGCTCTGGCATGGGCGCAGCAGATTGTCCGTTTCCTTCAGATAGGAGAACTTCCCGAAGAGCAAGAAGAAGCGGAGAGAGTAGCCCGGCAATCAAATGGACAGAAGCTGTTGGCGGAGATACATGGATGCATATGTGGTCATCATATTGGCGCAAGAGCACTTGCCGGCAAGGCTTTCCGGCAAGGTTTCTTTTGGCCGACAGCCCTCCAGGATGCAACTGCACAAGTAACCAAGTGTGAAGCGTGCAGTTCCACTCCAGCAGATACATCAACCAGCTCAAGCTCTCCGGACAATCCCTTTATCTGGCCATTTTTGATGCGGGGCTCGACATCCTCGGCCCCTTTCACGAAGCTGTCGGGGCTTTGAGTACTTATGCGTGGCGATCGACAAGTTCACAAAGTGGCGAAGTGGAAGCGATGAGGAAGGTGGCAGCACGATCGGCGATCAAGTTCTTGGTCGATTGTTTGCCGTTTGAGTCCCTAACAGATCATCACCGACAATGGCACACAATTCACGAGCCGCACCTTCATGCGAGACGTCCAAGAACTTGGCGCCAAGATCTGCTTTCGCATTGCTCACCGAGAAGCAACGGTCAAGCGGAGAGGGCGAACGCTGAAGTGCTTTGCGGGCTTAAGACCAGAACTTTCGACGAGGCTGCACAAGTGCGGAAGGAATTGGATCGAGGAGCTGCGGTGGTTCTTTGGTCGTCGGGACGCCGCCAAATCGAGCGATGGCGGACACCTTTTGCTCTAGTCTATGGAGCAGAAGCAGTTCTCCCCACGGAACTCGTATACGGATCGCCTCGGGTGCTCGCTTATGATGAGCTTGAGCAAGAGCAGCTGCGACAAGATGATGCGCTGCTCCTTGAGGAAGATCGTCTTGATTTCTTTGTCTGAGCTGCTCGCTACCAGCAAGGTTTGCGTCGCTATCATAGCCGCAAAGTTAATGCTAGAAGTTTCGAGGAAGGCGACCTTGTTCTTCGGCGCGTTCAATCCGCCAAGAATTCCAACAAGTTGACGCCGAAGTGGGAAGGCCCTTATCGGGTGAAGCAAGTCACTAGGCACTGGCGCCTGTCGCTTTGAGACCGAAGATGGCTTTTCGGTGAGCAACTCTGGAACATAGAGCATCTTCGTAAGTTTACCCATGAGTAGCGGTTGCGGAACCCGCTGTTCGGCAACCACCTTTTGTACAAGCCTTGCCGCTGTTGCATGTAACCCTTTGTACAAAGCCGGGCGCAGATCCCGTGCATAAATAAAAATCATATGCTCCGCACATCTTGTCAAATTTCATGCCTTTTTCTTTTTTCGCATGTACTATCTGACACTTTGTGCAGCACTTGCCCCCGATAAGCAATAACGAGCCTTAAGGCTCCATATCTTTATTTTCTCTTCTTTCTTTTTCTCAAAAAGAAGGTTCCTTCGCCCACAAGTTCACCGGGGGGGGGGGGGAGGAGAAGATAATGGTGTGGACCAGGCGTCGTCCAAAGAAGTATAGCCTTGCCGGGACGCAGACGACAGAAAAGCTAAGTTGCCAAAGTTTGAGCACAACTAATTTTGAATTTTTTTAAAGTTATCTTCCTTGAATGACCATGCTTTGTATGGAAAACTTGTGCGCGGAGGAACCAACTCGTGGCTAGTTGCGCCCTTACTTTGTTTCGAGTCCGCTGAACAACGTAAGTGTGCTGCGACTAGTTCCGACAAGGTTTCTTGCCGAGGCAACACCGCCAAGATGGGCTCTTGACGTTCAGACTCGGCGCTCATGACAAGGGTGCTCATTGGCAAGTTCCCTAAAAGCGTAGGGTGAAAACATACAAGGGAGGGAATCAAGTAAAGGGAATAACATAGCAAATACTACCAAGAATAAAGTTATATTACAAAAAATGACTTGCCGCGCTCTAATAGATTGTTCCCGTAACATGTTTGGCAGCGGCAAGAAAAAGGAGAAAACACGCGGCCTAATCTACGCGGTCGCCATCAACCCTCCTAACTTCATTTACCTTGTCCACAATGGGTGCGACAAGGGCCTTGAGCTCTTCAAGATCAGCACCCGCCGGCAGCTTCTTGAGGACGTTGGTGAGGTTGAGGCCCGGATTGCGGAAGAGCACCTTCACCAACACCTTCTCCAAGACTCGCACAGTTCGCTGCGACTTCGTCACCAGCTGCCTTGGGATCCTTTCCCGGAGTTGCTGGAGAGCCGTCGCCACACCCTTGAAGAAAAGAGTAAGCTTGGCGCTGGGCTGGAGGTTCTCGTCGGAGGAGTACCCGAAGCCCGCCAAGTCCAGTTGCGCCAGCTCCTCGTCGATAACTGCAGCGATGTTGACGAGGCCCTCCGTCCAGAGCTCCACCGTAGCCCTGAAGGTGTTTTGAGTCTCGGCGGCCCTCGTTAGCAGCTCCTCGTTGGCCTTGATCTCTTTCTTCAAGTCCTCCTCTCGCTTCTTGGCGCCGTCCAGCGTCTCTGTCAGTGTGGCCAGCTTCAGCTCCAGATCAGCATTTGAGTCCTTGGCGGCGTTCAGTTCCTTGCCCTTGTCGGCAAGTTGGACTTGCAGATCACCATGAGCGAGGGCATCCTTCTCGCGTTCATACTGGGAGCGGCAAGCTCCTCATCCTTCCCTTCAGATCAGCCTCGGTGTGTCATCTTCACCTCAATTCCTTCTTGGCGGCCTCGGCAATTGCGGCGGCGTCGCCGCTTCCTTGGCGCCCGCCAAGTGATTGCTCACGTGCGGCGAGCTCCTCTTCATAACTGTCCAAGTTGACCTTCCTCTGCGTCAGCTCGCCTTCTCGCGTGGACAGCCCCTCGGCGGCAAGCCGCTGTTGCTCTTCGGCCGCCTTCTCGAGGATGAAGGCCTTCGCGCCTCGACAAGCTCGCCCTCTCCTCCGCAATGGACGGAGGGCCTCTTGATTGCGGCTTTGGAGCTCCTCCGCATGCTTCTCTATGTCAACTCCGCCCGCGCGACAAGCGCTTCCAGACTCGGCTTAGCTTGCGGGCGCGTAGTAAGCGACACCAACCTCCAGAGCAGTTGCTCCTCTTCGACTTCGCCATCGCTGCTGCTTGGCGCGTCAACCTTGTCAGCCCTGCAGAGGCGAGCACTTCCCGTCAAATGCTTCTCCTTGGCGGCGCCACAGGCTCGGCGCCCGAGGAAGCTTGATGAAGACACCCTCGCCGGCCTTCAAGTAGGCGCCGGGCTGGGGCTCTTGAACCGGTCTTTGATCGGCGGCGGAGGGGTCGGCGGTCGGTGTAGCGCCTTGCGCTCCTGCGCCCTCGGGGTCGTTAGTACGATCGCCGGACCCCTCGCCAGCTCCTGCGCCAGCAGCATTGGCGGCCTCTTCGCCGGCGGGATTGTTAGCGCCGGCCTCTTCCTCGGTAGCGGCAGCATCATCAGTGTTGCCGCGTGCATCCTCCTCGCCGGTGGCCTCGGTCTCCATCGGATCTGCGGAAGGGGGATCTGGAGACAGGAAGAGGAAGAAAAAGTCAAGCAAATATCCAGAAAGAAGACCAGAAGAAGAAGAACCCAAGGGAAAATTTCCGACAAGGAGGGTTACCTGTGCTGGGCTCTGTGGTCATGGGCTCCACCACCGAAGGTTCGCTGGTCCCGTCTCTTGCCGGAGAACTGCCCCTTGCCGGGGACCGCTCCCTTGCCGGAGAGCATTCCCTTGTCGGGGAATCATCCCTTGGCGGCGTGGTTGAAGCAAATAGCACCTCAGGAGCGGCTTCTGGTTGTTCCTGGTGAACTTGTTCTGCTCCTACACAAGAAAACCAACAATCAAGATATCAGCAAGGAAAGAGCACCCATGCGCGCCCCACAACAGGAAGTGAACAAATACTTACGCTGGGGGCTGCGCTGGGGGCTGCTTCGGGGAGAGGTTGCCGGGTCCATCAAGGTGGTCTCGGATGCGTCCTTTGTTGTCACAGCAGGATCATCCTCGATGACTACCACGGGGACCTTGGCCCTCTTTGCCGCTCTCTCGGCCAGAGTCCTGAAAAGGAACGAGGTTCAGAGGGAAGCAGATCAGATACAAGACAAGTAACAACAAGAATCGAAGAAATATAAGTACAACAAGAAGAAAGTCTTACTCCTCCTCCTCTTCTTCCTCCTCGCCAGAGCTCGGTAGCAGGGAGGTTGAAGTCGATACTCTTCAGTAGCGATGAGGCGGGGTAGTAGGCTCCCTTGGGCGCTTAGCGGGGCTGCGGCGGAGATCGAGTCTGGCGACTTCGAAGACCCGCTCCGATTGCGGCGCGGCATGAGATGCTCAGCAGCAGCGGTGCTTGTCGCGATGAAGCGTGTCCGCGGTGCTGCGGTTGTTGGCTGCTTGCGCTTTCTTGTGTCTCGATCCACGGAGGCGCCTTCTTGGTTGAGCTGGGGGCTCCGCCTGCGGCAAGCTACTCGAAGACGGCTAGTCGCTTGCGCCCTCGGCGGGCTCGCTCGCCTTGGCTTCGGGCTCTCCTTCGCCAACGACCTCCCCGACAAGGTCCTCTCGGTCGGCAAGGCTTGCCGCTTCGGCCGCCTCTGCCTCCTCCAACGTGAAACCAAACTCGCCCGCGGCGGCGGCCGCCGCTGCCTCTTCTGCCCTGGTGGCAATGTACCGCATCTCGTCATCAGTGGTGTCGCGGGTGAGGAGCCTCTGCTCGTCGGCACGGACCGCTACCTCCACCAAGCCGTCGAAGAATTGTCGCACGACGTCGTCGGAGGGCTCTTGCCAAGTTGGGATAATCCCGTGCGAGTCGCACTCCGGCATCATTGCACGGATGCGATCAAGCTGGGAGTTGTTGCCTGATGGGGCGGCGCCTGCGGCAGCTGAACCACTCCGGGTGGTTGGGGTCGATGTGAACAGCTCCTTGAGCATCCGTCCACCTCCAAAGCAGTGAAGTTAAAATTGAGGCTGGCGCAGCCTCATGATATCCGCGGGCCCCGAACAGCAGGCGGGCCTCCCTCTCTGCGCAGAGGGCGTCTGCGGCGAAGAAAATCCGCGCCAACAGCCCCAACAGTGAGCCCGGCAAGCCTGAGCCGCAAGATCCGGGTGGTGGCGATCTTCAGCTTAGCATCGTCCGCCGCCAGTGCGCTCCAGTCGCCGCCGCGCACTACTCGGGCTTGGCGCAAATTGGTGAATGGCTGCGGATCTGCGTCAACAATCCAGCACCACTCCACTCTCCACTCATCCCATTTGCTGCGAAGCTCCCCCTCCAGATATACCTCCTTCTTGCCGTCCCTCGAGATCCAGGCGATCCCGCCAGACAAGGGCTCTCCTTTCTCGACCCGGGGCATGAAATAGTGGCGGAAAAGGGCTACGTTGGGGTGGATTCCGACGAAGTTCTCGCAAAGGTGCACGAAAACCGCCATGGTCAGAATGGCGTTGGGGGTGAAGTCGAGGAGATGGAGCCCGTACGTGTTCATAATGTCGCAGAAGAAATCGGAAAAGGGCGGGCAGAGCCTGCAATAGAAGAACAAGGGGAAGAAGTAGTACCCTCTTGGACACCGCTTCGAAGTAGAAGCTTTGGCGGAGAGTGCTTGCGTGCGCGGATGCGCCCGCGTCTCCGTCGACCAGAAAAGATAGAACCACTCCTTAGCGCCAGCGGTGAGCTCGAGAGCGCTTCGCTCCTTGCGCAGCGCCTCAAGCCGCAGCGCCTCGGCCGACCGCACTCTTTCCGGTCTTGAGCCATAGCGAGGCGGTGGGGAAGAGCGGGGCATTGGTGGCGGCGGCGGCGGCGGGCGGCGGAGCGCTGCTCTCTTTCGGCTTGGGAAGCGGAGGGGAGCGGTGGAGATTTCTGAGGAAGGAACCGCAAGTGGCGAAGGTGGGGGAACGGCCCCTGTTTCCTCTGCTTATAAAGGGGGGAGGCGAACGTTATGCCTTTTTCGATTAAAGAATCGCCCACGATCTCTCCCACGACGCCGCATTCGACGCGTGCCGTTACGGGAGGGCGCGGTGGATACGGAATTAGATTTGGTATGGACCCAGGCCGCGCGTGCTCGTGCCCTATTTTGGGCCTGGCCCAACAGCGCTCGGCACCGTGTGTGGCCCAGGCCCGGGGGCTCCTGTCGGTGTACTAAAGTAGGGATACCTTAGTATCCCGAACTTGTGCGAGGCAATCGCAGGCGCCAATGACAAGGCTTGCGAGGCGTCGCCAAGATCCTCCGTAGCTCATATTGATGCCATTCAAGAACAAAGTGTTTTAACTAAGAAGGCAAGGCCCCGGCAAGAGGAGCTTGCCAGGAAGGACAAGGCCCCGGCAAGAGGAGCTTGCCGGGAAGGCCAACCAAGGCATTTCAAGAAACTTGCCGCGACGCGCCGCGCGTCCCGGCAAGACCCGACGAGCGACAAGCTTTCGGGTGCGACAAGACAGCGGTCGCGGAAAGGCGCTTGCCGCGGCGAAGCCACCACTCTGCGCCCATGCTCCAGCGCATCCGTCGACGTGTTGCCGCAGGACCATCCCAGGCGCACGTGGCGGGAAGCTGTGCAGCCAAGCGGTGCGAGGTGGCAAGTGGAGATGACGAGAAGACCATCGTGGCAAGCGGTGGCGCCCCAAATGGTCGTTTTCTGCACTGTTTGGGTGACCGGACGGGCATTAAATGCCCTTGTCCCCTGCCGTTAGAGTTAGGTAGGGTGCACTGTAGATAGCAGTTGTACCAACCCCTCTTTTTACATTTGTACCCCTGTCTGCGTTGCCACCTGTCGGTGACCCCTTTAGCCTATAAAAGGAGGCCCATGCGCAATGTAGAAGGGGTTCGACTCCTTCGAAACTACAGAACGCTCACGCTCTTGAGCAAGAACATAATACCACCACAAAGCAGCAGTAGGAGTTTTATCTCTCCGGAGAGCTCCGAAGCTGGGTAAAAATCCCTCACGTGCTTCTCCTCGATCTGCTCTTCGTGCGCCCTCCGCTCCCTGCCGGACCGAAAAGGGGCCCTGCCCCATAGGTGCTCGTTTCCCACGACAGGAACCCCCGGTTTATGGAGGGCCAATCCCCTCCACTCATTTGAATCATGCCGGTCCTCCACCTAAATATGAGAAACATGAAGATTTTGATTCTTGGGTCTATCGCTTTAAGCGTCATTTAAAACATGTGAACACTAACCTTTGGAGAATCATTGAAGAAGGTTTTTATCCTCATGACCCAAGCAACTTCATCCCTCGAGAAGCCGTGGACAATCAATTCAATGAGAATGCTCTCTTCATCATCCAAGATGCAATCCTTCCCGAAGATCTCCCTCATCTTCGACGCCATGTCATGGCTAAAGAAGCATGGAAATGTGTCGAGGGTCTCTATCATGGAAGTGCTAGCATTCAACGCTCCAACTATGAAGTAGTGTAAGATGAAGCCGATGAGTTTGCAATGAAAGAAGATGAAGAACCTCGTGAGCTCTTTCGAAGAGTGACCAAACTCGCGGTTGCACTTCGAGATCATGGAAGCAAGGACACGGATGACAATTGGATCAAGCGGAAGTTCCTCAAGGCCATGATGCCCTACAACAAGGCCATGTCCTCCGTCATTCGTCAACGACCGTACTTCCACTCCATGACCTCAAGAGAAGTGTTGGATGAGTTCGTTGCAATGAGCATCTTGGACAAGACCACCGACAATGCGGTGCTCCGTTCTCAAAGGGCAAAGAAGCCTAACCTTGCTTTGAAGGCCAAGGTTACTATGGAAGAAGAGGAAGAAGTGGAAGATGAGGAAAGCAACCCCGAAGACACCAAGTTTGATTACCATGAGCACATGGCCCTTGCTTCAAGACAATTTTGGAGCAAGAAGAGTTCAAGACCCAACTTCAACAAGAACAACTCAAGTGGCGTCAAGGACAAGCAACGAGTTAGAACTTGCTTCAACTGTGGCAATGTGAGCCATTTCGTTGCGGATTATCCTTACGAGAAGCGGGAAGACA
Organism: Aegilops speltoides; assembly: GCA_021437245.1. Taxonomy (NCBI): domain Eukaryota; kingdom Viridiplantae; phylum Streptophyta; class Magnoliopsida; order Poales; family Poaceae; genus Aegilops; species Aegilops speltoides. The sequence continues at coordinate 334,344,739 of CM038143.1, forward strand.
ACGGTGGCAAGTTCATCCGAAAAGATAAAGCTAAGTCCTTCCCCAACAAGAACAACTTCGCCAAGAAGACTCCCACTCGTGGGTTGGTGGTTCAAGAAGAATACCAAGAGGATGACGATGATGATGAAAATGAAGAAGCAATGGCCATGGCGTCCGTTGCCATTGCTACTACTCCCCGGGTGTCTCTCTTCGAATCACCCAACGAAAACATCACCGCCAGATGCCTCATGGCTAAAGCTTCAAACAAGGTAACCCCCAACATCACAACCACCATCATTACTAATCCCTCCTTGGAGGATTGCATTGATGAACATGTTGAGTCTAATGAGGAAGTGAATGAATTTGAGTCTTTTATGAGTAAGCTCAAGGGAAAGTCCAAGAAGCACTTTGTTGCTCTCTTGGAACAACTTGGAGAGGCCAATGACATGATCAAGGCTCACGAAGAAACCATCTCCAAGATGGAAGGTCATAGTCGTGACTATGCCGATGAAATATCGGATCTCTCTAATGCTCTTGAGGAAGAGCGTGTGCATCGTTTGACTCTTGAGGAGTCACACAATGATGACCATGCTAAGTTAAAGAAAGATCTTAATCATGCTCTTGTCGTGTCTCGTGTGCTAACCTCCGAGAAGGCTAAACTTGGGGTTGATCATGCTAGACTCAAAGAGGAGTTTGAGATACTTGACAAGGCCCACAAGGTCTTGAAGGGTACTCATGCTAACCTCAAAGAGTCTCATGCTCAACTCCAAGTTAAGATAATCAAAGAAAAGGCCACCTTTCCTCATATGGTATTAATTGATAATGCATGTGCTACTAACCCATGTTGTGAGCATGTGCATCTTGTGGAGGAGAATTCCAAGTTGAAGGATCAACTTGAGAAAGGCCTTGTGACTTGCATTCAAGGTGAGAAGAACCTCAACGACCTTTTGAGCAATCAAAAGGAAGTTGTGGCCAAAGAAGGAATTGGGTTTGCACCCAAGTCCAAGAGCAAGAAGAAGAAGAATAACAAGACCAAACGTCCTCCTCCTCTCAAACAAACGGTTGTGAAAGAGGGAGAGGGTGCTCCTGAGAAGAAGAAGGAGAAAGTGAAGGGAGTTGATGTCCAAAAGGGCAAAAGCATTTCCTCGAACAAAGCCGTGACTTTAACCCGTCATATGTGTTGTGCCGTGCTAGTGATGGACATGTTTATGCTAAATTTGTTGGTTCTTCTTATGAGTACATTGAATGGTCTATTTGGGTTCCCAAGACCCTTGTTACTAACATCAAAGGACCCATTACTAAATGGGTACCTAAAACCAAGCATTGATCTCATGTAGGTGTTTGCTTCCGGTGGGGGATCATGGTTGCTCGATAGTGGAGCAACAAATCATATGACCGGGAGCAAGGACTTGGTGGTGGACGTGCAAGAGATTCCATCTATGCCCACCAATGTCGAGTGGGGTGATGCATCACATTCTAAGGTATTGGGTCTCGGCAAGGTTGTCATTTCTCATGATCTAACGATCGAGAAAGTCATGCTCGTTGAGTCCCTTGCATTCAATTTACTTTCCGTTCGTCAACTTGCACTCATGGGCTTTGCTACATTCTTTGATATTGATACCGTGACCCTCTTGTGGAGCAAGACTCTTAAAGTAGCCTTTGTTGGGCATGTCGAGAACGGTCTCTATGTGATTAACTTTTCGAAGCGACCCACTAAGACCGCGACATGCCTAATGGCTAAAGTTGACGTGGGATGGCTTTGGCATCGCCGTTTAGCCCACGTCAATATGAGATCTTTGCAAAGTCTTCTCAAGGGGGACCATGTCCGTGGACTAACAAATGTTAGTTTTGCCAAAGATCGTGCTTGCAGTGCTTGTATCAAAGGAAAGCTTCATGAAAAGGCTCACCCTCCTTCAACCATCATCTACTCGAAGAGACCCTTGGATCTCCTTCACATGGATCTCTTCGAGCCTCCATCTTTTGATAGTCTTGGAGGAAGAAAGTATTGCTTGGTGATTGTGGATGATTATTCAAGATACACTTGGGTATACTTCTTCAAGAGGAAGAGTGAGACTCAACAAACCGTCATCGACTTTGCACATGAAGCTCAACGTCAACATGATGCAAAGATCTTGACAATAAGAAGTGACAACGGCACCGAGTTCAAGAACTACACATTGGATGAGTTTCTTAGTGATGAGGGGATCAAGCATCAATACTCTGCACCATATACCCCTCAACAAAATGGTGTTGCAGAGAGGAAGAACCGGACGTTGATGGATGCGGCAAGGACCATGATGGCGGAGTTCAAGCCTCCATACAACTTTTGGGCCGAAGCCATCAACACTGCATGTCATGCTTCCAATCGGCTCTATCTTCGCAAAGGCTTGAACAAGACTCCTTATGAGATACTCACCGGCAACAAGCCCAACCTCAAGTACTTCTAGGTGTTCGGTTGTAAGTGTTTCATTCTCAAGAAAGGTGTTCGTCTGTCTAAATTTGAGGCTAGAGCTCATGAGGGCATATTTGTTGGTTATGCTACAAACTCTCATGCTTACCGTGTCCTCAACAAGTCCACGGACTCATTGAGGCGATGTAACGTGGAGTTTGCGAAAATAACGGCTCCCAAGTGGAGCAAAGTGGTACTTGTGATGTAGGTGATGAAATTCCTCCCCAAGCCATAAGAAGAATGAGTATTGGTCAAATCCTACCCATTGAGGAACCCCTTGTGGCCGAAGGAGAAGGACAATGCTCTACTCAAGTAGAGCCATCACCTCATCAAGACCCACACGCTTCCGAAGAACAAAGTGAAGGCCCTCAACCTCGTGAACAAGACCAAGGGCAAGATCAACCTCAAGATGGTGGTGAACCTCTAAATGATGCCCAAGGTCAAGTTCTCCCCCTCGAGCAAGTTCAAGATCAAGAGCAACCTCAAGATCAAGAACAAGCTCAAGACGACGCTCAAGATGATCAAGTCAACCCTCCTCCTTCCACATCCGAGGAGGAATTGGAGCGTCGTGCTGCGAATATTGCTTCCAAGCTCACCACCCAAGGCCATCTCATGGAAAATGTGGTTGGAAGCCTAAGAAAGGGGGTAAGCACTCGTAGACAATTAGCAAACTATTGTGAACATCACGCATTTGTCTCTTGTGTTGAACCCCAAAAGGTCTATGAGGCGCTCGAAGACTCGGATTAGCTCAATGCCATGCATGAAGAACTCAACAACTTCGAGTACAACAAGGTGTGGAGATTGGTTCCAAGACCATCGGGGAACCACAACATCATTGGAACCAAGTGGATCTTCAAGAACAAGCAAGATGCTCATGGGAACGTCATTCGCAACAAGGCGAGATTGGTAGCACAAGGCTACTCCCAAGTCGAGGGTATCGACTACGGTGAAACCTTTGCTCCCGTTGCTCGTCTTGAATCCATTCGTTTGTTGATTGCTTATGCTTCCCATCACAACTTTAAGTTGCAACAAATGTATGTGAAAAGTGCTTTTCTTAATGGTCCTATAAATGAGTTGGTCTATGTCAAGCAACCCCCCGGGTTCGAGGATCCCTACTTTCTGGATCATGTGTATCAACTCGATAAGGCACTCTATGGCCCTAAACAAGCCCCACGTGCGTGGTATGACCACCTTACCGAGTTGTTACAAGATCTTGGATTTGAGGTGGGGCTAATCGACCCCACTCTTTTTACTAAGAAGGTCAACGGGGAGTTGTTTGTATGCCAACTATATGTTGATGACATTATCTTTGGTTCTCCTAACAAAGCTTTCAATGAGGAATTTTCCGCTCTCATGACCTCCAAGTTCAAGATGTCTTCGATGGGAGAGTTAAAGTTCTTCCTTGGTTTCGACATCAAACAAAGAAGAGAAGGAACCTTCATCAACCAAGACAAGTACACTCAAGACATGCTTAAAAGATTCAAGCTAAGTGATGTCAAGCCAGCTACTACACCAATGCCTACCAAGTGCCAACTTGACATCGATCCCAATGGTAAAGCGGTGGATCAAAAGGTATATCGCTCCATGATTGGCTCCTTGCTTTACCTTTGTGCATCTAGACCGGATATCATGTTGAGTGTGGGGATGTGTGCACGTTTTCAAGCCGCACCAAAGGAAAGTCACTTTGTGGTGGTCAAGCGAATCTTTCGATATTTGGCTCATACCCCAAACTTTGGCTTATGGTACCCAAGAGGAGCAAACTTCAAGCTTGAAGGTTTCACAGTTCAATTAGGCGGGAGACAAAGTGGATAGGAAGTCCACTTCCGGAGGGTGCCAATTTCTTGGTTGCTCTTTGGTAAGTTGGTCTTCCAAAAAGCAAAGTTGTGTGTCTCTCTCGTCCACCAAAGCGGAGTATGTGGCTGCCGGTAGTTGTTGTGGTCAACTCCTATGGATGAGGCAAACTTTAAAGGAGTACGGTGTCATTTGTGACAAAGTGCCTCTTTGGTGTGATAATGAAAGTGCCATCAAGATTTCTCTTAACCCGGTGCAACACTTCAAGACGAAGCACATTGAGATTCGGTATCACTTCATCCGGGATCACATTAGGCGAGGGGAGATCAAGCTCAAGTATGTCAACACTCATGATAACCTTGCAGATATTTTCACGAAGCCCTTGGATGAAGCAAGATTTCGCGAGTTAAGGCATGAGCTAAATATCATTGATTTGAGCAATGTGACTTGAAACCGTGCACCCCCCACCACACTCAACTTGTTGTCTAGTTTAGGTGTAGGCATGGACATAGGGGGAGTGTTGTTCTCTCAATGAACTCTCCCTCCCCCCATTATGCATAAATAGATCACCTCTTTCACATTAGCCATTTTTGATGGTACTTGTGCTTCAAAGACGAGTTTTGGTCATGGGCCCAAGGATAATTCTTCGCGGTGCCATACCATCCAACTCAAACATAGGTGGCTTCGGCCACCACCCTCTCTCCTCGAGAAGCTTTGTCGCTTGGTGGTTTCTTGTTGTGCTTTTACCTTTGGTCTTTGCGTGTCCTTGTGGTTTCTTGTGTGTGAAAAGTTCCCGTGCAAAGGCGTTTTCCTCTCGTGTTTGAAACCTGTGGTGACTTGAGCTCACGGTACTACATGACCAGCTACGGTACTACGCAGCCGAGCCCAGTACTATCGCTGGCGGGAGCGCAGTACTATCGTCACCACGCGGCAGTAATTTTTCTTGCCGCTGGTTGAGCAGTACTACCGCCTCGGCGCTGATACTTCCGCCCGAAGCGGTACTACCGCGATGATACGCGGTACTACCGCGCCGGTTCGCAGCGTGGGGATAAGGGCGGGCGGGGAGTTCTAACTCCCCATACCCATTCGTGTCCTCTCTCTCCGTCGCCTCCTCCTCTCCTCGCTCAAGAGCGGGCGGCGTTCGTCGCGGATCTCCTCCACGGCCGCCCTCCGTGATTCCGACCGGTGGGATCGTTCCCCATCACGTGCTCTTGCTATGGACCAAGGTTTTCCCCAACTCCTCTCCGTGTTGATTGTGTTTGGTGTTTCTAGGTTTTGGGGGAGGCTTGTGTGTTCTTGAGATTCATAGGCTTAATCTCTGCAAGAGTAGGATGAAGGAGCGTGGTATTGCATAGGATTCATAGTTGTATTGTTGTCTTGCGCTAGATCTGATCACCGTAGCACCGCCGTTGTTTCGCGGTTCTTTTCAGATTCAAATCACCAGTTAGATCTGACACGACGCGGTACTACTGCCCGTATGGCGCGGTACTACCGCTTGCATGGTACTACCGCCCTTCGGGAGCGGTACTACCGCGCCCTGTGAGGTACTAAGAGCTTACTTCTGCTCCAGCCACGGTACTACCGTGATCTCGCACGGTACTACCGCGTTTGGAGCAGTACTAACTTTTTAGTACCGCAGACAGTGGCAGTTCTACCGTGGAGGGATCTATCGCATGCCAACTTTCTCGTATGCCTTCTATGTGTTTCTTGTGCTTTATCGTGGCCTTTGCATTGATCTTCTTCGCATCTTTGGTGCTTTGCGTGTGTGTCTCAGGTAGTGTCTCTCGCTGGTCCAATCCCAGTCGTGACACTGGCTCCAAGCGTCTGCGCAACCCAGGAGAAGTTCCAGAGGGATCATCTGCCTCCAAGCGCAATGTCAAGACCTCTGCTAGCAAGCACAAGGAGCCCGCTAAGGGCATGGATGAGATTGGCCCCACTGAGTATGTTCGTCTCAGGCAGCTTCACCCTTATGTGCATCCGCGTTCCACTGTCAGAGGCTGTGAGCTGTTCTAGAACAAGACACAGACCAACATCTATTTGGATGTCATCAAGAACAAGCAGAATACCTATGTGGAGGTGAAGTGGATTGATATGCACCACATGAGGAAGGACAAGTTCCGTGACTACTTTGGAGAGGCTCTGGACTTGGTGGAGCAGTTTGGCATTGAGCATGTGATCTCCTTTCACCTGGACTATGACCCTGAGATTATCTGTCAGTTCTTTGCCTCAGTGTACTTTCACCCTAATGAAGAAAGGAGGATGACCTGGATGACCAATGGCCGCCAACTGTCTGCTACTTGGAAGGAGTTCATGGATCTGCTACAGGTTTCTGATGATGGGCTTAACACTCCAGTGGGCGTTCGCCCCCATGGCAATGCTGATTCTGCCAACAAGGACAAGCTTACCCCGTTCATGGTTGAGAAGGCGCTCGCCAATGGCAAGACAACTTTGGTTCTCAACCCCTTTCTGGATATCATGTACCGCATCTTCCGCAACTCCTTGTTCCCACGCATCGGTGACAAAGGCAAGGTTCATGCCTATATGGTGGATATGATGCTCATCTGCCAGGAGGCTCGTTCGACTCAGTCTCAGCCACTTGATGTCTCACACATCATGTGGTGTGAGCTTCGGTTTGCAGTGTTCAACCGCAAGGTGCCTATCTATGGGCCCTATCTGTTTTGGCTGATCTCGAAGACTTGGGAGAGGATGTACCCTGAGGAGGAGTTCCTTGCTCCAGATTGGATTCGCCATGAGCCCATTTATCTGCATATCAAATCTAACTGGGCCAACACCGCTACTCGTGCCGAGGCGACTGCTGCTAGGGCTGTTGTTGATGAGGAGGATGCTGGCGCCGAGGATGTTGCTGAGGGCCGTACTGCTAGGCCCTCCCAGAGTGTCTCTAGGCCATCATGGGCCAAGAAGTTGAAGGATAAGATGAAGTCTCTTTTCTGCATGCAAGCCAAGGGGTAGTACAGGGCTCACGTGGAGTCCAAGGAGAGTCGTCGCCGGCACAACAAGATCTTGCAGCTCTATGGTGAGGAAGTGTCTTGCGGGTCTGAGGAGCGCATCACTCCTGAGACCGAGTGGATGGAGAAGCAAGGCTACAGGTGGACTGATTCTGAGGAGGATGTCGAGGAGACCATTCCAGCTGCAGAGGAGTCCGACAGAGAGGATTGGGACGAGTTCTCTGCTTGAGCCACCTCTTGTGTGTGTAGGTGTCCTCTCTGCCTTTTTGGCGTCTCGATGCCAAAGGGGGAGAGAGTGTAGGGATTTGCGAGTTTGCGAGTCGTGTGTGTCGTGTGTTTGCTACTTTCTCAGTTGAACTATTTGCTGCTTTCTCGTTTGAACCTTGGTTATTTTACTTCGTATGGTGTAAGACATATGCATTCTATCTATCCTAGCAAGCTTGTGTTATATTGTGCTATCTTTATGCTATGCTATGCTTATTATCATGCTATGCTATGCTTATTATCATGCCTTGGTCTCTAAAATATAGGGGGAGTGTTGATCCTAGTCTGTGTGCCATGCAGTCCAAAGCATTCATCTAAAGTGCACACATCTAGGGAGAGCCCGTCTATATTTTAGAGAGGTGGGGGTTTGCCCCTGCTCTCAATTATCTTATCTATGTGCAAATCCCGTGTTGTCATCAATCCACCAAAAAGGGGGAGATTGTAAGGGCATATTTATCCCTTAGGTGTTTTGGTGATTGATGACAATGCTTTTGCGGACTAATCGTGTGCCTTGAGTCTCTCAGATACTTCATCACTAGGCACGAGACGATTCGGTGCCCCTCGGAGACTATTGGAGTCGGCGTTGTTCTACGTTTCTCTTTGGTGGATTTGAGTCGTAGGAGAGCCGTACTATTAAGAGGGGGTCCGCGTCGGAAAGGTTTGGGTGGAATCAACACGTACACTTATCCCTCCTTTCCCTGCACTTTGGAGCTGCCTTCGTTATCTTGGTTGTGCGGAAACACGGCGACTCTTGATGTACTTGCGGTAGTACCGCAAGTACAAGCGGTAGTACCGCTATGTGTCACGGTAGTACCGCCCCTCTGGAGCGGTAGTACCGCGGCACCCAGGCCTAGTGCCGCTCCGGTGCAGTAGTAGGGGCGGATGTAATTTTTTACATCCGCGCCCTCCACGGTAGTACCGCTCGTCCAATGCGGTAGTACCGTAGGGGTCCACGGTAGTACCGCTCCCTAGTAGTCGTAGTACCGTGGCCCTCCTACCTAGTACCGCGGTGTCACGGTAGTAGGCGCGGATGTAATTTTTTACATCCGCGCCCACCACAATAATACCAGCGCCTCGCGAGCGGTAATACAGCGTCGGGTTTTATACCACCCGGTTTATTGAGTAAACACGGATGTAATTTATTTCATCGCGCCCTTCGAACCGTGACTCTCGCCTTGCGGTAATCTTGCAAGGGGAGCGGTAGTACCGCACAGCGGTAATCTGCCCCTAGTCGACTAGTTCCGACTGTGCGACCGTCGTGGTAGTACCGTGATCCTCCACGGTAGTACCGCGCCCCTCGAGCGGTAGTACCGTGCGTCGCGGGCTGAACATGTGGATAACGGTTGGATTTTTCCCACGACTATATAAGGGGTGTCTTCTACCTCTAGTGGACTACCTCTTCCACCTCTAAGCTCCATTGTTGCTCCAAGCTCCATTTTCGCCCGATCTCTCTCCCTAGCCAATCAAACTTGTTGATTTGCTCGGGATTGGGTGACAAGGGCCCGATCTACACTTCCATCACAGGATATTTGATTCCCCCCACTTATCCCTTGCGGATCTTGTTACTCTTGGGTGTTGAGCACCCTAGGCGGTTGAGTCACCTCGAAGCCATACTCCATTGTGGTGAAGCTTCGTGGTGTTGTTGTTGTTAGGAGCCTCCGATTGTTGTGGAGATTGCCCCAACCTTGTTTATAAAGGTTGATTATCGCCGCCTTCAAGGGCACCAATAGTGGAATCACGGCATCTCGCATCGTGTGAGGCGTGAGGAGAATCTGATGGCCCTAGTGGCTTCTTGGGGAGCATTGTGCCTCCACACGCTCTATGAGCGTACTTCCCCTTAAAGGAAGGAACTCCGGTAGCACATCCTCGTCTCCACCGGCTCCACTCTTGGTTATTTCGTGCCTTTACTTTTGCAAGCCTACTTGTCCTACATCCTTGCTTGCTTGTATGCTAGTTGTTTCTTGCATCATATAGGTTGCTCACCTAGTTGCACATCTAGATAACCTATTTTGTTGCAAAGTTTAATTTGGTAAAGAAAAGCTTAAAAATTGTTAGTTGCCTATTCACTCCCCCTCTAGTCAACCATATCGATCCTTTCACTTTGTATTTCTGAAGACTTTCTGCAGACTTTGAAAGTGAAGAAATTGGTGTGACCTTGAAGACTTGGCAATCACTCGAAGAACATGAAGCGCGAAGACTTTTGTTTTCGTAGTTTCATTTTCTTTTTCTTGAGTCATAGGAAACACCGTACTGTTAAAGGGGGTCGAGGAAATACTACGGAAAAATTTCCATGTGATGCTCAACTCAAAATCCTACACTTACCAATCCCTTGAGTGAAGCCATTGGAAATCTCATACAGATTCGGTCATATTCTTGATGTTAGAGGCGAAGTTCTTACGGTCTCGAGGAATTTGTCCTAACTAAGGAGTTAGGAATTCACCGGTGTGAATTGCCTACAGTGAGAATATGATAGCCACGAGGATTTTGATAGTCAAAATTCCGACCGTTCTTGTGCTATGCGCTTGGTGTTCCAAAATATCTACCCACCTAACGGTCATATTAGACAAGGGCATTTATGTCTTATCATGTCGGGCTGCTCCTAGGCTATAAATAGTCGCCCCTTCAACCACTAGCTGGTTGGCTGCTCCGAGAGAAACCGACACTTGTCAATTGAGAGCATCCCATCCTCGAGGACTTTGGCGAAAATCATCAAGTGAGAAAACCCAAAACCCAACACCTACAAACCCAAAGTGATTGAGCATCATGAAGAGATTGATCTGCGTGGATCCGATGCTTGTTTCCTTTGAAGATGTGCTTCTTCCAGACGGTTAGGCGTCAAGGTCTAGAGCATCGGAGGAATTGTGGATCGCCGAGTGACCGAGTTTGTGAAGGTTCGAAGTCACCTTAAGACTTACCACGAGTGATTGGGCGGGTCATGTGACCTTAGCTCAAGGAGAATACGGTGAGGATGTGTGTGCTGATTTGGGTGTCCTCGAGTTTAAATACTCGGCCGCTCAACCCGGATGTACAAGCCGAGGCAGCAGTTGGAACTGGTCTACCAAATCATTGTCTTCACCAAGCTTACTAGTTCTATTTCCTCAACTCTTTCATTTCCTCATATGCATTGTTGTGTGCTGTTCATATCTGTTTGAAGACTTTGACTGGAGACTTTCTCAATTTCCTCAGATCAATTTCTTCAGTCTGTCCGTCTTCTTTCTTGTGTTATCCTGTGTTTGCGCTTTCTGTACTCTGTGCTTGTCTTCATTTCATCATGATGACTATGCTTGTGTTCTATTATGTTTACTTCTGAGTACTTATTCCGCTGCTAGTAGTTCTTCATTTAGGAATTTCCTCACCAGCAAATTCCTCAGTTAAGAATTCATAAAAATTGCCTATTCACCCCCCTCTAGTCGATATAACACACTTTCAGCGACTGTCGAGGCAGGAGTGACCTCTAGAACCTTGGGTGTGCCGTGTTTTATGTCGGCTCTACGCAATGATCGCTTGCCTAAGGATTTCAAAGTCCCCCGCAAGGTGCCTAACTACACGGCGGATTAGCCCCCAGAGACTTGGATTGAAAGCTATGAGATGGCTATGGAGATGCTGGATGTTAGTGATGCTGCATGTGCTAAGTATTTCACCATGATGTTGGATGGCCCGACTCGTACTTGGTTGAAAGGGCTGCCCGCTAACTCCATTGGGTCATGGGCGGAGTTGAAAAGGCGGTTTATTCAAAAATTTAAAGACACATGCAAGCAACCTATGTCGATTCTGGATTTGGATTCTTGCGTCCAAGGTGAAGGTGAGTCAACAACCAATTGGGTGTGCCGGATCTCAGCTGTTATACACTCATCAGACAGTATCAATGTCGGTTCAGCAGTCCTGATGTTAGAAAAGAATTGTCGTTTTCTTCTGCTTAAACAGAAATTGGGGCGGCTTAGGCGTAATTGCAATGATATGGGGGAGCTCATGGCGGCTCTCGTTAAGTATGCTGACTCTGATAGCACTAAAGACCCCGAGTCTGATGAGGAGAAGGCTGGGAAGGGGAAGAAGAGTGGCAATGCAAAGGGACAGCATCCAACAGTCCTCTGCTAGGGATACCCCGCCCCGGGGTTCCGTCGTGAAGAGATCCTTAAAGGAGTAAATGTGGGATCTAATTTCATCCGGATGTTCCGTGAGGGTGTCTCCCTCCCAGAGATACGGGATCGAGCATTTCCTACATCGTCCATTGGCGATCGCCTGAAAGTATGCGGTATTGGCATCACCCTCAAGCAGCCACTTCTGGCCCCTGTGTTGTTGCGAGAATAGCTCTTCACCCTTGAATATCTCCATCAACGAGGATTCAAGTGCGTACCACTGGAGCCAGTCGTCAGCCGAGAGGCCGGTCGAAATGGCCTCCGCATCTAGGGCCCTAATCTGATCCAACAACTCCCCTTTACGGCCCCGAAGGTCCACACCCAAGTTGGCTCCCCACCCTCGCATGAATTGGCGGGAGGTCTTGCTGCAATGATGCCATATGTCAGTGGCACAAAAGGACCTTGGCGGAGAAGCGGCAACTTCAGCCCACCGGTCCCGAACCATTTCAAAGAATCCTGACTGCAATAACCAGGATGGTTCAAAACAGAAGTGTCTCGCCCGTGGTGGCTCCCCTTCCACGGAGGAGAATAGCAAGGGAGCATGGTCAGATCCAATCCGCGTGACTGCCCGGAGCGAGAAGAGCGGGAACATAACCTCCCACTGTACAGACACTAGGACCCTATCCAACACACTCCGGATCGGGTCAGCCTGCTTGTTTGTCCATGTGAATCTAGCCCCTACACGGGCTACCTCCCGTAAGGCCATATCCGCAATGCAGTCATTGAACATGCGCATGCGCCGCCAGTCCATGTTAGGGGTGCTCTTGTCAGCCTCACTCCGGACATGTTAAAGTCTTTGGCCACCACTACAGGTGTAGTGCAGCGATCGACCTTATCCTAGAGCTCAGCCAAGAAGTCCGCTGACTGTCCGTGATCAGCCGGGCCATAGACGATGATCACCTCCCAGCTGAGGTTCAATCGTCGTTCACTGATGGACATGCTCAAGAAGAATTCCCCTCGGTCATATCCTCAACGGAGAACAAATCCTCCCGGACCCCCAACAGGATGCCCCCAGAAAGCCCTGCCGCCTGCAACCACTGCCAGGCGAACGTGTGTCGTGAGAGACCGTGCAACTCCTGGATGGTAAAGTCCTACCTAATTGTCTCTTGCAAACCAACTATATCTATCTCCTCCTGCCGGAGGTAGTCAATCAGTTGTCGCCTCCGACCGAGGTGTCCGAAGCCCCGTATGTTCCAACATAGGAGCTTCATAAAGGAACCATCGGTGTGTCACTAGGCCCCTCGGATGGGGCCGGATTAGCCCGCCCGCTAATTGCGGGACGGGGTACCAGCTTAACCGTGCGACCGCGGCGCCCCTTCCTAGCAGGGGCATCACCGGCCGTGACCTCCCCAGGAGGAAGGTCGGCACTAGCATCACACCATAATTGGTTGCTTGGTGGGGTGAAGACGAGTTGGCGGTCTTCCCCTCAGAGCACTTCCAGCTGAAGGGCTCCCGAGGGTACCAGACCCCGCAGACGCGTGTGTCGGACCCGCCACCGCTCCGGGCTCTCTATGCCCAGAGCCAGTGGTGGCAGCCGAGGTTCCCGCAGCCCCAAGCTCTGCGTGAGCCTGGGACTCTGCAAGTGTCCCATCCAACCTCTTCTTGGCGTAGATGGCCGAGATTTGTTCGAGACGAGGGCCCTTCTCGCCCCTAAAGATAATGTCACAATCCTCCGCAATGTCAGCGAGATGTGCAAGTGGAACCGAACCAAAAAATCGAAACCAGAAATAACACGAGTGGGGGATATAGTACCTGGAATGAGATCGCGTGCTGCCGCCCTCATGGCCGCCCTCTCTGAGACCGTCGGAACCCGACCGTCCGGGAGGGTCCGAGATAGGGACACGCGCGAACTCTATCTAGACGCCACGGACGGGGAGGAAGCTTCCACACCAGGCGCCACAATTTCCCATGCACAAGGGCCAGGACAAGAACCAAACTGACCCATGATCCACGGTTTTTTCTCGTAGAAAGTCCATGCGCACCGATCACCAACTGGTGTGTATAGGTGAGACTGATTACCGTTTGTTTGACAAGAAAGTTCCTATTGTGAAGCATCAGTAATTACTACTAACATTTTGTAGAGGATCACATGAGAGCCCACCACACATTGTTTTGTTTCAATTTAGTATTTTCTGAGTCGCAAAGCTACCGAAAGTTAAAAGTATGATTATGAGAATTCCTGATTCAATGCAAATTGATGTCCTAGTAGTTAGGTTGTCGGAAGAAACGTGCTAATTTGAGCAGTCTGTGCCAACAAATCAATCCTATTTTCAGCATCCAACGTCGAGCTGGCGACAAAACCATATTGGTCCAAGTATTCACATTTCATCCCAACAAACGTGTATACATACACACCTAAATCTATGGAACAAATTAAGCGCAAACTTGCAATGCTTAACCCGAGCATCTTCAGAACTTTTTTTTACGGCATCTTCATCAGAACTTAAACACGGGGTTCGCAGAGTAGCCGGCGGCCAAGGTCGAACGACACGAAGGCATCGATGCAGGCGTACCGGACCTGCTCCCATGACAGGTGCGGCGCGGCCCACTTGCTCATTGTCACCTTCTTCGGCTTCTCGATGAGAGTGTCCATCACCTCTCGCGCTAGGGTCTTGAGCCCTGCCTGCCGGAGCTCTGGTCGGCCGAGCACAACCGCCGCGACCTGAGGCAGGTCCATCGTGTGGGCTACCTCAAGGTTACAGTCGTCGTGCAGCCGCTTGACGTCGCCACCCACCCCGACGGCGACGAAGCAGAAGTCGGGGTTGGCGAGGAAGGCCGCGAGCTCGGCAGGGATGTAGTCGGCGTGGAAAATCTGGTAGACCAGGCAGCGGTCGCCGACGCAGAGCTGGAGGACGGCGATCTGGTACCGGGGCTTCCCGCCGGTCTCGGAGATTTGGTGCCACTCCGTATCGAGGCCGACGACGAGGCAATGGAGGTGCTGTTGGACCTCCTCCAGGCCTTGCTGCTCTTGGACCTTGCTGAGGCTATTGTGGTCATGGATCTCTTTGCAGAATAGTTCCTGGAGCTCCCGGAGAAAGAGCAAGACATCACATGCGGACGACGTAACGGTGGTCCGGATCACGGTGCCGTCGTCCATGACGACGTCCGCGTCTACCCTTGAGCGATGACGAGGTGCCACTGGTTGATCAGTTGGTTGACGCGGTGCATGGTACGTGATTGCCATTGGAAGAGGTGGATCCCGGCTTTGGGTGTTATTACTCGTCGTTGCGCCGGCTTATATAGGGCAAGAATTTTCCTTTCTCGAATGAGATATAGAGCAAGGTTGGTATGAGCTAGTAGTTTGGACCGCTCTGCCCGCACATATATATGCGGCGAGGCGAAGCGTGGGCTCAAATGAACTCTGGCTCGTGCTCTGAGTCCGAGTAGGTTTTGGTGGTCTACGCGCTGTGCTTAATGGGCACTAATGTGTTAGAAGCATAATTGTGTTAAAGTAGAGATATAAGAAGATAGAGTAGGTTTTGAGGAACTACAGTACATTATAATATTTAAACATGCGACGATTTATCTTGTACTTCAAGTCAATATCCTCACACGACCCTCAAAATCCATTGAAAATCGATGCAAGATTTATCCGGCAGACACACACGGCCGGGGGGCGACCACGCGCGCCACGGCAGACTCCGAGTCACGGAGGACATAGCACGGAGACTCCCTGCTATCCTATCTACACAGACAGGCGACAGCGAGGGCGCGGCCGCACAGCACGCTCAGGAGCAGCCTCGGCCGGATCCAACCCGATCTCCTCGCGGCGCCATACGCACCGAACCGGCCGCAACTCCCGAAAGCAAATGTCCAGCCGCCTTCATCCTCCCCGTCAAACAGCAACGTGCAAATCAAGGCGCTTCGAGCCAGCGGCGTGCAAGTACATGCAGCCACCACTACGCGGCGCTGCAAATCCAGGCGCTTCCAGCTACGCTGAATTGGGCATTGAGTACAAATTCGTTTGTTTGGTTGTTTGCCGAATTGACTCATGAATCCCAGTGAGATTTCAATACCAAATCATGTTTGGATGACAAACTGTAGAATTGCATAGTTTTTTCTTTTCTTTTCTTTTTGAAATTAGAATTGCATAGTTACATGAGTATGAATTATGGTTTGATCTACATGCCAAAAAAACACATATATTAGAAAAATGCTTCACGTCAGCAAAATAATATTCTCGCAACAACAAAATAATTCTCTTATGATAACAAAACACAAATTCTTAACAGAGGGACCAATAATTTGGGAATAAATATCATCATTTTTTTTAGAAAAGGGGGTATTCCCCGGCCTCTGCATCAGATCGATGCACACGGCCTCTCTTATTAACCAAATAAACATGGTTCTGAACAAAGGTCTTACAAACAAAGGAATAAAAGCAGCCTATAGCTCACATAGAGCATCGACTGCAAGGCATGAATGAGATAAGCCACAAACCGGCTGGCATAATAGCAGGTAGGTAAACTAAATGCCTATCCTATTACATGATCGTCATCCAAACCGGTTGAAGATATCCCGCGCTACCGTCTCCCACCGGAAAGATCCAGTAACCAAACGCTCCCTGGCCTCCGTCGGAGTGAGTAAGGACCAAGTACGGATCAGCGCCGAGCCGGAACAACACTGCAAAAAATGAGTATTTGTTGTCCTGTTAAAAACCAAATCATTCCTGCAATTCCAAATTGCCCATAATAACGCACATACTCCTACACGAATGTGTCTGGCTGTTTCGGACTCAATCCCAAGCAGTCACGCCCCAAATAACGTGTTTACCGATCTCGGTGGAGTAATATTAAAGGCAATTTGCACGGTGCGCCAGAACCCTTGTGCCAACGGGCAATCAAAAAATAAATGCTTGATAGTGGAATCATACAACGAATAAATATCATCATGTACACAGAAAAAGAAAAGAAGATACTTAGCCCTTAAAAGACAAACTGTTCTTGGAGGGAGACGTGGGAGCTAACCGTATGTTTCATTACGTGCATACAAAATAGATAATTACAAAGATGATAGGAATCTGGAAAAGGCAGTACAATCTTAACTCAAAATTAACTTTGAAAAAACTTACGGTAAAGTTATAAGCGATCGTTTCTTCGGCAGACCCTAAAAATGAAAAGTTTCTCCGAGAAATTGTACGAATGCGTCCGAAATTATATTTTTTGGGCAGTGTGGCTATCCTCATTGTGACCCGTAGTTATAGGTAATGGCCATCCTCATTGAACGCGCCAAATAGGGAGGTCAAATTGCAGGAGTGGTTCCACACCTTGTGGATGGGGGCATCTCTATCTTGCAATGTGCCAATGATACGATTCTTTTTATGGAACATGACTTGGATAAAGCTATGAATCTGAAACTCCTGCTTTCAGCCTTCGAGCAAATGTCCGGTCTTAAAGTTAACTTCCATAAAAGTGAATTGTTATGTTTCGGAGAAGCCAAAGAGGCAACCGCACAATACGCTGATCTGTTTGTTTGTGCACAAGGCAATTTCCGATTAAATATTTGGGAATTCTTGTACATTATCGATGCCGCACTGGCTAACGCAGAATGGAAAAATGTAGAAGAGCGCTTAGAGAAACGGTTGAGCAGTTGGAAAGGCAGTTGCTCTTCGTTGGAGGAAGATTAGTCATGATCAACTCGGTTCTCACAAATATGGTTCTTTATATGCTTTTTCTTTCAACTCCCTAAAGGGGTCTTGCATAGACTGGATTATTTCATATGCAGATTTTTTTGGCAAGGAGATAGTGACAAGAAAAAGTATCGGCTCACCAAATGGACCGTGGTTTGTCAACCAAAAGACCAGGGAGGTCTAGGCATTCAGGACCTACATGTCAAGAATGATGCCTTACTCAGTAAATGGCTATCTAAGCTTCTTAATGAGGAAAGTGTTTGGCAAATCCTGTTGCGCAATAAGTATCTAGGCCAAAAAGCGGTGTCCCAGGGATATTGGAAGCCAAGGGACTCACATTTTTGGGTTGGCCTGATGGCGGCAAAGAAGCATCTTTTCCATTTTGGGTCTTTCGCGATAAAGGACGGCTCGGAGGCACGTTTCTGAGAGGATAAGTGGTTAGGAAATGCCACTCTCATGGAATGGTATTCGACTTTGTACCACATTGTCCGCGATAAGAATGACACTCTTGCACATGTGCTCACTTCCTCCCTGCCGGATGTATCATTTAGGCGGGATCTGGTTGGCTCCCGTCTTATGCATGGCAACATCTGTTATCTCGTTTGGATTCACTTAACCTCACACAAGGACAGGATGTGTTTCGTTGGAATCTCGTGACATCTGGATCATTCACAATCGATTCAATGTATTGTGTCCTCATGCACACGGAGATTCCAGTGAACAATAATAAGCAAATATGGAAACTAATATACCACAAGATTTTCATATGATATCTTCAGAGGGGAGTTGTGCTAACTAAAGACAACCTCGTTCGTCGCAACTGGCAGGGAAGCAAGAAATGTAGCTTTTGTTCTCAGGACGAGACAATCAACCATCTCTTCTTTTAGTGTAAGTTTGTGTGTTCTATATGGTTAGTCATCCAAATAGCGTCCATTTTTATCTGCTGACAAGTGTTGCCAATATATATGGTCACGGGCTTAACAGAATACCAAATAGGTTTACTATGCTAATAGGATGGAAGCATCTGCCTTATTATGGCCGCTATGTCTCTATAGAAATGATATGGTTTTCAATGGCAAAAACCCTTCTTCCTGTAGGTTATTTTTAGTTGCGCACTGGATCTATATGGTCGCCGCTACACCAAACAAGGACCAACCTTTATTCAAGCGGTGTGTGTACGGTTGGAGCGAGTGGCCAGGGAGGTTTTTACCAAATATGGATGGCAACACAATCTCCGTATCGGTCCACCTCCTCCTTCGATATAGGCATAATGTCAGTCTCATATGACTTCACTCGTGCTGATTTGTTATTTTATTATTTTTCTTTATGTTGGACTTGTTGTCTATGGTTGTGCGCATTCTAGCTATGCAGAGGCCAGGTGTTGCTCAATTCGATATGTATCCTCTTGTTGCTACTTGTTGAGTTAATAAAAGAGCTCTTTACAAAATAACTCTTAAGTTCTCCAAAAAAAGTACATCAATCTCAGAATTTAGCATATTGTAGTTATTGTAAATGTGGGTGCAAATCAACGACGTTAGTCTGTGCTCGCTTTTGGTCGGTCGCCTGGCATATAGGCTAGATGTAATATATTAAAGAATAAAGAAACAATGTACCCATTTTACAG
Source organism: Aegilops speltoides (assembly GCA_021437245.1). Lineage (NCBI taxonomy): Eukaryota > Viridiplantae > Streptophyta > Magnoliopsida > Poales > Poaceae > Aegilops > Aegilops speltoides. The sequence continues at coordinate 334,363,577 of CM038143.1, forward strand.
AATATAAGCATTGGACGGCTAAAGTTTAAAACATTACCCCTTCTCGTCTACTTTAGAATCGATCATCCCTACGTACATATGGAGCCTGTAGACCAAAAACAAAGTAAACAACAGGAACCTGCTCTGCAAACATGAGTGTGTATTATGGTCTATTCTTACCTAGGAAACTTGTTGCTGAGCTTTTGTAACTCCATGATCAACCAACAAGTCAATAGCAGCAACAATCAACAAATCCAGTACTGCAGCTGAGACACGATGCATCTAAAATATAGAGCATACGCTGACACACCATCGGATCACTAATTCACCAGTATGACCAATTCATAGCATCGCCATCTACTGTTAATCAAGTTCAGTTGAGGAAGTGTGGGAGGAAGGTAGAAGGGAAGGGCAAGAAGGGCTGATCTGGTGGTCGCGCCGGTGTCCGGGTATGAGGTAACTGTTGGGATTGTGTCGAATATTATGTACAAGGTAGGTTACAGTTGGACTCCGAGTAGTATTGTGTTTTGATAAGATATCCAGTCATGTTCTAGTAGGACACTTGTATCCTAAGCCTTTCATATCTAGCGAGGATAGACACATGATGTAACCTATGCCAACATAATAGCACAAGAAGGCAGGGGAAGCCAACGACATGTGTCGGCGTCCAGGGCGACCGGGTGCGGTATTGTAGCGGTGTCATGGGGAGGAGCGCCCATAGTCAGGCTCCGGGGATGTAGCCATATCGGTGAACCTCGTTGACAAATCTCGGTGTCGTGCTTGTCTGATTGCTTGGTCCTCGGATGATCGACGGTGGCCTCAGATTTATTCTAACAAGTGGTATCATGAGCTAGGTTGTCTGGAGGTAGCGGATTGTTGATCTAGAGGAAGTATCGAGTTTGAGATTGATACGTCCATTTTGCATCATGTTTTTATGTTGATATTTATCGCATTATGGGCCGTTATTTTAAGATACAATTCTTATGCCTTTTCTCTCTTATTTACAAGGTTTGCATGAAGAGTGAGAATGTCGGTAGCTGGAATTCTGGACGGGAAAGGAGCAAATCTGAGATACTGATACATCTCCAATGTATCTATAATTTTTTATTGTTCCATGCTATTATATTATTATTCTTAGATGTTTTACAATCATTTTAGTCATTTCATATCATTTTTTGGTACTAACCTATCGACATAGTGCCCAGTGCAAGGTGCTGTTTTCTGCATGTTTTTTACATCGCAGGAAATCAATACAAACGGAGTCCAAATGCAGCAAAACTTTTTGAGGATTTTTTGGGGCCAAAAGACATCCACAGGGCCAGGAACGCACCTGAGGGGAGGACCGAGGGAGCACAACCCACCAAGGCGAGCCTGGGGGCCCAGGCGCGCCCCGGTGGGTTGTGCCCTCCTTGTTGGCCTCCCGCACCGCCTCTTTGCTCTATAAATACCCCAATATTCCAGAAACCCTAGGAGTGTCGACGAAAATCGATTTTAGCCGCCGCAGAGTCTAGAAACACAAGATCCAATTTAGACACCATCTTGGAGGAGTTCATCATGTCCATTGGTGCCTCTCCGATGATGCGTGAGTAGTTCTTTGTAGACCTACGGGTCCGTAGTTAGTAGCTAGATGGATTCCTCTCTCTCTCTCTCTCTCTCTCTCCTGATTATCAATACAATGGTCTCTTGGAGATCCATATAATGTAAGCCTTTTTGCAATGTGTTTGTTGGGATCCGATGAACTTTGAGTTTATGATCATATCTATGTTTTTATCCATGAAAGTTATTTGAGTCTTCTTTGATCTCTTATATGCATGATTGATTATAGCCTCGTATTTCTTCTCCTATATTTGGGTTTTGTTTGGCCAAATTGATCTGTTTATCTTGCAATGGGAAGAGGTGCTTTGTGATGGGTTCGATCTTATGGTGTTTGATCCCAGTGACAGAAAGGGAAACGACACATATGTATCATTGCTGTTAAGGATAACAAGATGGGGTCAATTTATACATAAATAGATCTTGTCTAGATCATGTCATCGTTCTTATTGCATTACTCCATTTTTCCATGAACTTAATACACTAGATGCATGCTGGATAGTGGTCGATGTGTGGAGTAATAGTAGTAGATGCAGGCAGGAGTCGGTCTACTAATCTTGGACGTGATGCCTATATAATGATTGCCTGGATATCGTCATGATTATTTGAAGTTCTATCAATTGCCCAACAGTAATTGTTTTCCCACCGTTTGCTATTTTTTCTCTAGAGAAGCCACTAGTGAAACCTACGCCCCCGGGGTCTCTTTTCATCATATTTCCTTTGCGATCTATTTTCCTTTGCATTTATTTTCAGATCTATTAAACCAAAAATACAAAAATACCTTGCTGCAATTTATTTTTTCTGCAATCTATTTATCCTATCTACCACTTTTACCTCACGTTATTTGCCTATCTTGAGGCGTCGTACCCGAAAGGGATTGACAACCCCTTTAACACGTCGGGTTGCGAGTATTTGTTATTTGCGTGCAGGTGTTGTTTACATGGTGTGACAAGGTTCTCCTACTGGTTCGATAACCTTGGTCTCATCGCTGAGGGAAATACCTACCGTCGCTATACTGCATCACCCTTCCTCTTTAGGGAAATACCGACGTAGTTGTAGCAGACATCCAAAGGAATTTCTGGCGCCGTTGACAGGGAGGATCAAGTCAAGATAGTCTCCTGACCACTAGCCATTTCTAGCGCCGTTGCCGGGGAGGATCTTCAACATCAATCAGGTTCCTAATCACAAATCTCATCTCCTCGCAATTTACATTATCTGTCATTTGCCTCTAGTTTTCCTCTCCCCCACTTCACAAAAATTGGCCATTTTATTCGCCCTCTTTTTTGTTCGCCGTTTTCTCGTCAGATCTATTTTTGAGTGCAATCTTGTTGTGAAGTCATCATGACTCAAGAGAACACCAAGTTGTGTGATTTCTTAAATACCAACAACAATGATTTTATTGGCACTCTGATTGCTCCTCCCGCCACTAGTGCGGAGTCTTGTGATATTAATATTGCTTTCCTGAATCTTGTTATGAAAGATCAATTTGCCAGTACTCCTAATGAGGATGTCGTGTCCCATCTTAACACATTCGTGGAATTATGCGATATGCAAAAGAAAAAAAGATGTGGACAATGATGCCTATATAATGATCATTGCCTGGATATCGTCATGAGTATTTGAAGTTCTATCAATTGCCCAACAGTAATTGTTTTCTCACCATTTTCTATTTTTCTCGAGAGAAGCCACTAGTGGAACCTACGGCCCCGGGTCTCTTCTTTATCATATTTGCCTTTGCAATCTATTTTCATTTGCTTTTCTTTTCTGTTCTATTAAACCAAAAATACAAACATACCCTGCTGCACTTTATTTTATTTGCGCTCCATTTGTCCTACCTATTACAACTTTACCCCGTCACCTCACCAATTTCTGGCACCGTTACCCGAAAGGGATCGATAACCCCTTTAACACGTCGGATGGCGAGTATTTGTTATTTATGTGTAGGGGCTATTTATGTTGTGTTGCGTGGTTGGTTCGATAACCTTGGTCTCATCACTGAGGGAAATACCTACCGTTGTTGTGTTGCATCATCCCTTCCTCTTTGGGGAAATACCGACGTAGTTCAAGCAAACATCAAAAGGAATTTCTGGCGCCGCTGCCGGGGACATCATCAACATCAACAAGGTTCCTAATCACAAATCTCATCTCCTCGCAATTTACATTATTTTCCATTTTCCTCTTGTTTTCCTCTCCCCCATTTCACAAAAATTTGTCGTTTTATTCGCCCTCTTTTCCGTTCGCTGTTTTCCCGTTAGATCTGTTCTGAGTGCAATCTTGTTGTGAAGTCACCATGACTCAAGAGAACACCAAGTTGTGTGATTTCTCAAATACCAACAACAATGATTTTATTAGCACTCCGATCCCTCCTCTCGCCACTAGTGTGGAGTCTTGTGATATTAATACTGCTTTGCTGAATCTTGTTATGAAAGATCAATTTTCCGGTAGTCCTAATGAGGATGTCGCGTCCCATCTTAACACATTCATGGAATACGCGATATGCAAAAGAAAAAAGATGTGGACAATGATGTTGTGAATTTGAAATTATTTCTGTTTTCTTTGCGAGATCGCGCAAAAATTTGGTTTTCTTCTTTGCCTCGCAATAGTATTGATTCTTGAAACAAGTGCAAGGATGCTTTTATTACTAAGTATTTTTTGCCCACAAAAATCATTTCCCTTAGAACCCAGATCATGAATTTCAAGCAACTTGAAGATGAGCATGTTTCACAATCTTGGGAAAGGATGAAATTACTGCTAAGGAATTACCCAACTCATGGGTTAAATTTTTGGATGATCATACAAAAAAGTTATGCGAGAATGAATTTTGTTTCTCGTAATCTTTTAGATTCCACCGCGGGGGGGTACTTTTATGGAAATTACTTTGGTTGAAGCTACTAAATTGCTAGACAATATTATGGCAAATTACTCACAGTAGCATACCGAAAGAGCTCCTACTAGTAAAAAGGTCAATTCGATAGAAGAAATAAATTCTTTGAGTGAAAATTTTGATGCTCCTATGAAGTTGATTGCTAATAAAAGTGCTCATATTGATTTTAATGATGTGCCTTTGTCTATTTTGATTTAGCAAAATAGTGATGCCATAGATGTGAATTTTATCTCGCGAAACAATTTCAATGACAATGCTTATAGAGGTAATTTTAATCCTAGGCCTTTTCCTAGTAATTCCTCTAATAATTATGGTAATTCCTATGGTAATCCTACTTATAATAATAATAGAAACACCTCTGATCTTGAGAACAATATTAAAAAATTTATCAATACTCAAAAAGCTTTCAATACTTCGATAGAAGAAAAGTTGAATAAAGTTGATGATTTGTCTAGAAGTGTTGATAGAATTTCTCATGATGTAGAAACTCTCAATATGAAATTTTTTGTGCCTAAAGTCGAAGAATCAATTAAAGCTCTTTATGTTTCTATGGATGGAAGTAAGAAAAGAACCGCTATGTTTAGAGCTAAAAGAGAATTTTTAGAAAGAGCGTTTTCTAGTGATTACTTTCATAAAAGTGATGAAGATCTTAAAATGATTGGTGTTTCTTCTATTGATTCTTTGTTTAATAAAATTAAGTTTGATGAAAAAGGGACTGGAGAAGAGCCAACGTTAGTTAGAAGGCGTCCCTATGTTTCGGAGGGTGAAAATCTTTTTGCGAAAATTGATAAAAGTGGGTTTGAAGAGGTCAAGACTTTAACTAGTGATGTGCCTGACGGGGTCAAAACTGGCGGATCTCGCGTAGGGGGTCCCGAACTGTGCGTCTAAGTCTAATGGTAACAGGAGGCGGGGGACACAATGTTTACCCAGGTTTGGGCCCTCTCTATGGAGGTAATGCCCTACTTCCTGCTTGATTGAACTTGATGATATGAGTATTACAAGAGTTGATCTACCACGAGATTGTAGAGGCTAAACCCTAGAAGCTAGCCTATGATTATGATTGTTCTTGTCCTACGGACTGAACCCTCCAGTTTATATAGACACTTGAGGGGGCTAGGGTTACACAGAGTCGGTCAGAGTAGGAAATCTACATATCCGAATAGCCAAGCTTGCCTTCCACGCAAAGAGAGTCCCACCCAAACACGAGACGAAGTCTTCAATCTTGTATCTTCATAGTCCAACATTCCGGCACAAGTACATAATTTAGCTGTCCGAGGACCCCCTAATCTAGGACTCCCTCAGTAGCCCCTGAACTAGGCTTCAATGACGATGAGTCCGACGCGCAGATTGTCTTCGGCATTGCAAGGCGGGTTCCTTCTCCGAATACTCCATAGAAGATCTTGAACACAAGGATCGTGTCTGGCTCTGCAAAACAAATTCCACATACCACCGTAGAGAGCACAACATTCCATAAGTCTAATCTGCTGACAACTTTTAATAGTATGACATCACGCTGCGGCCCGGTCTTTATTCGAACCGTTTTTCTCAACCTGCTACCGCACATCTTGCGAGGCGGTTTTACTAGCACGTCTTGTCGAAGCAGAGATCGTGTCCCCTTATCATGGGATTCTCATCAATACGGGTGTGGGTAACCCAACCGCACCATCAACACGACGCTTGGGGAATAAGCGAGTTTACCGAGCAAGTGGGGAGGCGCAAGATCTCTGCTGCATTTATAAGGAGATAAGGATTACCCTTCTTCACCCACGCCTTCTCCTCCCTCTGCTCATCCATTCTCTCTCACTCGAGCTCCAGCGCCCAAGTGTTCGTCTTCTCCGCCCACAAAGGCCCTGTGAAAATGTCCGGATCCGGAGTAGGAGGCAAGTGGATAGCCTCTACCGTCCGGGAGATGGATATCAAAAAGCTTCGGGAGGCCGGGTATCTGGCCAAGAAAATCAGCCATCGTCTCCTGATGGCAGGACAGATCGTCCCAACCCCGGAACCCCACGAGAGGGTTGTATTCCTCCCTCACTTTGTCTGTGGTCTAGGGTTTCCCCTCCACCCGTTCATTCGCGGCATCATGTATTACTACGGGATTGATTTTCATGATCTATCCCCAAATTCCATCCTCAATATCTCGACATTCATCGTCGTGTGCGAGGCCTTTCTCCACATCTCGCCGCACTTCGTCTTATGGCAGAAGATTTTTAATGTGAAGCCCAAGGTAGTGAGTGGAGAGCACGCTGAGTGCGGGGGCACCATGGTGAGCAAGATGCCCAATGTCACATGGCCATCAGGTACTTTCAATGACTCCATCAAAGAATGGCAACAACAGTGGTTCTATGTCACTGAGCCGCGCGGCGTGATATGGGTCACAGCTCCCGAATTCCGATCCGGAGCTCCCTTGCGGCTTACATCCTGGCCCAAGAAGGGCCTGAACTGGTCTTCTCCCAACGAGCTGTCGGCGCTCCATACGCGCGTCAAAGATATGGAAGACAAAAATATCAAACTTGTCAATGTAGTCCAGGTGATGTTAGTTCGCCGGATTCTTCCTTGCCAACACAGGGCCTGCAATTTGTGGGCATTCGACCCGGCCAAGCACCAGACCCTGCTGGAGTTCTTTGGCTCCTCACGCAAGGACATCTGGAAGGTGCTCTTTAAGTCCGGAAATCATGGCCAGACTCAGCCGAGGACCATGGGTACCAACTGTCCCGTCCTGCAAGTTCGGTAAGTCATTGTATGTTGGCAAGTCATACATTTTATTTGCGTAACCCGAGGGAAATGCTTAATGTGTTTTCCACAACTCTCCCAGGGCTAGACGAAGAAGGCAGGGCAGATCTACTGTCCGGCCCCACTGCTAGAAGAATCAGCCGGCCCACTCCTGACGAAGATGCTGGTCCCGGTGCCTTAGAAGGCACCGAAGAAGAAGGCCGAGAAGGAGGCCAAAGAGACTAGGGGCGGCCTTCGTCGCCGCGGTACTTCGGACGCAGTATCCAGAGACTCTGATGCCTGCTCTTCCTCCAGAGAGGACAAGGAAGAGGGGGAAAACCAATCCCCAGCGAGGGGAAGAAAGAAAAGGATGGCCTCCAAGCGCCTAAGAAGGGAAAAACTCCCCTTCCGGAGGAGTCCACTGCCGCTGCCGACAGTAGCCCAGAGTGGGATCCCAGGGCCCAGCCCCTGGTGAACTCGTGAGTATAAAATCCGATCACGCTTGCGCATCCAGACTCACTGTGGCATGTTGTTTTAATCATTGAGCTATACCTTTTTTGAAGTCCGGCGAGGTCCCGCACCGAACAATCCTCGTCGGAGGATTTACTAGGCTCGAATGCTATGGACAGCGGGACTCCCCCGAGGGCCCCTTCCCCAAAACATGTGAACGACACCGCGGTATCGTCCCAGAGGGACCCAGGCCAGGGGGGGAGATCGTCAAGGAGGTGTCAGGAGGTCGAACTTTAGGGGCTGGACACATGGGAGAAAAGGCTCCGATGGACGTCGACGGCGGGGGCTATCTCGAGTTTGGTCCCCAGCCGGACATAGTTCCGGAGACTGATACAACTCCTGAATTAGGCAGGTAGCCTCCCTCGGCTGGAGGCGGTGCGCCTGTTCCACCGGCAACCTCTGTCCAACCAGAGGTGCCAGATACTTTATCGGCGGCGCTGAAGAGCGCCTCCATCGTTGAAGAACACCGTGCCCTTATGGGTGAGGTGATTGAGAAAATTGAGTCCGCTGAGAGTGGACTGAATGAAGCCTGCATCAGCCTTATAACGGGCTTTGAGGTATGCTTTGTGAGGTTTCGAAGAGTGTCATAGTATAGGTAGTAGCCCCTGATACACTAATCGGTGAAAGAACCGGATAGATGATCAAATATATGTTCGCAGGAGACTTACTTTATGGCATCTCACCCTCTCTTTTTTATAAGCAGGTGTCTGTAGCGACTGCCGCCTCTCATATTGCGGAAGTCTCCAGACTGAAGCAGAGTCTGGAGCGGGCCGAAGAAGAACTTGGCCGCGTGAAGAAGCAGGTGGAGGATAACCTAGGTATTCAAAAAACCTTGCTCACGTTCAGCGCGAATGAATAATTTAGTATGATAAAAATATGTTCATAATGTGCTCTAGGGGCGATAACCGAAGTCTAGGCTCTTAAGAAGGTTGTGGCCGAGGCTGAGAAAAAGGCGGCCGCAGAGCAGGCACTTCGTGAGAAGCACGAGGCCAAGGTTATTGAAGCTGAGCAAGAGCTCCAAGAGGCTGTGAAGAAATGCGAGACCTTGGAGCAGAGTTTGACGGAGAAAGATTCCGAACTCACCAAGGCTCATCAAGCCGCCCGCGATGCCCGGGGGGAAGCCCAAGGCACCCTGCAGGAAATTCAGGAGGCGAGGAAGATTGCGGCGGTTGAGGTTTTTCTATGCAAAGCAGGTATTTGAAGGGATAAAATCACGTTTTACTAATTTGAGTTTGGATTTCTCCAGGGGTATTTGCGGAGCTGCCACGCAGCATATCTGATGCTGCACAATTCTATCGAGCCAAAGAAAGGAGCACTGCGGAGAAGCTCTTCTGGTCGCAGTATCTGGCGCCAGTGTATCTAGTGCCTTTTGCTGATCAGCTAAAACAGCTGATCAAAATGCATAAGGTGGCTGAACTAGCCATGAAGGATTTGATTATCCGGCTATGGCCTGCCGAGCCGATTCCAAGCAGCTACTTCGGGCTCGTGAAGCGGCTTGTGAGTGCCTGCCCTTGCCTTGAAGTCATCAAGCGGTCAATCTGTATGGAGGGTGCACGAATGGCCTTCATCCGCGCGAAGGTGCACTGGGCGAAGATGGATGCTGAAAAGCTGATGACCAGAGGACCGCCGGAGGGGAGGAGCACCGCAAGCCCGAGTTATACTATAATAGAGTCCTGAAAGGATCCCGCCTTGTGGCGGAGCAATGCACCAAGGACATTATATTCCCATGAATACGGCCATGTTGTCCTATGTAATGCTGAACAAGGTCATTTTTATTATTTATTGCCTGTTTTTTTGAAAGTTTTTCCCCTTGTGCGGCGTTTTATATATATAATCCTGAGAGTTGGCTAGTCGTCGGCTTCTGCCCCCATGTAGGAAGTACGGGGGTGTTCGGGATAAACCTGAGCACTCTTTACCCCAGTTCTGGGTCCTTGAAGGAGGTGTTCAGCGCAACGAACCAGGCAATCGACTATAAGGCTTTATCACTCTCACTTAGCCATAGGAGTTTGACAAAAGGAAGGTAGGCGCAACCCCTGGTGTTCGGAAGACCGCACGAGGGGCTCTATAAGCACCTAACCGGAAGAGAAGTCGATCCATCACACGCTGCATTAGTTATCGCATAATGCGGAAGAAATCCTTAAAGATTTTGCAACCTCTCGAACAGCTGACCAGCTCTCGCGGTATCATGACAGTTAGTTTTCGGCTTTCTCTACTGAGGCGCTAGTCCGGAAGAACCGGGACACAATCGCAGTAGTTCTCCTGGTGCCATCTTAGCCGATAGAGCGGAACGTAAGGTAGCAAAACACGGGAGCCGGGCAAACCCAACTATTGACCCAAGACATGATTCGGAGCCGATGCATATAACGCTATAAGTTCGGGGTGCCGAACGACCGTGAGGGTGTTTGGACTTTATTGCCGTATTATGGATACAACGAGGCCCCTGGCATATTAAGGCATATCGTAGTGTACGGATGCCATTTGACAAATGATACCAATAAAAAGGAGCAATAAGTAAGCATCATATAAAGCCACACATTGCAATTTTGATATACGTCGATGCGTATGAGTACAAATGGTGTGATAAAAGGAAATTATGACTTCAGAACCTGCTGTGACCGGGGGAGGGAAGCCGTGTGCGGATCCCGGTAATAATCGGATGATCATCAAGGGGAATATCTAAGGATTCCCTTACGCATTCGAACTATTTCCCTTCTTGGTATATTCGTCCGTTCATGGGCCTGGTCTCCATGTCACCGGTCCTGGCCTACACAAAAGTGGACCTGCAAGGAAAAAAATGTGAAAAACGTTTGTGTGCCACGGAGCGGTTAAGCCGCATTGTGTGGCCTATCTAGTTTTGCCTCCGTTTAATGCCGGAGTATTTTAATTGAGCTCCTGACGAGCTGGGCTGTCCTGCCGCGAAGTAGTTCGGACTCCCTTGACGGTGTCTGGGAGCTTGGCCATCGACTCGGGGTTCGATTGAAAGATGCCACTCATTGCTTCTATTGGTAAGGCGGCGGTGCATTCTTCGGTGCGGAGGGAGTGTTCGGCCTTGCCATTAACTCTTATGACGCAGCGCGGACTGGGCATCTTGAGTTTAAGGTAGGCATAATGTGGCACCGCGTTGAATTGAGCAAACGCGATTCGTCCGAGCAGTGCATGATAGTTACTGCGAAAAGGGACGATGTCGAAGATTAACTCTTCGGTACGATAATTGTCCGGTGATCCGAAGACTACCTCCAGAGTGATGGAGCCTGTGCAACGGGCCTCCACACCTGGTATAACACCTTGAAAGGTGGTTTTAGTGGGCTTGATCATTGAAGGATCGATACCCATCTTGCGCACTGTGTCCTGATACAGCAGGTTTAGACTGCTGCCTCCGTCCATAAGGACTCGTGTGAGGTGGAATCCGTAGATTATTGGGTCAAGGACTAGTGCGGCTGAATTGCCCTGACTGGTATTTGCCGGACGATCCATACGGTCAAAGGTGATCGGCCGTAGGTTATATTTTGGGGCGACTGGCTCTGTTGCGTCGACATACCTAAGAGTGCACATCCGCTCCAGTTTGGGAATGTGGGTGGCGTTTATCATGTTCACCGTTTTGATTTGCAGGGGGAATTTCTTTTGCCCTCCTGTGTTCGGTGACCGGGCTCCTCGTCGTTGTCATCTCTTTGAGACCCCTTCTCCTTGTGTTCGGCACCTGACCTGCCGGCTTGTTTGAAGATCCAGCATTCTCTGTTGGTATGATTGGCTGGTGTTCCTGGGGTGCCATGAATTTGGCATGGACGGTCGAGTATACGGTCCAGACTGGATGGGCTCGGATTGTTCCTTTTGAATGGCTTTTTCCATTGACCGGACTTAGAGCCACTGAATCCGGCATTGACGGCCGTGTCTTCAGCGTTATCACCATTATTGCGACGCTTGTGTTTATTGCGTCGGAGCTTGCCGTTGCTATCTCTTGCGTCTGAGGTGCCAGGATTGCTAACTTTGTTGTTGCTATGAGCCAACCAGCTATCCTCGCCCTCATAGAAGCAGGTCACGAGTGTCATGAGGGTTGCCATGGTCTTCGGCTTCTCTTGGCCGAGGTGTCGGGCAAGCCACTCGTCATGGATGTTATGCTTAAAGGCCGCTAGGGCTTCGGCATCCGGACAATCGACTATTTGTTTCTTTTAGTTTGGAACCGAGTCCAGAATTTCCTGGCTGACTCTCCGGGCTGTTGGGTTATGTGACTTAAGTCATCGGCATCCGGGCACATAAGTGCCCTGGAAGTTGTCAAGGAATGCGTCTTCCGGATTCTCCCAACTGCTAATGGAGTTTGCCGGTAGGCTGTTCAGCCAATGCCGAGCCGGTCCCTTGAGTTTTAGTGGGAGGTACTTGATGGAATGTAGATCATCACCGCGGGCCATGTGAATGTGGAGAAGGAAATCTTCAATCCATACCGCGGGGTCTGTTGTCCCATCATATGATTCGATGTTCACGGGTTTAAACCCTTCTGGCAACTCATGATCCATTACTTCGTCATGACGCATAGGGGGTGTGCGGCGCCTCTATGCCGGGCTACATCATGACGTAGTTCAAATGAGTCTGGTCGGTTGTATTCGGCGCGACCGGATTTGTATTTAGTGTATCCGACGTGGTGATCATCTTCACGCGTTGGGGCACTCCCCCGTGATCCGTAGATCGATCTTGACTGTCCTACTTTGTTTTCCAACACGTCTCGCAGGTCCTGCGTGTAGCCCTCGGCTTTTGTGTTTTTATTTGTTTGGCGATGGGGCGCGGACTCGTCTTCGGGCTGATACGCCGCTTTATATCGGCCACGAGGTGGCCGGTCAGCCGCATCCTGCGCTGGTAGTGTAGGCTCTGGCGCCTTCTCCTCAAATTGATGTAACGACTTGCGCTTCGGGTAGCTTTTGGTTGGCGCTCGAGTCTGTATTCCTCGGCTGCCAGGACCTCAGTCCATCTATCAGGTAGTAGATCTTGATCAGCTTGAAGCTGTTGCTGCTTTTTCTTCAGGCTTTTTGCAGTTGCTATAAGCCGGCGCTTAAAGCGCTCCTGCTCGACGGGATCCTCCGGTATGATAGATTCGTCGTCGCCGAGACTCACCTCGTCTTCGGAGAGGGGCATGTAATTGTCATCCTCCAAGTCTCCATCTATTGCCTGTTCATTAGGTCTGGCTTGCCCATCCTCCCGTCCGGCTTTCTCGAAGCTTGGCTGGGCGGGATTGTTTTCGTCTTCGGCACCATCCGGAGTGCTATTGTCTCTTGTGCCGGTATCGCCATTTTTGCTATGGCGGGTCTTGGAGCGGCGCCGCCGGCGCTTAGATTGCTTCTCGAGGGGATTATCCTCCGTCGCCTCGTTGCCATTGCTTTCTTTGGGCGTGTCAGCATGTATATATCATATGATGAGGTGGCTGTCCAGCGCCCTATGGGCGGTGGTTCCTGTTCTTCTCCGGCATCGTCGTCCATACCATCGATGTCTTCGGAGTCGAAATCAAGCATGTCGGTTAAGTCGTCGACAGTGTCTATCAAGTGGGTGGTGGGTGGGAGACGAATTTCTTCGTTGTTCGCTTCCCACTCAAGGCGGACATAGTTCGGCCAAGAGTCTCCTGACAGGGAGAGGGATTTCGATGAATTTAGCACGTTGCCTAAGGGCGAGTGCCGAAAGATATCCGCGGAGGTAAACTCCATGGTCGGTGCCCAATCAGGTTCGATAGGCACGGATGCACGTGGTTTGGAACCTATGGCCGGAGACGAGTCCGAGGGTCCGACGACACATACCTCATTGGAGGCGAAGTCTGTGTTCAGCTCTATCGCTGATGAGTTTGCGGCCTCCTTGGTGGGGTCTATCCACCCGTCCTCAGAGGGCACGATCTGCTCTAGATCTAAGGCGGGGCAGCTGCAGGTGTGATCTCTCGAACACCGTCCGATAGCAGATCTAAGTCATGCTCATCATGACTGTTCGGCACACCTGTCATGGGCTCGAATCCATCGAAGATCAAGTCTCCGCGGGTGTCGGCGGTGTAGTTCAGGCTTCCAAAACTGACCTGATGACCAGGGGCGTAGCTATCGATCTGCTCCAGATGGCCAAGCGAGTTGGCCTGCAGTGCGAAGCCGCCGAATACGAAAATCTGTCCGGGAAGGAAAACCTTGCCCTGGATCGCATCGTTGTGGATGATTGAAAGAGCCATCGAGCCTTATGGTGACGACACAGTGGAACTCCCAATGAAAGTACCAATGTCGGTGTCAAAACCGGCGATCTCGGGTAGGGGGTCCCGAGCTGTGCGTCTAAGGCTAATGGTAACAGGAGGTGGGGGACACAATGTTTACCCAGGTTCGGGCCCTCTCTATGGAGGTAATACCCTACTTCCTGCTTGATTGATCTTGATGATATGAGTATTACAAGAGTTGATCTACCACGAGATCGTAGAGGCTAAACCCTAGAAGCTAGCCTATGATTATGATTGTTCTTGTCCTACGGACTGAACCCTCCAGTTTATATAGACATCGGAGGGGGCTAGGGTTACACAGAGTCGGTTATAGAGAAGGAAATCTACATATCCGAATAGCCAAGCTTGCCTTCCACGCAAAGGAGAGTCCCACCCAGACACGGGACGAAGTCTTCAATCTTATATCTTCATAGTCCAACAGTCTAGCACAAGTACATAATCCGGCTGTCTGGGGACCCCCTAATCCAGGACTCCCTTAGTGCCCACTATTTTGGATTACAAAGACTTGATAGTTGCCCTTTGGTTGATTGTATTTGTTTGTTGCAATCCATGATAAATTCATCCCATGCTTATGAACAAAATAAAGCTTTTACTAAACATATTGTTGATGCTATGATGAAAGCTTTTGAAGAAAAAATGGAATTGGATGTTTCAATTCCTAGAAAATTGCATGATGAATGGGAACCTACCATCAAAGTCAAGATTAAAAATTATGAGTGTCTTGCTTTATGTGACTTGGGTGCTAGTGTTTCTACAATTCTGAAGTCTTTATGTGATGTGCTCGGCCTTACCAATATTGAAGAATGCTCTTTAAATTTGCACTTGGCATATTCTACTATTAAAAAGCCTATGGGAAGAATTAATGATGTACTTATTCTTGCAAATAGAAATTATGTGCCCATAGACTTTATTGTTCTTGATATTGATTGCAATCCGTCTTGTCCAATTATTCTTGGTAGACCGTTTTTACATACTATTGGTGCCGTGATTGATATGAAAGAAGGCAATATTAAATTTCAATTTCCACTAAGGAAGGGTATGGAACACTTCCCTAGAACAAGAATTAGGCCACCATATGAATCAATCATGAGGGCATCATATGGATCTAGAACCAAAGATGACAAAACTTAGATCCTACACAATATGCCTAGCTAGGGGCGTAAAACGATAGCGCTCGTTGGGAGGCAACCCAACTTGTATCTTTTTGCTTTTTAGTTTTCTTGCCATTTTCAATAAAATACCCAATTATACCTATGTTTAGATGTGTTTTTGTGGCTTAAATTAGTGTTTGTGCAAAGCAAGGCCTTTGGATGATTTGGGTAAAAGTTGATTTGATCTTGCTAAAAACAGAAACTTTTGTGCTCACGAGATTATTTTTCGTTTTTAACAGAAGAGTGCTTTTGAGTTGATTCTTTTTGCAGAAGATTAATAAACAATTTGCTCACATCAACCTAATTTGTTTCAAAAATTTTGCAGTTACAGAAGTATCGAAATAGTCAGATTGCTACAAACTGTTGTGTTTTTGATAGATTCTATTTTCTTTGCGTTGTGTGCTTCTTTTGATGATTCTATGGCTTTATATGATGAGTTTTCACCATAGAAAAGTTGGAATACAGTAGATATAATGCAAAAACAAAATATGAATAGGTTTTCAATAGTACTTATAGTAGTGGTTTTCTTTCTTATACTAAGGGATCTCACGAAGGTTTTGTTGAGTTTTGTGTGATTGAAGTTTTCAAGTTTTGGGTGATCTTTCGATGGATGAAGGAATAAGGATTAGCAAAAGGCTAAGCTTGGGGGGTGCCCGAGGCACCCCAAGGTAATATTCAAATAAGTAGCAAGCAACTAAGCTTGGGGATGCCCCTAAGTGCCATCCCCGCTTTCTTCTAACAACCATCGATATTTTACTTGAAGCTATATTTCTATTCGTCATATATTTTGAGTTTTGCTTGGAGCGTCTTGTATGATATGAGTCTTTGCTTGTTTTGATTTGTGTTTTAAGTCTTGAATCCTTGCTGAACACACCTTTTTGAGAGAGCCAAAAATTATGCTATGCTTGCTCCTATGCTTCACATAAATTTTTAGAGCCATGGATTTGCTCTAGTGCTTCACTTATATCTTTTTGAGCACGGTGTGCTTTGTTATTTTTGAATAAATGCTCTCATGTTTCACTTATATTTATTTGGGAGTTAGTACAATTTTCAGAAATTCTCCCTTGCTTCACTTAGTTTATTTTGAGAGAAAGAAAAATTATGCTCATGTTTTCACTTATATTTGTTTGAGCTTATCAAAAACAACATATGAAAATAGTTCCAAAGTGATAGATATCCAAGGAGGATATAATAAAAACTTCCATGAAGATCATTGGAAACTTGATTCTTAGTAATGGTTTTGAGATATGACGATATGATATGTGAGTCATGTTGATGAATAATTGTGCTTTAGTAAGAATAATGATGTTAAGGTTTGTGATTCCATATGCATGCAGGAGAGTCAATAGTTATGAAATTAAATTTATATCCTACTTGCGGTGCATTATTTGGTGTTACTTATGCTTAATGCTTGGGTACAAGATTTTTAGCTTTTTGGTTGGTCACTTCTCAATCTTTTTGCTAGCCTTCATTTTGCACTAAGTATGATCACTACTTGTGCATCCAAAACCCTTTAAACCAGCTTTGCCATATGAGTCCACTATATCTACCTATATGTGGTATTTCCATTCCGTTCTAAGAAAATTTGCATGTGCCATCTCTAATTTTCAAAATAAATTTCTCTTTTGTGTGCTCTATCGCTCGCGAGGCAGTGAGGGCACTACAAAAAAGACACATCCGTGACATTTTGGGCCGAACGAATTTTTTTTCTGTCATACATATGACACTTCTATGACGATAATTGTGACAAAACCCGGTATCATCATAGATGTGGTGGGATCCTACTTCTATGACAAAAAATCATGACAGAAAATGGGCTTTTCGTCCTGGGCGGGCTGGAGACGCAGCTGCATGACATTCTTTGGGCCGTCCATGACGGAAAACCATGGTAGAAGCGAGGGGGAGGAAAATTTCGAGGAGTTCCCAGTTACGGTGGGAGGTCGGGGGCCGAGCGATCCGCGTTTCTCTCGTACACGTACGCGCGTGTGTGTGAGGCGTTGGCTCTAACAAAACCCGAGCGAGGAGTTGGGCTCTAACTGAACCCGAGTGATTGCACTGCAGGCTACGCGTTACTGAACCCGAGCAATCGATCGATGGCTGTTAACTGAACCCGATCGAGTGATTCTTCGCCATCGCCGCTAATCAAGCCGATCGATGCCGCTTTTGATGAACAAAGGAGCGTTGCGGGGGGGTTGGATGAACAAGGAGCGGTGGCGTTGCCTCCGGATGAACAGGACCCGTGGTGTGGTGGAGGGTGGATGAACATGAGCGGTGGAGGGTGCCTGCTCGAGGGTGGTTGAATAGTACCCCATGGTGTGGAGGGCTGGATAAGCAGAGATAGTGGAGGGTGCCCGTGGAGGGTGGTTGAACGAAGAGCCGTGGAGTAGCGCGGTGGAGGTGGATGAACAAAGCAGCCGTGGAGGCCGGAGGAGGTCGATGGTGGAGATGAACATTATCCCATGGAGTCCCGTTTTGCGGTACGCCACACCCCTCCCGATGAACAGGACCCCCATTTCGACCGTAGGAGGTCCGTTTGCTTAGTTTTGCGATACGCCACACCCTCCCGATCAACAGACCCCGTTTTGACCGTAGGAGGTCCGTTTAAATCTGCTTTTGATGACGCCACATCCCTCTCGATCAACAGGACCCCCATTTCGACCATAGGAGGTCCGTTTCCTTCGTTTTGCGGTATGCCAAACCCCTCCCGATGAACAGGATCCTGTTTCGAACATGGCCGGTCGAACACAAGGTCGTTTCCTTCGTTCTGTGGTACTCCAGGCCTTGTTTCCATCGCTTGTTCCGTACAAGCCCTCCCGATGAACACGGCCACGCATTCCGTTCCGACCCAGCCGGTTGGCTCCCACACGTTCCGTTGCCTCCCCATGAACATGACGCATTCCGTTGCCTCCCCATGAACACGACGACGACGATGTTTCTCCTTTTCGACCCAGCCATGTACACGAGCCCTCGCCGTACGTATGCGCGAGTAGGCGTTCGAGACCCCGCCCATATGTACACATATGTGGCCGTATTTTCTTTCTTGCACCGGCGCCAGACGACGTGTACATGCTACGCGGCGCCTCTACTACGACACAAAAAGCGCCTCTACATCCACCAAGATATATGTACGCATATCGTCGCGACTGAATGACAACGCCACGACGCTTCAACCGTAGGTCCCGACCGCCGTGCACTTCCTTGCGTGCGAAGATGTAGCTGGTGGGTCCCAGCAGTCGGGCGAATCGTTTTTTTGCCCGGACGCACTTCCTTGCGTGCGAAGGTGTAGCTGGTGGGTCCCAGCAGTCAGGGGGGAAACATTTTTTCTCGAAATACGGTGGCCCGTCCGGTGGGTCCCTGCTGTCAGGTGGAGGAATAATTATTTTGCGCGTAATAAGGAGGCACTTCCTTGCTGCGGTCGTGGACCCAGCTGTCAGCGTCTCCACGCACAGTACTCTTTCGATGGAAGTCGGTCGTTGAACACATTGACCACGCTGCGCCGAGAGCACCATGGCGCGGTGGACGACGGCGAGGCCTAGGAAGGGGACGGCACGGAGGCAGGGAAGACTCGGCAGTTGTTTTCCACGCGGAGGGGAGTACGACTGTACGAGGGTTTACTGGTTCGTCTGCCTTCGCCGGAGAATAACAGCAGGTGTGGGTGAGTAGAGGGATGGCTAGGCCAGCGATGGGAGTACGATGGGGCGGTGAGGCTGTGGCAAGACAACCGCCAGCTGGAGAGGAGGGAGCAGGCAGTCCCGCCGGCGCTTGTTTGAGCGGCTCGAGCAGAAAGAGCAGAGATTGAAGAAGCACGACGGCCGTTGGATGGACATCCACGATCCTTTGCTGTCGCCAACCTTTTTTAGGAAAGCCTCAAATCTGTGGAAAACAGCATACAACCCATCTGCCATTATTTCTAATATTTACAACCCATTTGCTAATTCTTAAGGTTTTTTTGGAGCCCATATTCTTTTTGTTAGCATTACAACCCATATTGTGGCCACGGTTAAAAAATTATACAAAATTTTGCATATTTCGGTGCAGTCTGAACTGGTTTTAATCCCAAAGTTTCGACTCACATTCAAACTAATTTTAAAAATAAATGTATATCAATATAAAATCCAACAAATTCTCCACGCATAAAAATTAATGTACTTTAAAATCTTGAATTGAAAAAAAGATATTTGAAACTAATTGCCGGTTTGATGTGTTTTAAAAATGTACAACCCATTTCTCATTACTGATGGGCCATTTTCTCGGCCAGCTGAATGAAAGCTCTCCTCGTCTTGAAAGATTTGCAGTCCAACAGGCCTGACAAAGCGACTTACTTGGCAAATCACAAAAAATACTAGTCTGTGGCCATGGACCTAGCTGTCAGCCTCTCCTCGTACAGTACTCTTCCGATGGAAGTCGTTCCTTGACCATGTTGACCACGCCGCGCGGAGAGCACCACGGCGGTGGACGATGGCGAGGCCTAGGAAGGGACGATGCGAAGCCTGGGAAGACGCGACAGTGGAAGCCCGCGGAGAGGAGTACGAGGTTCACCGTTCGGCTGCGTGTGTGAGGCTGCCGTCGTCGCCGCAGGCTCGCCAGCCGTGGGAATAGTAGGGGCGGTGAGGCCTTGGCGGTAGCACACTGGCCCGCCACGGAGGCAGGAGCATGCGCACGACCGGGCGCTGCTTTGGGCGGCCGAGCAAGAAGACCAGAGGTTGAAGAAGCACCACGGCCGTTGGATGGACATCGTACGGTCACTGGAGCTAGAATCATTCATATTGACTAAGTTGACAAAGCCCTTCGTCCCCGTCAACTTAGTAGGCCCACAAGTCAGCCTCTCACCAAGGTGGGTCCCAGCTAGCCGGGGGAGTATTCATTTATTTTGTGCGTAATAAGGAGGCACTTCCGGTGGGTCCGAGCCGACAATGGGGAACGTTACAAATACTGATGACCCGCTCGGTGGGTCCCAGCAGTCGTGGGAAACGATTTTTTCAAGAAAATCTTGGTGGCCCATCCGGTGGGTCCCCATTGTCGTGGAGGAATAATTATTTTCCGCGTAATAAGGAGGCACTTCCTTGCGCTGCCGTGGACCCGGTGTCGGCCTCTCCACGTCTGAAGACTCTTCCGTTGGAAGTTGGTCGTTGACCACATTGACCACGCCGCGCCGAGAGCACCACGGCGGTGGACGACGGCAAGGCCTAGGAAGGGGACAAAGCGGAGCCGGGCAAGACGCGGCAGTGGATGCCCACGCATAGAGGAGTACGAGCGTTCACTGGTTTGGCTGCGGTGTGAGGCTGCCGTCGCCGCTGAATAACAGGGGGTGTGGGTGAGTGGAGGGATGGCATGGCCAGTGGTGGGAGTAGTATGGGGCGGTGAGGCCTCCATGGTAGCACACCGCCACGGAGGCGTGGAGCAAAGCACGACGACGGCGCCGCTTTGGGCGGCTGGAGCAAGAATACCAAAGGTTCAAGAAGCACTATATGGCCGTTGGATGGCCATCATATGGTCACTGGAGTATTGACTAAGTTGACAAAGCCCTCTATCCCCATCAACTTAGTAGGCCCACAAGTCAGCCCAACAATATGGTGGGTCCCAGCTAGCAGGGGGTATTCATTCTTTTGCGCGTAATAAGGAGGCACTTCCTTGCGTGCAAAGATATAGCTGGCGGGTTCGTCCTGTCAGCGGGGGGAACTTTTTTTTCGCGAAATACAGAGGCCCTTCCTGTGGGTCCTAGCTGTCAGGTGGAGGAATCATTATTTTGCGCGTAATAAGGAGGCATTACCTTGCGTGCGGCCGTGGACCCATCTGTCAGCCTCTCCACGTACAGTCCACTTCCGATGGATGTTGTTCATTGACCATGTTGACCAGGCCTTGCCGAGAGCACCAGGGCGGTGGACGACGGCGAGGCCTAGGAAGGGAACGACACGGAGCCAGGGAATACTCGGCAGTTGTTTCCCACGCGGAGGAGTACGAGGGTTTACTGGTTCGTTTGCCATCACCGGAGAATAACAACATGTGTGGGTGAGTAGAGGGATGGCTAGGCCAGCGATGGGAGTACGGTGGGGCCGTGAGGCTCTTGGCAAAGATAGCCGATCATGGAGGAGGGAGCAGCAGTCCCTTGGCGCTTGTTTGAGCGGCTGGAGCATGAAGAGCGGAGATTGAAGAAGAACGATAGCCGTTGGATGGACATCCAACAGTCACTGCTCTCGTGTGTTGACTAAGTTGATAGGGCATTGCGCAAAGGCCAACCTTTTTATGAAAGCATACACGCCAACCCGTAGTAGGCGCACAAGTCAGCCTCAAATCTGTGGAAAATAAAGATACAACCCATCCGCCATTATTTCTAATAATGTACAGCCCATTTGCTAATTCTTAAGATTTTTTGGATCCCATCTTCTTTTGTTAGCATTACACCCCATATTGTGGCCACAAGTTAAAAAGTATACGAAATTTTGCATATTTGGTGCGGTCAACTGTTTTTAATCCAGAAATATCGATTCACATTCAAACTATTTTGAAAAATAATTAATATAAATATAGAATCCAAATAATTGTCCACGCATAAAAATCAATGGAATTTAAGATCTTATAATGAAAAAAAATTGAAACGAATTCCCGGTTTGATGTGTTTTAAAAATGTACAACCCATTTCTGGGCAAACCGAATAAAACTCTTCTCGTCTTGAAAGATTTGCAGCCCAGCAGGGCCGATAAAGCAAGTAGGCCTTGTTTGGGTATTTCTTTTAAAAAATAGAACTGGGCTAGCCATTTTCAGCAAGAAAAAAACACAACTGGGCTCATGATGTGGTAAACATAAATAAAACCCTGGCTAGACGGGCCACAGCCCCCGCATAGCCCCGTTGTTACCCTGATCCATCGCTAAAACTAGTATAAATAACAACTACTTGTTCTTAAAAAAAACTGCATGACTTGCTGGGTCCCTGGTGTCATATTTCGTAGTGTAAGTCTCTCGTTTATTGCCTACGTTGACAATGGCGTGAGCCCCAGATGTCCAACCATTAGGAGGAACCATAATTTTGGGCTTGTACTACTATAGAGGCACTTGCTTGCGTACTGCCATGACGCTGGTGGGTCCCTACTGTCATCCTCTCCACGTACAGTCATCTCCTTGTTCCTCTCGGTTGTTGACGACGTTGACAATGCAAGAGGGCGGCGCACCGCGCATGGCGAGCGAACCAAGGCCGCAAGGCGGAGGACGATGGCGAGGCCTCGGACGGAATGAACTGGAGCCGTTGAAGATGCGCCGGTCCAGTCGCAGGCGGAGGGGAGTACGAGGGTTGACTGGTTCGGGTGCGGGTGCGTGTTGGGGCTGACATCGCCGGAGAATAACAGGACATGTCGGGGAATAGAGGGAGGGACTGGCCAATGTTGGAGGGTACATACGGTAGGGCGGCGGAGGCACAACCATCCATGGGAGTCGGGAGCAGGCGGAGCCGACGGGGTGGTTTGGTTTGGGCGGCTGGAGGAAGAAGAAGACAAGAGATAGAAGATACATGACAGATGTTGGATATCAATCCAACGGCTGGTAGGCAGAATCGTTTGTTGACTAGCTAGTAAGTCGACACCACCTCGGATAGGCTATTTCCTCGCGGGTCCCAAATGTCAGAATCCAAATCTGTCACGGTCATGCAGCCTTTCCTATGAAAATTTACAGCCCATTTGATGTGCTAGTTTGAAATAAGTTTGTGTGTGCTAGTGGGGGCTAATCACTTGGCTTCAGAATGCACAAAGGAGCTAAGCACCAAGTAGAGTGATGTTATTTCCTTGGTTGGGATTTGTTACAATATTTCACTCTAAATTAAACGAATGACAAGCCATTTGCCTTGTTTCAAAGAAAATATGACAATCACAGCCGAGTTGAAAAGGGCAGGAACATCTAACTCCAGCTTACAAACTGTACAAAAGCACGAGGGTTAATTGTTCATCAGGTTTACAAAAAAACCGGATTGAAAAGGGCAACAACATCTAACTCCAGCAATGTTTTCGGCAGTCACAGTCAAATGGATCGGTCAGGTCCATAGAATGAACATCCTGGGTCGTAAAATTTACTGGATTATGACCACAATATGTTGTAAATAGAAGCCCGACACTGTTTTCGGCACGTTCAGAAGCTCTTTTGCCCACTTGAAACTCCTTTTTTTGCTCTTCGACATACCCATCCGTCAAAACCATGCTGCTGGTAAACTTAAGCCTGATGGACAATAGTAACCTCACATTCAGCAGGAAGAATGTGACAAATCTTGTGTTTGCACGGTTGGCTACATATCGTTCTAGCGTTATTGTCTTCAATCGAATCTCATGAGAAGTGAGAAAACCCCGATGCTTACGAATCCACCGATTGGTTATAACTTTCTTACCCCGTCCTGTTGCCTAAATAGACATGAAGATTTAAAATAGTTAAGGTCTAAAAGAAGAGTGTCAAAAGAGCAACAACTGAACGGTTAATTCTAGTACACTATATGCGGGCTTCCAATGTGCGTGAAATTATCACCTTTATATACAACTTCTCCAGACATGGAAAGCATTGCAGCAAGCCAATAATCTTGTTCAGATCAAAACTATTCATTTGGATATATAAGATCTTGACAGAATCCAGCACCATTGATGGGCCGTCCATGGAGAAACTCTTCATTGAGCATAGAACATAATATTAGTACAAAATGTGTACTCCAAGATGATATATAAATTATGCGCAGAATTTAAAATGCAACTTATGGTTACAAGTGTAGATGATAATATAAAGTACCTGAAGAACAGTGGAGCCAAACACCATATTGAAATGAGCACATAGATCATGTATTACACCCAAGGTCTCCAGTTTAGGCGCAGAGAGGACGGTTATTTGCAACGGTGAATAACTAGAATCAAGGATGAACCTTTGAAGTGAAGGGGCATCTTGGATGATGAGCTGCCTTCCGTCAAAAGAAATTCCAATTCTTACAAGGCTAGGCGACTTTATTTGGAGACAACCGATTCTAATCTGAAAACAGCACCAAGCACTCCGGTAGCAGGCAACTGGAGTGGATGATGCTGTGCAATGAGGCCTCCGATATACGAACCCGCACAAGTGAAAGTTTCTTGAGAAATGGGAGTCGAAGGTTTAGTACCAAATTGTCTGGTAGGTAGCACAACACAAAGGTGGCGGTGTGGAGAGAGGAGGAAAACCATGAGATGGACATTGGTGCTGAGGGCACAAGTTCATGGCGTTCGGTATGTGGTATGTGATTTCGAGGGGAATAGTAGAACTCAATCAGCTGTAGTTCGTGAATTGTGGGATTTCAGCCAAAGGCCCACCGTAGGGCATGGTATGCTTGCTCGTAGCATGACGGGATGCAGAGGCTTTGAACGGAGCCTCGTGGGAGGAGATGATGGCTCTGGGATTTCAAAATCATTGAAGAGAGATAGCCGACGACGATCGAGATTATAGGCACGACGCGCCATAGAGGGCGCCACCGAATTGAGAGGACTTGGGTGCGACAACAATCCTTGGTGGGGAGAAGCGAGATGATCTCCCCAAGGACAGCGTCCGGGAGATCTCTGATGCGGTCCACCCAACATTCTACGGGTTCTTGGGATCTGGTGGGGGCGGGGTCGCCGCTTCTCCCCGCACTGCCGGGTGCGGGATCTACAATAGGCGTCGCCACTAGCGGGAGACTCATCTTCTTGGTGCTGGGGTCAGCCGACTCCATTTTCCTCGAGGGCGTCGCGTCGCGCTCAAGGGTTTGAGCAGAGTAACCAATGATGAGCCTAGTTGTAGTGTGAGCGAAGAAGAAGGGGAGCTGGGGGTTTTCTATAGGATTGAGGAAGAAGGGGAGATGGGGTTTTCTGTAGGAGTGAGGTGAGGAATTTGGGAGTACGAGTGGAGCGAGCTGACGTGAGGTGGGTGGGAGCGAGGAGGAAGAAGAGCACCCAGGTTTTTTTTTGGGGGGGGGTATGCTGGGTGTGGGTAGCGCCTCTCATTCAGTAAATATATGGGCTTTTGAATTGATTTTACTATTTACTAGTGTGGATGGGCTGTTTTGTCTTGGGCCCAGAGAAACAATTACTACTAGTACAGTGGAGACACTCTACAACTACCCAGAAAAACAATTACTAGTAGTACAGTGGAGACACTCTACCGCTTCTGGCTCCTCCTAGGTCATTGAAACGTCTCCCTCTACTGAATGTCGTTATACTTTTGTTCACCGACATGCAGGCCATGCAGCGCGCGGGCCCAAATGCCATCCACCAAATTAGAATGCAGTATTGCTACGTCTTGAGCTTGCGTTGGTTTTCCTCGAAGAGGAGAGGGTGATGCAACGATAGTAGCGTAAGTATTTCCCTCAGTTTTTGTGAACCAAGGTATCAATCCAAAGAGGAGGCACCTCAAAAGTCCCACGCACCTACACAAACAACCGAGAACTCGAACCAACACAATAAAGGGGTTGTCAATCCTTCACGGCCACTTGCAAAAGTGAGATCTAATAAAGATAGTATGATAAGATAAATATATTTTTGGTATTTTATAATATAGATGCAAAATAAAAGTAGATTGAAAGCAAATATGATAAGAGATAGACCCGGGGGCCATAGGATTCACTAGTGGCTTCTCTCAAGATAGCATAAGTATTACGGTGGGTGAACAAATTACTGTCGAGCAATTGATAGAAAAGCGCATAGTTATGAGATTATCTAGGCATGATCATGTATATAGGGATCATGTCCATAACAAGTAGACCGACTCTACCGTGATCTACTACTATTACTCCACACATCGAATCGACTCGCCTCGCATCTAGAGTATTAAGTTCATAAGAACAGAGTAACGATTAAGCAAGATGACATGATGTAGAGGGATAAACTCAAGAAATATGATATAAACCCCATCTTGTTATCCTCGATGGCAACAATATAATATGTGCCTTGCAACCCTTTCTATCACTGGGTAAGGACACCGCAAGATTGAACCCAAAGCTAAGCACTTCTCCCATGGCAAGAAAGATCAATTTAGTAGGCCAAACCAAACTGATAATTCGAAGAGACTTGCAAAGATAACTCAATCATACATAAAACAATTTAGAGAAGATTCAAATATTATTCATAGATAAACTTGATCATAAACCCACAATTCATCGGATCTTGACAAACACACCGCAAAAAGAGTTTACATCGAATAGATCTCCACAAGAGAGGGGGAGAACATTGTATTGAGATCCAAAAAGAGAGAAGAAGACATCTAGCTAATAACTATGGACCCGTAGGTCTGTGTTAAATTACTCACAACTCATCGGAGGGGCAAGGATGTTGATGTAGAAGCCCTCCGTGGTCGATTCCCTCCCAGCAGAGAGTGCCATGAAGGCTCCAAGATGAGATCTCGCGGATACAGAAGGTTACGACAGTGGAAATTGTGTTTCGTGGTGCTCTTGGATGTTTTCGAGGTACGTAGGTATATATAGGAGCAAGAAGTACGTCGGTGGCTGCCCGAGGGGCCCACGAGATAGGGGGCGCGCCCTACAGGGGGGCGACCTCCTATCTCGTGGGAGCCTCGGTAGCTTCTTGGCTTGCACTCCAAGTCCTCTGGATCATGTTCATTCCAAAAATCACGCTCCAGAAGGTTTCATTCCGTTTGGACTCCGTTTGATATTCCTTTTCTTTGAAATACTGAAATAGGCAAAAAACAGCAATATGGGCTGGGCCTCCAGTTAATTGGTTAGTCCCAAAAATGATATAAATGTGTAAAGTAAAGCCCATAAACATCCAAAAGGGGTAATATAATAGCATTGAACAATCAAAAATTATAGATACGCTGGAGACGTATCAAGTATGCAGGCGGAGAGTCACCCCGGTCGTAGTGCGACAGTAACGAGCTGTCGTATCACAAAACCCCGCCTCCTCGCAGTCTAAGTTTGACGGACGAAGCAACCATCATTTCACTCTTCGCTGAATCCCCTTCTCCCTCACCGTCTTCAAGAAAGGCAACACTCACATCTGCCACTGTTCTTCTCTCCCAACGAAGGGAAGGTAAGCGGATCCGTGATGTTTGTATATTTTTGTTCAGAGAAAAAAAAGAACTTTTGCAAAGCAGTAACCGATCCTCACTCTCATTTTTGTTTCATTGTCATTGTGATTGTGTTTGTCATTGTGATTGTGTTTTCCTTTCAGTGGTCTCCTAGTATTCGTCAGTTTCATGATGGACCAAGGAGAACCAGGCAAAGATCTGTCGATGTTGGAGCAGACGCGAGAGGCTGATCCCCACGAGACAGAGAGCTCCAAGAAGATGGAGGCAACCACCGAGCCAACCCCAGATACGCTCACGGCCACTACTGAGATGGTCAATGCCCTGTTTAAGGTTACAGCCCCCGTGGCACTGCAGGAGCAGTTTTCCCCTTCGAGGATGTGTCCCCTCCCCCCCCCCCGCTGAGCTGCCCAAGGTGATTTCCTTCTTTGCCAATCTCGATTGTGGTTTTTCATCTAAGTATGTGGTGATTTTTTTAGAAAAGGAAGTATGTGGTGATTAATAATGCAAAATTTTATTAGCTTCGATGCCATGCTATACATGGTGGTTTAATTAACTTGTGTTTCTTATACTAAAAAGTAATTCAGAATTTATTTCTGTTTCAATTAGAGCCCTGATGCAGACAAGGATTTTGTGGTTGTACATGTCACTCGCTATGAGGCGGACGACCTGAATATACGCACTGGGAAAACAGAGTTCTTAGGCTGTTGGATCCTGGAAGCCATTTGCGGTTATACCAATGAAGAGTTGTATTCCAGCCTCACTGTTGTCAGGCGTGTTGTCCAGGGTGTACTGAAGCACAAGAAGTTCAAAGCTACTCCTTCGTTTGCGAGGCATACTGTTGGTGTTCTAGGAACGGGGGTCCCCAGACTTGCCTGCCTGCGGCCTGCGGCGTGGCTCAAGTGGGGGCCCAATGCAGCCCAGCTTCATCCGCTCAAAATCAAGATCGTCGCGAGGGGCCAAGCTTCGCGGGGTGGACGACAGGAAGCTTCCTCGGGAGCAGCCTCCTCAGGCAGGCTCATGAGGAGGCGGAGAGATCAAGGCGGGGTACCTCCCGAGGAGCCAGTGACACAAGCGGTGACGATCGAAGGCCAGGCGGGCGCCGGCCTGTGCAGTGTCCTTGTTTCCCTTTCGGTGCAAAGGGGGCAAGCAAAGGCAAGGCATCAGACAAAGGTTACTATTTCGGTGCAATAAGACCAAGACCAGCAGAACGGCATGATGGAGGTCATTGTGGAGCCCAGGGCGGCGTCATCGTCAGGGCCTTTGGCAGGCGAAGACGAACTTTAGTCAGGATAAGTGTACCAGATGTTCCCCTTCAAAATGGCCAATTGTTGGCGCCCTTCCCACTCATTATTTGGGGAGAGGCCCGGGGCCTCGCTATATAGATAGGACTAGCCACCACAGGGTAGAGGCATCGAGAAACAGATTGCCCGATAGAGACAGAAGCGACTGAACTCACCCAAGCAGTTCATCTCACCAGCTCAAGAACAGCCCCTCGCGAGGCTGTTCCCCCTTTCTACTGTTTACCATCAGCCCGTAAGGCAATCCACCACACCACTCACTGGAGTAGGGTATTACACCATGATGGTGGCCTGAACCAGTATAAAACTCGTGTCCCTTGTGTGTTCATCTCTCTTGCTTAGATCTTTGCGGGACTTGAGACGCGAGCTGGTAGGGGAGAGATCTCCGTGCGCACCCCAGTGTTCGAACCTCAAGGGTCTGCCGGAACCAGAAATCTGACATTTGGCGCGCCAGGTAGGGGTGCGCCGGAATCTTTCTTCCGCCGGTCATGTCAGATCTTTCGCCGTGTCCATGGCTGACGCTCGCCGAGCTCGCGCCAAGCGTTGGGCAGCTCTCGCCACCCGCGTCCCCCAGACGGCGCCCGTCGGTGGGCGCCCCCGTTGTTCTCCGTCGCCTGCTGCCAACGCCGCCACCGGCCCGGCGGGGAACGAGCAGCAGGCCTCGCCCCTGCGTCCACCGGTGCGGCGTGATGGCCGCACCACCACCCCTTCGCT
Source organism: Aegilops speltoides (assembly GCA_021437245.1). Classification (NCBI taxonomy): domain Eukaryota; kingdom Viridiplantae; phylum Streptophyta; class Magnoliopsida; order Poales; family Poaceae; genus Aegilops; species Aegilops speltoides. Next base: position 334,392,644 of record CM038143.1, read on the forward strand.
GACTCCAGCAGGTTCGTCGCCTCGCACCCGACGCGCCCCCGCGGACGCGCCGCCCGCCCCTGGGCCAGGGGGATCCGAGCCTTGGCCCCCGCCTTGCGATAGGTGCAGTGGCCCCCCAAGTTCAAGCTCGAGATGCCTCCGCGCTACAACGGCGCGATAGATCCGCTGGTTTTCCTGCTGGCGTACGAGGAGGCTGTCCTCAAGGCCGGGGGTGACGACAGGGTGATGGCCAACTGGTTTCCCATGCCCCTCACCGGTGTTCCACACATGTGGCTGCGCCACCTACCGACGGCCTCTGTGACCTCCTGGGGGGAACTGCGCGACCTCTTCCTTGCCCATTATGCCGCGCCAGTACCCCCGGTCGTTGCAGCCCTCCCGGGTGGCTCCCAGGCACCACCTTCGAGCCGCCACGTCAAGCCATTTGCCCGCCAGATCGGCGCCGCCTCCAAGCGCCGAGAAGCCCCCCCGGGCTGGGTGGCGCCCGAGGCCGACCTGGCCTTCAACTTGGACGATCATCCCTCCAACCCCGCCGGTTCGGGTGCACTTCCGATGCTGTGCACCCCCACCATCTGCCAAGTGGCTGTCACCAGGACCCTCATCGACGGTGGTGTCGGCCTCAACGTGCTCTCAGTAGAGGCCTTCGGCCTCCTCCACGTGCCACTAGAGCGGCTTCATCCTAGCAGGCCTTTCTCGGGCGTCGGAGTCGGTTCCACCGCTTCCTTGGGACAGATTCGCCTCCCGGTGACCTTCGGCACCTACGATAACTTCCGCACAGAGCTGATCAACTTCAACATCGCCCCCATCGGCCTCCCCTACAACGCCATCCTCGGCTACCCGGCCTTGGCCTGGTTCGTGGCAGCAACTCACCCTGCATACAACCTCATGAAGATGCCCGGGAGCAGCAGCGTCCTTACTGTGTCGGGAGACACAAGGGATGCACTGCAGCGCTCAAGCTCACTTTCAAGACGGCCGCGGTGGTGCAACCCGCCAGCACTGACGCCCTCGAGCCAAGGGGGCTGCACCGGCTAAGAAGAAGCAGCTATTCACCCAAGACAAGGCGGAAACCAAGCAGGTACCGGTCGACGAGGACGGATCCACTGGCACCACCTTCACCATAGGCGCCAACCTCGAACCCGAGCAGGAGAAGGCCTTGGTGAAGTTCTTGCGCGCGAACAAGAAGGTGTTCGCATGGGAACTTGATCAACTAGTAGGGGTCCCGAGGGGAGTGATTGAGCATCACCTCAATGTATGCCCCAACGTACGCCCCGTGAAGCAGAAGGCGAGGCGGCAGTCCACTGAGAAACAAGCTTTCATCATCCAAGAGACCCGCAAGATGGAAGCGGCAGGGGTCATTAGCGAGGTCCGCTATCCAGATTGGTTGGCTAACCCGGTGGTCGTGCCAAAAAAGGGAGGAAAGGAACGCATGTGTGTCGACTTCACCAACCTTAACAAGGCCTGCCCGCAGGATCCGTTTCTGCTTCCTCGCATTGACTAGATCGTCGACTCCACCGCTGAATGTGACCTATTGTGCTTCCTGGATGCCTTCTTGGGCTACCACCAGATCAAGATGGCGGTGGAAGACGTGGAGAAAATGGCCTTCCTGACCCCGTGCGGAGTGTACTGCTACACATGCATGCCATTTGGGCTGCGCAACGCAGGTGCGACCTTTCAGGGGCTAATGGACATCGCCTTGGGTGGGCAGCTCGGGAGGAATGCTGAGGCTTACGTCGATGACATTGTGGTGAAGTCTCGGGAGGCAAAAACCCTGATACAGGACTTGGAGGAAACCTTTGCGAGCCTCAATGAGGTGGACCTGCGGCTCAACCCAGAGAAGTGTGCGCTTGAGTCCCTCTCGTCATGCTCGGGAATGGGGGTCCCAGACTTGCTCGTCTGCTGCCTACGGCGTGGCTCAAGTGGGGGCCCAATGCAGCCCACTTCATCACTCAAGATCAAGACCTCGCGGGGCTGACTGGGCGGACGACAAGAAGCTTCCTCAAGAGCAGCCTCCTCAGGCATGCTCCCGAGGAGGCAGAGAGATCAAGGCGGGGTACCTCCCGAGGAGCCAGTGACGCAAGCCATGACGATCGAGGCCAGGCGGGCGCCGGCCTGCACAGTGTCCTTGTTTCCCTTTCGGTGCAAAGGAGGCAAGCACAGGCCAAGGCATCAGGCAAAGGTTATTATTTCGGTGCAATAAGACCAAGACCAGCAGAACGGCAGGATGGACGTCATCGTGGAGCCCAAGGCGACGTCATTGTCAGGGCCTTTGGCAGTCGAAGACCAACTTTAGTCAGGATAAGTGTACCAGATGTTCCCCTTCAAAATGGCCAATTGTTGGCGCCCTTCCCGCTCATTATTTGGGGAGAGGCCCAGGGCCTCGCTCTATAAATAGGGCTAGCCACCACAGGGTAGAGGTATCGAGAAACAGATCGTCAGAGAGAGAGAGAAGTGATTGAACTCACCCAAGCAGTTCATCGTACCAGCTCAAGAACAGCCCCTCGCGAGGCTATTCCCCCTTTGTACTGTTTACCATCAGCCCCTGAGGCAATCCACCACACCACACACTGGAGTAGGGTATTACACCATGATGGTGGTCTGAACCAGTATAAAACTCATGTCCCTTGTGTGTTCATCTTTCTTGCTTAGATCTTTGCGGGACTTGAGACGCGAGCTGGTAGGGGAGAGATTTCCGTGCACACCCCAGTGTTCGAACCTCAAGGGTCTGCCGGAACCCAAAATCCGACATTTGCGCGCCAGTAGGGTGCGCCGAATCTTTCTTCGCCGCCGTGTCGATATTTCGCCAGTTCATGGTCGACGCTGCCGAGCTCAAGGCTGAAGGCCGGGCAGCAGTTTCGCCACTGCTGTCGCTTCAGACGGCGCCTTGCCGGCGGACGCCTCTGGGCCGTTTCTCCGTCACCGCTGCCAACACCGCCACCGCCCGGCGGTGAACGAGCAGCAGTGCTCGCCCTCAGATCTTCTTCGGCGCGCGCGATGGTCAGACCACACCCCTGCCGCCATTCGCCGGTTCATCGTCCCCACGCCTGCCGCGCTTCCCCACGGACGCCAAGACGCCAAGGCTGCCTCGCGATGAGCTCCTGCACTACCATCCCGTCGATGACCCCTACGAAGATTGGCTCGCCCACATTACCGAGCTCGTCAGCGCCACAGGGGGCTCCCCCATGCCGTCCCTCTCGCTGCCTCGCCCTCCGCCCTGTGTAGGAGGCGAGGAGCAGGAGGTGCCTCCACCACCTCCTCCTCAAGAGGTTGCCCCGGCTCCAAGGCGCACGGCCCCAGGACGAGACCCACCGCGTCCGGCGCCTGCGCGACAAGAAAGGAGCTGCCAAGAGATCCCTCACCCTCAAGAAGGCGCCCGCGTGCTCCTAGCACCGGAGCGCCACGACCGTATCCCTACACCAACACGTCAAGACCCGGCACTGCTCCATGCAGCGATGCGCAAGAACCTCCAGGAGCAAGCCTCGCATCAGCAGAGAGCTCTGGTGGCAACAGCAGGCTGCTGCGCTTTCACCTCCGAGTTGTGTAGCGTCACATGGCCCGGCAAGTTCAAGCCGGACCTGCCTCCTCGCTACGACGGCACCGCAGACCCCACAGAATTCCTCCAGCTCTATGAGCAGGGCATCGAAGCTGCCAATGGGGATGAGAAGGTTATGGCGAATTGGTTCCCCATGGCGCTCAAGGATGGTGCCCGCACTGCTCTCGAACTCGCTCTCGCACGATCTCCTCCTCGACGAGATGCGCACCCGCTTATCGCCAACTTCCTGTGGTACTCGTGACTGCCCCGACCATGAGTGACCAAGGCACAGACAGCAACAGCCAGAGAGACCTCAGAGAAATACATCCAGCGCTTCAACAACGCCCGCCTCAAGATCCCCAGGGTGACTGAGGAGGCCATCATTTCAGCCTTCTCCCATGGCGTGCGTGACAACAAGATGAAGGAGGAGCTAGTGATCCATGAAGACATGTGTACATCACTGGAGCTGTTCAACTTGGCGACCAAATGCGCCAGGCTGAGGAGGGGCGCCTCTCCCTCCTTGAGCTCCCGGCTGCCGACCGGAGGAAAATAAGCCCAAGGTCAAGGACATGAAGCGCAAGGGGGCTGCGGTGCTGTAGGATCGGAAGTATGTCTAGAGGGGGGGGTGATTAGACTACTTGACAATTTAAAAGTTTAGCCTTTTGATTAGGACAAGTTTTTAGCAAGTTCACAATGATGACCAAGTCAAGTATCACCCTACACATGCAATTCTAGAGTAGTGGCAGCGGAAAGTAAATTGCACATGTAGTAAATAGAGGTGGAGAAGAGCAAACGCAGTTTGGAGACACGGAGATTTTTCTCGTGGTTCCGATAGGTGGTGCTATCGCCAATCCACGCTGATGGAGACTTCAACCCACGGAGGGTAACGGCCTGCAGAGTCCACGGAGGGCTCCACCCACTAAGGGTCCACGAAGAAGCAACCTTGTCTATGCCATCATGGCTTACGCCCACGGAGGACTAGCCTTACTGGGTAGATCTTCACGAAGTAGGCGATCTCCTTGCCCTTACAAACTTCTTGGTTCAACTCCACATCTTGACGGAGGCTCCCAAGCGACACCTAACTAATCTAGGAGGCACCACCTCCAAAAGGTAATAGATGGTGTTGGTGATGATGAACTCCTTGCTCTTGTGCTTCAAATGATAATCTCCCCAACACTCAACTCTCCTCACCGATTTGGCTGTGGTGGAAGAAGGGATTGAGTGGAAAGCAACTTGGGAAGGCTAGAAATCAAGTTTCATATGGTGGGAGTGGAGCAACTTGATCTCAACACAAGGGTAGGTAGTTTTTTCTCGTAAATGTAAGGTAGGAGTGGTAGTTCTTTTCGATGGCTCTCTCCACTAATGAAGAGGAGGTGGAGGGTATTTATAGCCTCCACACAAAATCCAACTGCTACACACATTTGACCAATCTCGGCCGATCAAGTTGACAACTCGGTGAGACCGAAAGTTCAAATCTTAGAACGTTGGGATTTTCGTGGGACCGAAAATACAATCTCTGCTAGTCCGATTCTTCCAAAGTCTAGGGTTTGCCAATCTCGGTGGGACCGACTTTCTCATCTCGGTGACACCGATTTGAGTACGTATGTTATGTAAGGTTGGCAACACCAATTTCGTAAGACCGAGTTTGGAATCGAAAATCCAAATTACTAGGGTTTGGCTATATGGTCGAGGTGGTTCATCTCGGTGCAGACTGAAGTTTATGGAATCGGTGGGACCGAGATTACTTATGAGTATATGTTGGAATGAAAGATTGCCGATAGTTTGAGAGATAAATCACTAAGCACTTTGAGCAACCAGATCATCATCATAACCTCATCCCCTTTAATAGTATTGGCTTTCCTATGGACTCAATGTGATCTTGGATCACTAAACCAAAATGGAGTCTTGAGCTTTTGCCAATGCTTTCCTTAGCATTTTGAGGGGTCCACATCATCACCATTGCCATACCCATATCATCGAACTTTCTCAAATATTCTCAAGAAACAATTAGTTCAATGATATATATGTTGTTATTAATTACCAAAACCACCCGGGATTAGTTGCACTTTCAATCTCCCCTTTTGGTAATTGATGACAACATATAGATCAAAGCTTCGACAAATGATATAATCAATGAATAATATCGTCGCTTTGAGAAGTATGTGATAAGCAAGAGCTCCCCTAAATTTGTGCATTATTTAAGATTTATGCTTGAATGCAAATGCACAATCGATTAGGATCATGGGTCACTCTTCCATGTCACATACATCTTGGTGGAGCGCACAAAATGATAAGAATGAATAGCATGCACCCAATCACCAAGACATGAGTAAATGATCATACAAGATATGAATAGAATATGATAAGCATTAAGCACACATTAAGCATAGTATGATCAAGCACTCATCAAAGATAGAGCAAACGAGTATCAAACACACGAAATGTCTCAAGAACTCAAAAGTATCTCAAGGAAAACCGCAAACGAAAGAGCAAAAGCGAGCACTCTCTCTCGAAGTCCTATGATCTATACACTTTCCCTTTGGCAACAAGTTACCAAAAGTTCGAAGGTATAGAGCTAAGCGCCACTAGGGACTCACGGGCGGCTCCTGGCTCGGGTCGATGGAGGGAGATAGCTGCATCCGCAAAGGCTTCGCCAAGTCTGTGGAGCCGGAGGAGTGGACACCGAGCCGAGCCGGAACCGATGGAGCTGTGGAGGTGCCGATGTAGTAGCCCTCGGGTCTGCCATCGAATGGCAGCTGATCCGGGCTTTGTGGGAACTCGAGCAGCTGCTCATAATCATCCCGACCAAATCACCTTCCATCTCCTTCATGAGCTCGCGCTTTCTCCTCTTGGCTTCCTCAATGTCCGCCTCAAGCTTGTTGACGGTGACTGCACTTCACCATTTTGACATCCAGAGCATGGAACTTGTCTTCAACTATCCTCTCAAGACTCTCCCGAGATCGCACTATGCTGGCCAGCGTAGTTCAATCCTCCGGTAGCTTCAAGAAGTTGTTCTCCAACGCCTTGGTTTTTTTGCTGCTGCCGCCGCTTCCTTCTCAGCTTTAGCTTGTTTGGCAGCTTCAGACTTAGCGTGTCCTTCAACAGATGTGGGAGCATCCTCACCATCACAACTTCATTATCTTCATGTTCGCTGCAGTGGCAAGTGGGGTCTATCCAACATGTAGGTGTCCGTGCCAAACTTGGCATTGATGAGCATCCGAATGTGCGGAGCAAACCCACATGACCTCTTTCTCGTCTGTCGCTGTCCTCTTGATAGTCTCAACTATCGTGTCCATCACCTTGAAAGGTGTCTTCGATCTAGAATATGCAGCATGTTGATAGAATAGCCTCTTATCATGCGATGATCTCCGACTTGGGCATCAAAGTATGCCTCGTAATGGTGTTAGTGGTTGGGAGACCCGCTCAAGATGATAAACCGATCCAAGCTTCCATATCTCAACATCCTTGTCCTGTACCTCATTGTACATGTTCTTCATAGACTCGTGATTCTTCTTTGGAATGCCATAGACATCTACATCATCATCTCTTGATATCGAGCATTCAAGAAGGTTTCCATTCTTCAACTGCTGAAGAGAATCTCGCCTTCACCATCCATACAATTTCGCCATCCGATAGAAATGTGTCAGGCATAGAACCGCATGATCATCTCATCATTCCATGCCGCCAATTTCGACCAACGAACTCGCAACTCCACATGCAAAGTGAAGCTCTCATGCACATGTGGGAAGTAGTCTCGTGTTTTCACTATCGATGTATTCCCAAATAACATACCTAGTGTCAAGAATAATTGGCTTCTTGTCCATGAGCACTGCCTCATAGAAATCTTGTTGCTCTCGGGTGTGGAATCTTGAGTCAACAATGTCCTTCTCCGGTGGCATATGGATCAACTTGCCTCCATAGCCTCGAGACCTTTGTCCTTCCTTTCCTTCATATTTTCAGCTCGAGGATGAGCATCATTATGAATCGCGCTTCGCTCGAAGCCAGAATACATGTGCCTCTTCATCCGACTCACTGGTGGCACATTGTCCTTCTTCTTCTCTCAAGGTGAATATTTTCACTGCTTTTGGCTTGGCAGCAGGTTTGGCTTGAGCTGCCTTTTGCTGGAGCTGATGGCTTAGATTTGGTAGGTGCTCCCGCCTCGATGGCATCTCCCATCAACTTAGGCTTCGAGGAGGTCGGGTGCTTCTCATCGTAATCATCATCACTTCATCATGTACTATCCTCTTCCTCTTGGAAGTTTTTTTACCTTGCTGGAGGTTTCTTCTTCCATGCTCAGCTTCTTTGCAACTGTGGACTTCTTCACTTTGTCTGGTGCCTTTCTTGGTGTGTCGCTCTTGATAATCTTTTGGCAACCACTTTCCTCTTAGGTTTGGAAGTGATCTCTCCTCAAGAACAAAGTCGTAATCCTCTTCATCGTAATTTCTTCTTCCCGCCCCGTGGCAGCAGCAGCAAACCACTTGGGGTGCTTTCTCACCATCATCGTAAAAAACTGCTGCTTCAGACTAGTGACCGCCTCGAATCTCAACCGTGATTCAGACTGCTCGCTGTCACTTGCATCGTATATGACCGACAACCCGTGAATAGAGTAGGTATAGGCGTAATAGAAGAGTTATCACAAACCGCAGAAGATTTTGCAAAATGAATGAGTTCAAACTTCAGTTTTAAGTTTTCACAGTAATGCATTTTGGTCTCGACCGAGTCTAAAATTCGTGAATCCAAGTGCCTAAATGTAACCATTCACACCACTTTCGTTGGACCGAAATGGGTTTCGGCCCAGCCGAGAGCACTAGGGTTTCACTAAATCCTCATTTCGTCTTACCGATTTGCACAACTCGTTGGACCGAAGTGCAAAGGCAATGGCCAGAGGCCAAATCGGTCATCCGAGAATGTAGAATCGGTCACACCGAGATGTGTTCGCGGAAACCTAACCCTAAAATTTTCACTCAATTTCGTTCTAAGAACTAATCACTGGATAGGAAGATTTCAAACATGGCAAGAAACTAGGCAAAACCTATCGTGCATTGAATCGAGGTTGAAGACGAGAGGGATGAAACTCACCCAACTTGGTGGAGTTTCACCACGGCGCAACGGCGCGATGAGATCGACCGCTGACGGCGATGGAGACCCGCGACGAGGGCGACATAAAGCGACGGCGGAGACGATCCAAGACCACGGCGACGGCAAATAAGGGTTTGGGGCGTAGACATTTTGAAGGAATAATCAACGCTACGCTGCCCTCGTGTATATATACCTTCACTGTCGGTGGGACCGAGTTGAAAACTCGTGGCACCGAGATGGTTAATCGCAAAAGCTACTCACATCGGTCACGCCGAGATTTGTAACTCGGTTTCACCGAGGTGAAAACCTAGATCAATCCAAGTGATTTCGGTCCGTCCGATTTGAGTATATTGGTTTGACCGAAAGTACTTAGAAGGTTTTGGAAGTTAAGCTTTTGACGGATCGGTGGCTCCGAAAGTGCTCCTCACTCGGTCCGTCCAAAAAGACTTGATCAAAGTTTGTGATATAAGCATGAATAGAGTTTGAGACAAGAAAGCATAGATAGCTAGGAGGAACTTAGGCATTCTTGTCCATCCATTTGGTCAAAAGAGATAAAATCCAAAAGACCAAAGCAACAAATGGATGTCCTCGAATGGATAAAATTATGCATCCAACATGCTCACACAATAAGATATCAAATGAAATATGTGTCAAACATGCACAAACAAAACTCTAGCAACTAGCACACAATTTGGCGATGACTAGGTCATCTATATATGAGTATATTGACTTAGGAGTCAAATGAGAACATTTGATCATAGGTCATACTCATCGCTTAAGCACAAGTGGGGTTACCACTTTTACATAAAGCATTAATGTGTTCACATCATTTGAAGATGCTTTAGCTCAATTCTTTAGAGCAAAGCTCCCCTTGATGTGAGAACCCCTTTAAAGGGTCAAACTAACCTTGGGTTGTCGTTGAAGACTTCATGTAGATGTTGAAGATGTGGATGCTCAATGTTGATGAAGATCATCAAGAGTTGGGAGCAATCCTTTGATTCGGCACTTTCAATACCTACATGGGTTAGTCCCACAAGGAACAAACAAGGATATCCATGGACATAGATTGAAGTACACAATAGATGATGTCCATGAAAGCAATGATTACCTTGTCCCTTGACTTACCAACATGAGGGTTTGTGACTCCATGAACTAGTGCAAGATGTGGAAGTTGATTGCACAAGTTCTTTGCCAAAATGAATGTGAGTGAAGTATGTTGGCGGAGTCACCTCAAGAACTCTCTAGTTCTTCTTCTTCGATCCACATCATCTTGATGGGAATCCTTGGGGTAGTAGTTGAGCTTGTCAAGTAGAACTTGAAGTTTCCTTGGGAACCCACTTGACCATGGCCTTGGGTGCTTCAATGAATGCATCAATCTCCTCTTGAAGCTTGTCCTTGCCTTTTAGCTTGTGGTCTTGTGGTGGAAGGTCATCTTGAGCTTGTTCCACATTGGAAGAAGTAGGATCATACTTCTCCTTTTGAGAAACAAACTTTGGAGGATATTGACCTTCTTCCCATTCAACACCCTCGGCGCTGAACTTTCGCCAAAACCAATTCCTTGATTCTTCCTGCCTTCCTTGCTTAAGTAACAATTTCTCAAAGTTCTTGCTTCCGCAAGGCTCTTGTAGACACCTTTCTATAATCCCTTTCAATAAACTATTTTCTTGCTCAAGTGAAACTTGGCTTGAAACATTGTTAGTGGAATCAAGAGAATTACTAGAAGTAACAACATTTGATTTAGCATGATTATTGTTACTACTAGATGAAGAATTTTTCTTATGCTTGTCATGCTTAGTTTTAATAGGTGGCAAGAAATTAGACAAGAGAAGTCGCTTGGCAAGATATGAAGAACTCTTCTTCAAGATCGCCATTGATAGCTTTTAGAACTCATGTTCTTGCTCTAGATTGAGCTTCTCAAGCGTAGCTTCTCATGAGATCTTAGGAGCTCTCTATGATCTTCTTGAGTTGTTTCATGAGCTAACTTAAGAGTGTTTAGTTCTTTAGTTAGACGCTCAATCTCCTTCATAGCATTGTCATTCGACTCTTCTCGACTATAAAGACTACTAGCATGTTCATCATTACTAGGCTCACTAGATTTATCATGTAAAAGCTCATCTTCACCAAGCAAGTCATCCTCATCACTATCAAAGTCAATAAATTCAGGGTGTGATACCTTGGGGCCTTTTGCCATGAAGCATCTTCCAATTCCCTCATTTGGTGAATCAAATATGTCATAGGAGTTGGAGTTGGAGGATACGAGAGCAAGACCGCAACACCTTCATCTTGATCAGATTCGAGTTGGAGTGATAGCTTTTTTCGAGTGATTGTCTGAGTCGGAGCCGAGACCCATTCACCAACATGAGCTTGATGTTTTCTTCTTGTGTAGCTCCTTGATGACTTGTCTTTCCTTTCCGAATCCTTGCTTCTCCGAGAGGATCTTCGCTCATAACGATCATCTCTACTCCTTCTCTTTTCGAGGCGACTCTTCTCTTGAGCTTCTTCTTCTTGGAGATTCTTCTTCTCTTGTGGGGAGTCGAACACTCATTTGAGTAGTGTCCGGTCTTCCACAATTGTAGCAGCTTCGATCACGACTAGAAGATCTCTTTTCATCATATGATCTAGACTTTGAGCTTCTTTCCTTGCTTCTACTCTTGTAGAATTTGTTGAAGTTCTTCACCATTAGGCTTATCTCTTCATTGGAAACTAGCTTGTCACTTGAGGTTGTGGGAGCTTCAACGCAGCTTTGTAAGCACCACTTGACTTGTTGTGAAGCTCTTCCTTGTCTTTAAGTGTCATCTCATGAGCAACAATCCTTCCAATGACTTCGTAGGCTTGAGATTCTTGTAGTTTGGCATCATTTGGATCAAAGTGCACACGGTGTCATACTTTCCATCCAAAGCTCGAGAATCTTCTTGATGATGAATCGGTCGGTCATTTCTTCGCTTCCTAAGCCTCGCCATCTCATTTGTGATGAGAGCAAGCCTAGAGTACATTTCAGCGATTCTTCACCTTCCTTCATCTTGAACTTGTCAAGTCGACCTTGAAGAACATCTAGCTTTGATTCCTTCACGGACTCGGTACCTTCTGCATTTCACCAAAGTATCCCAAATCTCTTTGCATTCTCAAGACGGCTGATCTTGTTGAACTCCTCGACACAAAGCATTGAAGAGAATGTCACAAGCTTGAGCATTGTTTCAGAACATCCGCAACTCATCCGTCAGAGCTTCGCGATCCGAACTTTTCCTTCCTCAAGAACTCACCTTGCAAGCCAACACAAATAATGCCCCATGCGGTGGTTATGTCCAAGAATATGCATTTTCATTTTGTGCTTCCAACTAGCAAAATTTGAACCATCAAAGTAAGGACCTCTATTAAAATTACCTCACTAGACGCCATACTCTCCTAGGTTGTGAAACCAAGCTTATGGAGTCCAATGCAATGAAAACCAATCCAATGGAGACCAAAGCTCGATACCACTTGTAGGATCGGAAGTATGTCTAGAGGGGGGTGATTAGACTACTTGACAATTTAAAAGTTTAGCCTTTTGATTAGGACAAGTTTTAGCAAGTTCACAATGATGACCAAGTCAAGTATCACCCTACACATGCAATTCTAGAGTAGTGGCAGCGAAAGTAAATTGCACATGTAGTAAATAGAGGTGGAGAAGAGCAAACGCAATTTGGAGACACGGAGATTTTTCTCGTGGTTCCGATAGGTGGTGCTATCGCCAATCCACGCTGATGGAGACTTCAACCCACTGAGGGTAACGGCCGCAGAGTCCACGGAGGGCTCCACCCACTAAGGGTCCACGAAGAAGCAACCTTGTCTATGCCATCATGGCTTACGCCCACGGAGGACTAGCCTTACTCGGGTAGATCTTCACGAAGTAGGCGATCTCCTTGCCCTTACAAACTTCTTGGTTCAACTCCACATCTTGACGGAGGCTCCCAAGCGACACCTAACTAATCTAGGAGGCACCACCTCCAAAAGGTAATAGATGGTGTTGGTGATGATGAACTCCTTGCTCTTGTGCTTCAAATGATAATCTCCCCAACACTCAACTCTCCTCACCGATTTGGCTGTGGTGGAAGAAGGGATTGAGTGGAAAGCAACTTGGGAAGGCTAGAAATCAAGTTTCATATGGTGGGAGTGGAGCAACTTGATCTCAACACAAGGGTAGGTAGTTTTTCTCGTAAATGTAAGGTAGGAGTGGTAGTTCTTTCTCGATGGCTCTTCCACTAATGAAGAGGAGGTGGAGGGTATTTATAGCCTCCACATAAAATCCAACTGCTACACACATTTGACCAATCTCGGTCGCATCGAAGTTGACAACTCGTGAGACCGAAAGTTCAAATCTTAGAACGTTGGGATTTTCGTGGGACCGAAAATACAATCTCTTGCTAGTCCGATTCTTCCAAAGTCTAGGGTTTGCCAATCTGTGGGACCGATTTTCTCATCTCGGTGACACCGATTTGAGTACGTATGTTATAGAAGGTTGGCAACACCAATTTCGTAAGACCGAGTTTGGAATCGAAAATCCAAATTACTAGGGTTTGGCTATATGGTCGAGGTGGTTCATCTCTTGTGTGACTGAAGTTTATGGAATCGGTGGGACCGAGATTACTTATGAGTATATGTTGGAATGAAAGATTGTCGATAGTTTGAGAGATAAATCACTAAGCACTTTGAGCAACCAGATCATCATCATAACCTCATCCCTTTAATAGTATTGGCTTTCCTATGGACTCAATGTGATCTTGGATCACTAAACCAAAATGGAGTCTTGAGCTTTTGCCAATGCTTTCCTTAGCATTTTGAGGGTCCACATCATCATATATTGTTATTAATTACCATACCCATATCACTGCGAGGCAGGAACTTTCTCAAATATTCTCAAGAAACAATTAGTTCAATGATATATATGTTGTTATTAATTACCAAAACCACCCGGGATTAGTTGCACTTTCAGCTTGAGGCCACGCTACCTATCGTGGTCTCAAGGCACCATCACGCTCAGCTCAGCCGATCAACTCAAGTGCGCAGAATGGCCGAGTCCTCCCAATGCTTTGTTCCCTAGTCATCAAGAATGTGCAAGTCATCAGACCTCATTGACGGGCGGAGCTGGACTCAACGCCCCGTCTGGCCGAGACGCTCAACAATCTCCAAGTGCCATACGATCAGCCTTCACCGACCAAGCCTTTCTCGGGTCATTGATGGCTCCACTGTCCGAGAGGGCAAGTTCGCCTTCCCGCCACCTTTGGGCAGCGCAACAACCACCGTGATCGAGCTCATTGACTTTGACGTCACCCACATCCGCCGCCATACATTGCCATCCCCTGCACCCAGCTCGCCAAGTTCATGGCGTTGACTCACCATGGCTACAATGTCCTCAAGATGCCGTGAAGCGTGTAATCATCACAAAGGCTCTTTGCGAGGAGAGGGAGCAGCAGGTTCTCTTGAGCGGCCTTCCAAGCCGCTGTAGTCAAGACCTGCACTACTGTGAGCGGAGACTCTCAAGCAGTCCCTAAGAAGAAGAAGGCTTCACCCGACCCAAACCTCATGAGGCGACACCTCCCGGAGGCGCAGTGTCGATCCGCACTGCCCAAGGGGCGCCACCGTCAAGATAGGGAGGCGCTGCCTGGCGCCTCCTCGGCAGTGGCTCAGGGCTCTATCCCGAGGGCCACCGACTTTGCCAAGGTCACGAGGGAGGCGCTCGGGCACCACATGGAGGCGTGCTTCACTCAGGAAGGAATGAGGCAAGGAGGGCCAAACCCTCAGGAGTTCATCGCAAGAAGCATTCAGGAGCTATAGGAGTCAAGAGTCATGCGCGGCAGCCGCCGCCTACCCGTCATAGCCCCACATCTCGGTGAGGATGGTGGGCTGCATGTCCGTGACGACGCATTAGGCTCAACCGAGCTGCCTCAGAGCGCCTGCCTTCACGCATGGGGCGTGGTGAGGGTCCACCTCACAGCTACGTTCGCATGCCCTTCGGCCTGCCTAACGCGGCTGCTGCCCACCAGCGCCTGACGAGGAGCATTCTGGAGGCTCAGGAGGTCATGCATCACACGCGTCGTCTGCCCGTGCCCCCGGAGCCTCCCGTGCCCCCGGAGATCCACCCGTGCCCCCGGAGCCTCCCGAGGCTCTAGGTCCCGGGAACTCATGAGGGTCGGCTTCCTCGCCGCGCGTCGTCCGCTACTTAAGCAGCACTTCATCCCCAACGGTATGAGGTGACATCTTTTCAAGTTCTATCTTCACCGAGCTACAGCAGGCTACATCATTCCTGTGTCGCGGGTCCATCCTCATGCATGTATCTGTTTTGCTTAATGCTTTTTACCTACCTTGTTGGGGGCGCCTCTCAGGCTGCATTACCCCAAGCTGCTTGGGCCGGACCCAATGGCATTTACTTTTCCCGCATCTATCTAAATGGATTTGTCCTCGCGGCTTAACCTCGCTTGACTTAATCGCCGCCGATTGACACCTACCTTCGAGCCGCCGCCTCGCACGACACTTGTGCACGGGTCCGTCCCTACAATGCCGAAAAATCTGAGTGGCTGAGCTCTGGCCGCGGCAGCCCCGCAAGGCGCCACCTCACCGGGCCCTCAGTGCCCCAATCACTCCCTCAGAGCAACCAATGGTTAGTTGGCAACGGTGACGACAAACCTTGTTTCCCCTCGTGATTGATATGCAGACCCGCCCAGAGTAACGCCGGTGGCGCCATGAGCCTCTCTCCTTCTTCGCACGCACCCGCTTGCACGCTAAAAGGGGGTGCCCGAGCATCGCGACCACGGGCCCTCATCGTTTCCAGCCTCGCCTCCTGGCCTTGACCCATAGCATCGCGACCTGTCATACCAGCGGCGGCTAAGCTTGCTCGAGGGCCGGGACCTGAGGACGTAGAGCATTAAGGAAAGTGCAGGGAAGAGGGAAGAAGCTCACGAGGGCCTAACCTAGCCACACCTCAGCTGCCGCCACGCATGCTCGGCACTTCGCTGAGGGCCACTCCAAACCTGTGAGATAAGTCACGCGAAAAGTGATTCGACCAGCTCGACCTCGCCATCGCAGCTCACACGGCAACATTGTTGCCTTTTCGCCCAATGGAGACCGCTTGAGCGCTTAAAGGGGACCTCCCGAGCATCGCGACTCGTGGGCTTTTATCGACCTCGGCCGACCTCCTCGGCCTTGACCACAAGATCGCGACCAGATACAGCCGACGGCCAAGCCTCGCCTGGGACCTGACTCACAACAGAGAGCACCAGCCTTCGTGAGGGAAGAAAGGGGAGCCGAGCCCTGACAGACAAGCATCTCGTGATCGATTCATACTAGGATACAACATTTACATGTGACATGGCTAGCGCTTACATACTTCACCGGGTGATACTTCGATTCCTCGCAGGGAACAAAAGGAGCTAATCATATGGAGCGCTAACTACGCGCGCCTCCGCAAGAGACGCCATCATCAACATGAAGGAAATATGCCCTAGAGGCAATAATAAAGTTATTATTTATTTCCTTATTTCATGATAAATGTTTATTATTCATGCTAGAATTGTATTAACCGGAAACATAATACATGTGTGAATACATAGACAAACATAGTGTCACTAGTATGCCTCTACTGACTAGCTCGCTTATCGAGATGGTTATGTTTCCTAACCATGGACAAAAGAGTTGTCATTTGATTAACGGATCACATCATTAGGAGAATGATGTGATTGACTTGACCCATTATGCTAGCTTAGAACTTGATCGCTTAGTATGTTGTTATTGCTTTCTTCATGACTTATACATGTTCCTCAGAATTATGAGATTATGCAACTCCCATTTACCGAGGAACACTTTGGGTACTACCAAATGTCACAACGAATCGGGTGATTATAAAGGAGTACTACAGTGTCTCCGAAGGTACATGTTGAGTTGGCGATTTTCGAGATTAGGTTTTGTCACCCGATTGCCTGGAGAGGTATCTTCGGGCCTCTCGATAATGCACATCATTATAAGCCTTGCAAGCAATGTGACCAATGAGTTGGTTATGGATGATGCATTACAGAAGAGTAAAGAGACTTGCCGTGATTTAGATTGAACTAGGTATTGATACCGACGATCGAATCTCGCAAGTAACATACCGATGACAAAGGGAACAACGTATGTTGTTATGCGATTTGACCGATAAAGATCTTCAGAGAATATGTAGGAGCCAATATGGGCATCCAGGTCCCGCTTATTGGTTATTGACCGAGAATGGTTCTAGGTCATGTCTACATAGTTCTCGAACCCGTAGGGTCCGCACGCTTAAGGTTACGATGATGCTTATATTATGAGTTTATGAGTTTTGATGTACCGAAGGAGTTCGGAGTCCCGGATGAGATCAGGACATGACGAGGAGTCTCAAATGGTCGAGACGTAAAGATCGATATATTGGACGACTATATTCGAGTTCGGAAAGGTTCCGAGTGATTCGGTATTTTTCGGAGTACCGAGAGTTACGGAATTCGCCGGGAGAAGTATTGGGCCTTATTGGGCCCTGCGGAAAGAGAGAGGGGCTGCCTAGGCAGGCCGCCCCCCCAAGGCCTAGTCCGAATTGATTCATGGGAGGCCGCACTCTCCTTCCTTCCCCCTCTCTCTTCCCCTTCCTTGTCTCCTACTCCTACTACATGGAAGGACTCCTAGTTGATTAGGAGGGGAATCCTACCCTGGGAGTAGGACTCCCATGGCGCCTCCTAGGGCCGGGCCTCCTCCCTCCCTCCTTTATATACGGGGCAGGGGCACCCCATAGACACACAAGTTGATCATTGAGATCGCTCGTTAGTCGTGGTAGCGTGCCCCCGCCACGATATTACACCTCGGTCATATTGTAGCGGTGCTTAGGCTAAGCCCTCGCGACAGAGAACATCAAGATCGCCACCATGCCGTGTGTCGACGGAACTCCCCGCGCCTCGCTGGATCGAAATCAAAAGGCCATCGAGCTGTACGTGTGTCAAGAACTCGAGGTGCCGGAGTAACGGTGCTTGGATCGTTGGACCGGAGGACGACGACTACTTCCTCTACGCAGTCAATGCTTCCGCTTCGGTCTATGAGGGTACGAGACAACACTCTCCTCTCGCTGCTATATCATCACCATGATCTTATGCGCAGCGTAGGGAATTTTTTGAAATTACTACGCTCCTCAACACAACAAGGCCGTCAGCACCGGCGCCAACCCCATGCAGATCAGCAGGCTGGCGGCCTAACGAGCCCGCCTCTGCCCGAAGCGACACGAGCTCGGGGCTCAGAGCTCGCCGCTGCCGCCTCGAGTCGCGAGAAGCTCGGCAGAAGTCGCTGACCTCCCAAGCACCTTCGCTGCCACCGAGGAGCTGCTGGGAAGGGCCAAGCAGCCCGGTCTTCACCACGACGATTCTCCAGCCGCCTTTCTCGAGGCAGCATTCCAGCCGGCGTCCTTCCGCATCGAAGACCTTGAAGAACATCAGGGAGGCACCATCGTACTCAAGGTGGATTACAAGGACGCCACCAGTCCTGCAGACCCGGGCGATCTTGCCCCAGCCACGGGTTATGTAGACCTTGCTCGGGGCGACGACCTCGACCTCCGCTCCGGTCGCAGGGGTGCTGCAGTCGGCATGCTGCAGCCAGAGCTCAAGAGGTCCCCTAGGCGGGATCTCAAAGGCGAAGGAGGGAGGAAAGCGAATCCAAGACCGAGGAGCCATGGCTACGTGGAGAACAAGCTCGCGAGAGGAGCCCTCGGTGTGGACTCCAGGAGGAACGACGCAAGATCGCCATGACTCCACGGCCGACGGCGGCATCTTCAAGGTCGCCGGGCGCCCTTTCTCCAGAGCTCCCTGCAAGGGCGCATAAGGCAGGGAACTCCCGGCGCGCGGCCGCCAGAGGCAGGTCCTCGATGCCTCCCGCCAGGCGCCTGCCTCGCTGGTAGAGGTCTAGCCGCTTTCACGGAAGGGTCGGACCTCTCGGGGCCTTCCCTTCTTCCGCAGAAAACCGCGGATTGGTGTCATCGGCGTGAGGTGGAGCAAGGGCGAGGATGAATAAGAAGGGAGTAGCAGGGAGATGAATTTGAGGGGCTCGTGGCTGTCTGCATTTTACAAAGCCGAGGAGGCCAACCGTCACCTCCACGATCGCAGTAATCATGACCCATTTATGCATGCAGGACTTGTCAAGTCGCGGCGGTTGCCGAGGCGCCGGGGAAGAAGGAGATGCCCACGCCCAATCAATCGCCATGCGGCGCCTAAGGCCGCAGGTTGTTGGGGCCCGCTGCACTTCACACTTGCCCTTCGCTTCTCCGCTGTTGTCCGGGCGCGCTTTGGGCTACTATCACTGCTTCGGGAACGGGGTCCCCAGACTTGCTTGCTCGCGACCAAGCGGCTTATGGCGGGGCCCAATGCAGCCCAGCTTCATCACTAAGATCAAGACCTCGCGAGGGGGATTGCTGGGCGGACGACAAGAAGGTTCCTCAGGAGCAGCTTCCTTAGGCAGGCTCGCGAGGAGGCGGAGAGATCAAGGCGGGGTACCTCTCGAGGAGCCAGTGACGCAAGCCGTGACGATCGAAGGCCAAGTGGGCGCCAGGCGGGATCCGGCCTGCGCAATGTCCTTGTTTCCCTTTCGGTGCAAAGGGGGCAAGCACAGGCCAAGGCATCAGGCAAAGGTTACCGTTTCGGTGCAATAAGACCAAGACCAGCAGAACGGCAGGATGGAGGTCATCGGAGCCTGTGGTGGCGCCATCGCTGTGGCCTTTGGCAGCCGAAGACCAACTTTAGTCATGATAAGTGTACCAGATGTTCCCCTTCAAAATGGCCAATTGTTGGCGCCCTTCCCGCTCATTATTTGGGGAGAGGCCCGGGGCCTCGCTATATAGATTGTACTAGCCACCACAGGGTAGAGGCATCGAGAAACAGATCGCCCGATAGAGAGAGAAGCGACTGAACGCACCCAAGCAGTTCATCGCACTAGCTCAAGAACAGCCCCTCGCGAGGCTGCTTTGTACTGTTTACCATCAGCCCCTGAGGCAATCCACCACACCCCACACTGGAGTAGGGTATTACACCACGATGGTGGCCTGAACTAGTATAAAACTCGTGTCCCTTGTGTGTTCATCTTTCTTGCTTAGATCTTTGCGGGACTTGAGACGCGAGCTGGTAGCGGAGAGATTTGCAGACCCCAAAGAGTTCAACCTCAAGGGTCTCGCTGAACCCAAAATCCGACACCTTCCGGTAAGCTCCCCGGCTTCTCAGATCCCACAGGCATCGAGGCCAACCCGAGAAGGTCAAAGCAGCCAAGACATGAGCCCGCCAAGACCCTCAGAGAAATGCGAAGCTCACTGCGCGCAGGATCGCATTTAGGGCGCCATCTCCATGCCGGGGAGCGAGCACCGCTTTCTTCAAGCCGATGAAGAAGAAGGGCCCTTTGAATGGATCAAGAGGCCGACAAGGCATTCCAGATCTCAAGAGGTACCTAACGTGCTCCTCCAAAGGTGGTAGCTCCTGCCCCTGGAGCCCTCGGTGCTCTACCTTGCGGCCACCCCCTACTCCGCCAGCGCAGCCCTGGTGGCGGTTAGGGAAGAGCGTCGGATCAAGGCCGCAGCAGCCGTCCGGGTCGAAGCAAAGTAAAGCCAAGAAGGCCTCGTGGAGACCGAGGCCGCAGCCGAGAAGGATCAACCGCAGCAGGGGAGCACCCACGGAGCAGAAGAGGCCCCTCCAAGCGACCAGGCGTTGGGGGCTCGATCATCTCGGGAGGCACCCCAACCTCCGGAGGACACCAGCGACACCAGCATTCTCAACCTCGTCGAGCACCCCGTGTACTTTGTCAGCACGGTGCTACGGGATGTGAGGGCATGGTACCCTATGCCCCAAAAACTCCTCCTCGCGCTATTGGTGGCCTCACGCAAGCTACGACACTACTTCCAAGCCCATCCCATCAAGGTCATCTCAGCATACCCCTTGGAAAGGGTACTCAGGAGCCCCAACTCGCCTGGAAGAGTTGCTGAGTGGAACATCGAACTGCAAGCGTTTCATCTAGAATTTAGCATGACCAGAGTCATCAAGGGGGCTGCACTTCCAGACTTTGTGGCAGAATGGGCAGAGGCGCCAGGCCTCGAGGCTGGCGAGGATCGATCACTTTCCCAGGGAAGCGAGGCACCGGACGGCTGGGTCATGTACTTCGACGGGGCGTTCTCCCGAGAGGGCGCGGGGGCTGGCACGGTGCTCGTATCTCCCACTCAAGACAAGCTCTACTACGCCGTACAACTTTGTTTCCAGCACGGAGAAAAGGTCTCCAACAACATAGCAGAGTATGAAGGCCTGATAGCAGGCCTGAAAGCCGCAGTCGCCTTGGGGGTAAAGCGCCTCACCATCAAGGGTGATTCACAACTCCTCGTCAACTTCTCCAACAAGGTACGAGCCGAAGGACGAGCACATGGAAGCCTACCTCGCGGAGGTTCGCAGGATGGAGAAGCAGCCTGGGGCTGGAGTTGCAGCACAGCCTCAAGGGCACCAATCAAGAGGTTGAGGACATCGCCAAGAGGGCATCCAGCGGCTGCCTCAGAGCCCCGGGCCTTCGAGGAGCGACTCTTCAAGCCCTCGGCGGCACCATCACTATCAAGCACGGCGCAACCTGGAGGAGCCTCACCGCCGGCCTCGGGAGCCCCGGCCTGCAGCCCGGTCTCTGGGGGCACGCCTGCCCCGGGCGTTGGAGCCTCAGAAGGATGCCGGATCGCAGAGCTCAGAACTACCTAACACAAGGGACCCCTCACGAGAAGGAGGAGGAAGCGGAGCTGTGGCGCGGCAGGCCACGCACTCCATCGTGATCAAGGATGGAGAGCTCTCACCAAGGCTACTCAAATGATGTGGCCCTATGTTGCATTTCCAGAGAGCAAGGGTAGGAGCTGCTAAGCGCATATACATGGTGGAGACTGGGCATCACTCATCATCACGGACCTAAGCAAGGCATGCTCCGCAGAAGGTTCTATTGTCCCACGGCCAAAGGACTGCTGGAGCTGATGAAGGCTTGTGAGGCCTGCCAATTCCATGCCAAGCAGATCCATCAGCCGGCGGGGGGTCTGCAGACTATACCCCTCTCATAGCCGTTCGCAGTCTGGGGGCTGGATATCCTGGGCTCGTTCCCTCGGGCGCCAGGGGGCTATCGCTATCTCTACATTGTCGTGGACAAGTTCACCAAGTGGGCTGAGGTGGAAGTTGTCCGCACCATCCCCGCGGGCTCCGCAGACAAGTTCGTCAAGGGCCTCATGAGCCGATTTGGGGTGCCTAACCGCGTCATCACCGACAACGGTTCGCAATTCACCAGTAACCTCTTCAAAACATACTGTGCTAACCTTGGAACGCAGATATGCTACGCTTCGGTAGCACACCCTCGGAGCAACGGCCAGGCTGAGCGAGCCAACGCGGAGGTCCTGAGGGGCCTCAAAACCAGGACCTTCAAGAAGAAGCTGGAGGCCTGCGGCAGGGGCTGGTACGACGAGCTCTAGGCTGTGCTGTGGTCTATCCGCGCGACCGCGGCCAAACCAACTGGCGAGACTCCGTTCTTCCTCATTTACGGAGCTGAGGCCGTCCTCCCTCATGAGGTCAGGCGTCATTCCGCACGGGTCCTGGCATTCGACAAGGCGCAGCAGGATGCTAGGCGGGGGATGGATCTCATGCTGGGGGAGGAACGCCATCGAGAGGCCGCACTACGAGGGGCAAGGTATCAACAGGCGCTGCGGTGATACCACTACTGCAACATCCGCCCCAAGAATCTTGAGGTAGGGGACCTCATGCTCAGACGGGTCCTCTCCAGGGAAGGGTTGCACAAGCTCTCTCCCATGTGGGAGGGCCCGTTCAAGGTTGTTCATGTTTCTGTGCCCGGCCCGCCGCTTGGAGACCTAGGAGGAGTTCCCATCCGTAACGCATGGAACATTCAACATCTCCGGAGATTCTACTCGAGCGAGGCCCAGGCTCGTGGAAAAGGCCCAAGGTTCGTGAAGAAGGCCACGCCCGTGAAGCTACCGATTTTGGGGAAGGCCCGTTCGTGAAGAAGGCAACGCCTCGTGAAGCTACCGCTTGGGAAGGCCCAAGGTTCGTGCGTAGGCCAACTCGTGAAGCAACCGTGATTTTGGGAAGGCCCGGCTCGTGAAGAAGGCCACGCCTCGTGAAGCTCGCCACCGACACTCTCACGCATTAATGAGTGGGCTGTACACGCCTGAGTCTCCGGAGTGCCGCCTGGCCTCGGGGCTCACCACGCCCAGCTGGCAGACTTAGCCCGTGACCGGTGAGAAGACATCAAGACTAGATTAGGTGCTCGGACGCGGCTTTTTCATTTGCTTTCTACAGTTGACTTGTTTTTTCCTATTTTGAAGTTTTATCGAAGTTGTCGCTGCCTCTGGCTTGAGACCCTTTGTCTGCTTTGCTCACTTGCCTCGGTTTTCCCTCGCAAGTCTCGCGAGGGAGGTACGCGGGCACCCTCGCGAGTGTTTTTGCCCCTGTTGTTTGAAGCTCTTCTGTCCGAGTCCGCAGGGGGCGCACCACTGCAGTCCTTGCCCCATGGGCATCGCGACGCGAGCACAGGACCTGGGACGGTCACCCCCACAACCAAACCGGAAGCTACCCCTCTTGACTAATCCTTGCAGGACATAAAGTGCACGGCAAGGCCTCGGCCTCGGGAGGCAAAGACCGCTACAAGCCTCCCTGGGTTAAGTAACTCTCAGACGCGTCACACGACTACGTAAACGCACTAATGGAAATAGCGTAAACAACACGATAAATTAACAAAGAATAGTTCAAATGTTACCAGGGCCCTACACTACTCCCTCTTTTTGCGCAGGAAAGGAAGAAAGGCAAAACACGCAAGGCTTGCTCGACACCAGGTCACGACGAGGGCTCGTACTGCCTCCGGAGCTCGGTCGGATTCCCTCGTCTTGCTCCACTAGGGTGCGACAGCGGACCGACCCGCTACCTTCCCCCAAGCGGGCGCGACGACGCGGGGGTCGCGACCCCCACTTGAGGAGCTGCTGTCTGAAGGGGAGTCGCCAAAGCTTGGCGAGCCCCGTGCGCCGCTACCCACGCGCCTGCCGCCATCTTCGTCCCGATCAACGCCGAGGCTGGGCGCCCTGCCGCGGTCATCGTCTTCGGGGCAGCACCCAGCGCAGTGACCGTCTTCCCCGAACACCCTCACGTAGAGGGTGGTGTCGCCATCGAACCTGAAGTGCAGGGTGCACCACCGTTCAAAGCCACGACGCGGCAAAAGTTTGCCACCGCTGGTCAGGCCAAACCCCGGCGGCAAAACTCTAGCGGCTTCCAGAGGCTCACAGCAGCAGCCATCCGCCTGAAGCCAGAGGCCGGCCGGAGCGCTGGCCGGAAGTTCACCTACGAAGAAGCGATGAAGCTGGAGCCAAGTGCAGGTCGGGTCCGCCAACCACACGACGAACTCCGGCAGCACTTCCGCCGAGCGGAAGCGTGGCCTGGGGGGTCGCACAACCACGACGTGCCTCCCATCGACAACTGGGCGCTCATCGTCACGCAGGGAGCCGCCTCCACGACCACGGGAAGCCACCACGGGGGACGCATGGAGCTTGCGGGGGCGGCCCCGACCGTGCTTGGTC
Source organism: Aegilops speltoides (assembly GCA_021437245.1). Lineage (NCBI taxonomy): Eukaryota > Viridiplantae > Streptophyta > Magnoliopsida > Poales > Poaceae > Aegilops > Aegilops speltoides. The sequence goes on from CM038143.1 coordinate 334,416,838, forward strand.
GGAGGAGAGTCAGGCCCTTCCTAGCGAGCCTTTCCCTTCTCCGCGGCCAAGAACCTCTTCGGCGGAGCCATGGGGATAGCGAGCAGCTGGGGTGAAGAAGAGGAGGAGTAGCAGACGGAGATGAACTAGAATGGCTCGCGCCGTTCCGTACTTATAGCCGGAGGAGGCCAACCGTCGGCCTCCACGATCGCAGGTAATCATGACCCATTTTTGCATGCAGGGACTTGTCAAGTCATGCGGTTGCCGAGGCATCATGGAGAAGCGGAGACACCCACGTCCAATCAATCACCACGTGGCGCCCAAGGCTGCAGGCTGTTGGGGCCCACGGCGCTTCGCACTTGCCCCTTCACTTCTCCGCTAAGCCAAGTCTGGGCGCGCCTTGGGCCCGGGGGCTACTGTCGGCATTCTAGGAACGGGGGTCCCCAGACTTGCCTCCCTGCGGCCTGCGGCGTGGCTCAAGTGGGGGCCCTATGCAGCCCAGCCTCATCCGCTCAAAATCAAGATCCTCGCGAGGGGCCAAGCCTCGCGGGGCGGACGACAGGAAGCTACCTCAGGAGCAGCCTCCTTAGGCAGGCTCGCGAGGAGGCGGAGAGATCAAGGCGGGGTACCTCCTGAGGAGCCAGTGATGCAAGCCGTGATGATCGAAGGCCAGGTGGGCGCCATGCAGGATCCGGCCTACGCAGTGTCCTTGTTTCCCTTTCGGTGCAAAGGGGGCAAGTACATGCCAAGGCATCAGGCAAAGGTTACCGTTTCGGTGCAATAAGACCAAGACCAGCAGAACGGCAGGATGGAGGTCATCGTGGAGCCTGTGGTGGCGCCATCGCCGTGGCCTTTGTAGTCAAGACCAACTTTAGTCAGATAAGTGTACCAGATGTTCCCTTCAAATGGCCAATTGTTGGCGCCTTCCCACTATTATTTGGGAGAGGCCCGGCCTCTATATAGATAGTACTAGCCACCACAGGTAGAGGCATCGAGAAACAGACGCCTCGATAGAGAGAGAAGCGACTGAACTCACCCAAGCAGTTCATCGCACTAGCTCAAGAACAGCCGCGAGGCTGTTCCCTTTGTACTGCTTACCATCAGCCCCGAGGCAATCCACCACACCCCACACCGAGTAGGGTATTACACCACGATGGTGGCTCCAACCAAGATAAAACTCGTGTCCCTTGTGTGTTCATCTTTCTTGCTTAGATCTTTATGGACTTGAGACACGAAGCCGGTAGCGAGAGATTTCCGCGCGCACCCCAAAGGTTCGAACCTCAAGGGTCCGCCGAACCCAAAATCCCCACACATACCGTTTTATCAAGCTTACGAGGAAGATGACGGGCATGCCTCCACAAACAAGTTTATCGCTGGCAAGGCCACAAGGTTGTCTTCGTGAAGGTTAACAGGATTGAGCTGCCGCGGACGCCCCTCGATGATGTTCATGGCAAGGTCCGCCTTGTGTCCGCCCAAATTAGATCGAGGCATGAAATAGTTGCCCCAAACTAGTGTTTAATAGTAGTTTGGATTATGTCTAATTATCCCAACCTTGCTCGTTATCGACTTCTCCGGGCTAGTACTGCTTGAATCCATCTATGGGAACTGCCGCTACTTGGTGCTCGTGAATCATGTGAGAACCATCGTAATTGTTGCCAAACAGTATGCGCCCTCACTAGTTTTTTCATGAATATGGCATGGTAAGACATAAGTTGTCACGGTTTATCATACGAAAGCAAAGGTGTGTTTTGATGAAATAGAGCACTGCTCGAGAACCGTGCGCCGACGATACATAAGTACTTGTAAACACTGTTGGTGCTACCCCACTTGTAAGCAGCCAGCAAAACACGGCACATTGGCTCAGCTCGCTTCAACACTAGACTATCTACCACCTAACAATCAACAATGTGTCAATCGACATATAAGCAACTATGTATCTTGTTACAAAGGGTTCAGCAGCTAATTGAGGCCACAATGTAATAAATTCCAAACATTCACACGCTAGTCCAATACATGTGGAACACTCACATTAAACTCGCCTTCATAAAAAACTTGAAAAGCATAAGTTAAGCAATTTTATACATCTCAATGATTCATAGAACATAACAAACATATACTAGTTCACAAAGAAAAGACAAAGTTGTGAGAAGGTTTACAAATCAGAAAAACAACCAAGGCTTCTTCTCGAAAGGTGTATTCTCCAAGCAGCTTAAATTTCCGGAGTTCACTCTTGTTTTTTCCTCGTTGCCACCATCCGTGGTTAGGTTCTCTCATTCCGTATCAACCAATTATAATTGTGGTCTTAGCTGAATGTTGAATCGAACCATGCAAAGGTAATCGACTGTGTGAAATTTTGTGCATTCCACTAAATTTAAGCATTGCTATTTGCGTAAATAAGGCACCACAATGCCTCTTGTCCGCACTGTCCAAAAACCGCCATGCAACAAGGCTACTAGTCCTCGGTCCATGGACGAACCGTAGAAAGTGCATTCTAGACTAGGATGCTATTGTTTTCGCTCGTCCCTGCACTGCAATCAGGAAGTAAAATGTACGAATCCGTTTCTTTTAGATTGCATTGGTCATTCTACCTTAGTTACTACGAATGTAGGGATACCTTGAAGACGGGGGGTTAGACGACGACAACGAGGGATAGCCATCTCATTTTGCGTAGTTGTACTAAAACTGAGGTCTGTGCTTTTGATTGCACGGATAGAAACGATACAGAGGCAGACATCCCGAAACGATATGGAGACTGACATCCCTGTTTGCGCAAATACGAAATTCATTTATTTAAACAGTGACAGATATTACTACTTTCCCCCGTTTCCTCTTAGAACCAAGTCATAGATTCATGCTACAGCTTTCCCACTTTCTTCCCTGTTTGAACCAACACTTTGAGTCAACTGTATGAACTAGCTTTACTTCTAATAATAGTAGAAGTCTAGGTGGCTTTGGAACAGCGGACGGAAGTAGAAAAGGATCCACACGAAGGGAGCTAGGGCAGTAGAGCAAGGCAGGTTTCGGAGGAATTTATACCTGAGGGTCATCGGCATGTGGCAAAGATGGCGTCGGGAGGCTGCATCTTGGCCACAATACCGCAAGGAGGAAGAAGGGGTCGAAGGCCCTCCCGAGCCGGCGCTCTCTCAGAGAGAACGGCACGACTGTCGATCGGGATGCGCGGGCAGCCGTTGGTCTCCTTCCTCGCCACCGACGATAGCGTGAACGATGCACCTACACCCCTGCCCCGGTCGAGGTTGTCCGACCGGATTTGTGACCAGCCGTGAGCTGAGAGAGAGAGTGTGGCCACCTATGTCTTACTTCGATCTGGAGAGCATGAGAGAGTGAACGAGAGGAACCCTAGTAAAGCAAGCGCTAAGGCTCCTGCTTTTATATATAGTGGAGTGATTTTGTTGTACCAGCTTCAAAAAATGCGCCCACGGTACCCACGAGTGGGTGTGAGAGAACTAGTGCGCATGCGGCACCGCTTTCTTCGTGAGAGTACAATATACTATGCCCAAAGAACGTCGCCGCAAGAGTAATAGTATAAGTGTGTGATGTGTGAGCTAAAATAAAATGCGCTACTGCCTTTTGTTTTTTAGAAGTTCGAGGGTAGGGTGTGAAGAGCACATATGTGCGGACGCTCACCGCAGAGCAGACGTGCGGGTGTCGTGTCAAACCGCGGATCTCGGTAGGGGGTCCTTAACTGCAAGGCTCTAGGCGGATGGTAACAGGAGACAAGGGACACGATGTTTTACCTGTGTTCGGCCCTCTTGATGGAGGTAAAACCCACGCCCCGCTTGATTAATATTGATGATATGGGTAGTACAAGAGTGGATCTACCACGAGATCAAGGAGGCTAAACCCCAGAGCTAGCCTATGGTATGATTGTTGTAATGTATGTTGTGCCCCACGGACTAAAGCCCTCCGGTTTATATAGACAACGGAGGAGGCTAGGGTTACACAGTAGTCGGTTACAATGGTAGGAGATCTACATATCCAGATTGCAAGCTTGCCTTCCACGCCAAGGAAAGTCCCATCCCGACACGGACGGAGTCTTCAATCTTGTATTCAGAGTCTTGGAGTCCGCGGACGATGATAGTCCGCTGTCCGACACCCCTAGTCCAGACTCCTCAAGAGTCTCTTTAACCAGGCTTCAATGACGATAAGTCCAATACAGATATAGTCTTCGCTGCAAGGCGGGTTCTCCTTTAGTTTCCACGCATCAATCGTAACAGGTCCCGCTTCTTCATAAATGTTGTGCTTCTTGGCTTCTACGCCCAATAATGGTCTTCTCCACGCGCCGCATCTAATGCTAAAAGCCAGTGGTGTTTTTTACGTTTCACCCCCTAGTCGTGCAAGTCATCCTCCTACAAAAGAGGCAAAAATCAAGATCCAAATCACACCATCTTCCTTCCGCGGATACTCATCGGAGCGCTTCTAACCCAACAACCCATTCCACCATGGACCATCGGCGCGGCTCCTCCTCTTGCGCTCCCAGCCCACTGCCACGAGATTGGAGGAGATGCTCTGTTCCACATAACGAGCTAGTGAAGCTCCAAGCGGGGGGATATCTCCCTCCGGCCTTCATGGTCTCGGTTCGAGCCGGGCTGGCCACCTACCAAGGTGGGAAGCAAGCTGAGGCTACCCCAAGTCCCAACAAAGGGGAGCGGTATGCTTTGTCCCCTATCCGATAAGGGGACTCGGATTTCTATACATCCGCCTCCGCTGGCCTCGAGTTCTACCGACTCGAGCTCCATCACCTCACACCCGCCTCGCCCCGCATGTCGCGGGTTACGAGCTCTTGCGAGCTGTTCCCGGCATCGAGCCCCATTTTGCTGTGGAAGAGGTTGTTTGCTCTGCACTCGCTTCACGAGGGATCTATATACTCAAGTGGGCGGCGCCAAGTATGGCGATTGCCGGACCGGATATCCATCCGGACCCTTTAAGAAGGCGTCCAAGACCGGCCTTCGGAATGGTTTATATAGAAGACGCCGCTACTGCACTCCAATCCGGTCGGCCTCCCGGAGTTCAATGCCGCCTCCAAGAAACGCCTTTAGTTGGCGCCATGAGTCCCCAATTGAGGAAGACAAGAGCGCCCATTACCCGATGGGCCAATAAGATTACTAGCCCACTCCGGATTGACCATGATCGGAATCATGGTAATATGCATCATTTGGGGAGTACAACCACTACAATACAGGGGCCACCCCATGTGGGATTTCAACGGGGAGGACGACGCCACCCGCCACGGCCGCAAAGGGCCGGATTCGACCGAGGACTTGGTGCAGATCCCGCCCAATTGCATAAGGGGAAAAGGAGGACTTTCTCTCGAACTAACCCTCTAATGGGTTTTCCATGAACAACCCTCGGCTGGGTGTTTAACACTTTCTAAGGGCTCAACCTGTGCTTTTTTAGAGTTTAAGCTTACACTATGTCTTCGGTGCGTGAACTCGCACGGATTGTGGAGGACATGATAAGTCCGCTCGCAACCCGAGGATCTAGGAGATCCCAAGATCCGCCTCCAAAGAGGATCCGATATCAAGGTGGAGCTGATCGATGGGTGTTTCACCAGCCAAGATGGATAATGCTTGGTCGCCATTACGGCGGACTACCCCGGATTATACCCGCTTCCTGTGTGATTGTGACCGAGGTCCGACACCATTATCTCTTCCTTGCCCATTTCTCGACCTTCGCGACGATGGTGTTTTTACAGAAGCGCCTTTCAAGGGAAGCCAAGCCTGCGGGCGGCCGACTGAACGAAGGTCACCCCGACCAGCAAAGGAAAAGGAGGCGGTACGGATCAAACGTCACGCAAAGGTATAACTCATATTTAAATTTTCAGAGCAACGCTCCTAGGAAGCGCCCGAGTGCTCATGATCTTTGTAGAGAAAGAGCGCTCACGGATCAAGGGCGAGAGGTTGCCGATCCGACCCATACCGCCAGGCCCAGCCGCCCGCCCGGAGGGGGAGGCAAGCACAAGGCGCTGGCCGGATACTCCTCCAACGGAGGATGCCGACAGATCGTCCGCCACCAAGTTCGAGGTGGAGAGCGCTATGAACCACAAAGCGCCGCCCGACAAGATTTCGTGAAGCGTGCTTCCCCGAGGCATTGGACGCCTTCAACGCAGGGATGCGCACTGCTGCCGCCAAGACGGTTTTACCAGAGCTACGGAGCAAAGATGTAAAAGACATACTGTAAGGGAATTTTAATGGTTATGTATGCCAAGAGTCTCGAGACTTAAAGTAGTTATGTTAACTGATTTAAGGATCATTTAAAACGCAGGCTCTTACCGAGAAGAATGCCCACTGTCTCAGAGTCTGCAAGAATGCAAGGCCCAACTTGAGGTCAGGCTTGTCAGCCGCAGAGGAAACGCAGAGACCCCTCCCCGTAACATTTTTTATTAATAAATATAAGTGTTGTAAGTGTGCTCGCAAGTCTAATAATGATGACAGAAAAGCCACGACAAGATCCGGACAGTAAGACTATCGCGCCACCAAGGTCATGCGAGAGGGTGCCAATAGGTGCAGCAAGAAAGGAACAAGCTTCAAGATGCCCACGCCCAGCTTGGAGAGGAGCTGAAAGGCGCTCGCCGAGTTGTCCGGCCCGCTTAGGAGAATCAGCGGCTTGCCTGCATCTATAGTAAGTGCTTGAATGAACTCCTTTGAAAAGAAGAGTCCCGCGAGGAAGTCGATGATGTAATGTGTCTTGTAGGTATACTCACTGTGTCGCCTCGCAGAGGAGATGCTCAGATCAACGGGTGATCAACTTCCGAAGCTGTCGCGAATCGCTGAACGAAGTTCGGCAAAGCGATGAGCGGCGCTGCCCTGCATTATGGCCAGCCATCTTCCTACCCGAGGGCCTTGGGAGCTTATGGAGAAACTCCAGGAGTGCGGCAACGCCTGCTTATGGAAGATTTCGCCTGCCGCCAGGTGCCGTGGAGGCTTGGGCCATGTTGAAGACGCTGTACAAGAAGACGGATCCCAACCATATGGCCAAGTTGGACCGGTGGGGTTCAAGGGAAGGAGATCCTCGTGAGTTCAAGATACAAAGAAAGTGGAGGTGGTTGCTGACTTCCCAACAGATCTGTAAGTTAGACAGCCTCGTTAGACGGATTGAGGAGGAATACAATCAAGAATTTGATGATGTATTGAAATGACATGTGAAATGCCTTCTAGCCGGATTGTAGATCGCTTGTCTTTGCCGACCTTTTCGCTTCAACTGGACCCTAGAGTCCGGAGTGTGTCCGAATACCTTTGTGGTTAAAGAACAACCGGGTATGTATGGAGACCAAAGCGAGGGGTCATTAGTGCTTTATCGCATAAGTGCCCAACTAGTTATGTTATATTACATGGTTAGTAAGAAACATCTTCCGGGGAGAATAGTTACGTATGGGTTCCTTTCTCGAGGCATGCCCCAAAGTGCATGTCAGACTGCAAAAAGCAGTAAAACATCGGGGCAGATAAACAGTAGGTAAAAATCATCTTTTAGGTCACCGATCAATATTCCCTTAAGAACGCTTAGCTTTCGGCTTCAACCAGCCCGAGGTACACGTCCGCTGACCCGGCAAGAATAATCGCAGAGGTGCTCCTTTACCTCCTAGCCAACAATCGGGAACGAGGGTAAGCACAGAGCCAGCAACCCAGCTTGGCCAAAACTTAAGTCATATCGATGCATATAATGGTGAGTAAAAGGTACATGTGGAAGCTTGACATGTGCCGGGCATGAAGCCCTTATAATTGAGCTTCGAAAAGAAACCCCTGTATAATGAGTGCGGATGGCACATCAAGTGCATGCGAACAATGCGAAGTAGGCCCTTAGGGCTTTTAGTAAAAAGGTTAGGGAAGAAAGAGAAACAAAAGACAGCTGAAGTGTAAAAATTTTAACGGAGGAAGGGGACGAACTCTTAGTCCGGCACTAGGCGTAAAATCTTCGGAGGCGGGCTGCATTCCATGGGTTCGCTCGAGTCGGTTGTCCGACGATTTCAGAGATGGTACGCCCCGCCAACAGACTTGGTCGATGATGAAGGGCCTCCCATTTGGGCTTGAGATTGTCCTTTTCTTGTCCGCAGCGAGAACTAGTTCGCCAACGCTAAAGTCTTGGCCCATATCGCTTTGATATCTTCGAGCTCGTTGCCGATAAAATGCGAACGAGCCTTGGCGACGCGCTGCCTTCCTCCAATGCGCCCAAGCTGTCCCGCCGATCTAGCTTGGCTTCTCGCTCGACATGTGCACTCGAGGTGAGTCATGAATGATGTCGCAGGCGTAACTCGCTCGCTACCGATACCATGAAGAATGGTGTAAACCGTAGTACGGTCACGCTATCCGCAGCCCCAGAGTACGGAGTCGAGCCTCTACCCAAAGGCGGTTCGATTTTGTAAGTGACCGCACTAGTCCGGGTTTAATGCCGCCATTATTAGACCATTTGCTCGCTCCACTTGACCGCTGGTTTGAGGGTGATAGATCGAGGCGTAGTCGAGCTTAATGCCCATGTTTTTGCACCATGACTTAATCTCGCCGGCCGAGAAGTTCGTGCCATTGTCGGTGATGATGCTCGGGGACGCCAGAACGTGTACGCACCCGGATATAAAGTCTATCACTGGTCCGGACTCGCTGCTTTTGACCGGTTTGGCCTCTATCCATTTGGTGAATTTATCCACCATGACCAATAGGTACCTTTGCTTGTGGGTTCCCTTTAAGGGGTCCAACCATATCAAGCCCCCTGACCGTGAACGCCGTGTAATGGGTATAGTTTTGAGGGCGGTGGGTGGCGATGGCTCGATTAGCAAAGAGCCGACAACCGACGATCTCGATTCAAGTCCCGGCATCCGCCTCGCCATGGCCAATAAAATCCTCAGTATGGAATGCCTTTCCTACAAGGGCCCGGTTGCTGCGTGGTGTCCGCTTAGTCCGCATGAATTTCAGCCAGAGGTTTTGCCCTTCCTCTTCGGAGATGCACCTTTGAAGGACTCCGTTGTACTTTTCTTATAAAGTTCTCCTCATGGACCTTGTAGGCTCGATCACGGACTATGCAGCGGGCCTCATTTTGGTCTTCGAAGTTCCTATCTAAGCAAATAGGCTAGAATGGTTCTGGCCCACGAGGTACCATCGCCATTATGTCGTGGGTGAAGGTGTTATGTCATCGCTCAATCGCCGGTTGGCGCGGTTGTTTCCGGGTTTGTCATTTCGATTCCTTCCCATAGTACGTATGGCTTGAAGAGCCGCTCCAGAAGATATTTGAGGACAGCGCACACGCTTTTGCGCCGATGCGTACAAGACGTCCGGCTGCTTGGTTATTTTCTGCCACGAGATGGAATTCAAGTCCTTCAAACCGAGCCGCCAGCTTTAGGACAGCGCTATGATATGCTGCCATTTTCGGATCCTTGGCGCCAAAGTCTCTGCTTATTTGGGATATTGCAAGGTTTGAATCCTCACAAGACCTCTAGGCGCTGAATGCCCATGGAGATTGCCATCCGAGACCATGTAGGAGGGCCTCAGATTCGCCTGCGTTGTTGGAGTCCGTGTACATTATTTGAAGTACATATTGAATCAGGTCTCCTGTTGGGGACGCCAAGACGACGCCAGCCCCCGCCTCGCCAACATTTTGGAGCCGCTGGCGCATAGTCCAATTGAGTATGCGCCTGCATTTTTAGGGAGTTCGCTTTTGTCCATTCAGCTTACTTAAGTCAGCCAAAACTTGTGACTTTATAGCTCGCCGAGGCTTGTAGGTTATATCGAATGGTAGGAGCTCAATGGCCCATTTTGCAATCCTACCCGCTATGTCATGTTGTTTATAATGTCATTGAGTGGTACTGAGGCCATCATATCGAACACTCGAAAGTAGTGTCGAGCTTCCGGATGCTATGAACACCGCAGACGCTATATTTTGATAGTGCGGTAACGGACTTGGTGGTGTTAACACAAAGAGATACGAGTACACTGGTTTTTGAAGAGGGAATTTATGCCCTTCGCTCTCGCTCAACGACGAGTACCGCGACTTACAATTTAATGTGTTGCTGCGATGTATAACAACATAGGTTCGCTTAGGTTTGGCGCCGCTAGGACCGGATTTGTTGCCAATATGGCCTTTATTTCTTCGAGTCCCAAGAAGGGCAAGATCCGGCCCACTGGTGTTCGGTGCGCCTAAGGAGGCGAGAAGGGCAAAGGCTTATTCTCCCAAGCGAGAGATAAACGGCTTAGGGCTGCCACGCATCCCGCCAATTTTTGTATCTGCTTGAGGTCTTTTGAATGTCCAACTGTGATGAGCTCGGATTTTAGCCGGTTTGCTTTAATTCCTCTACCGGATACAATGAAGCTCAGCAGCTTTTCCGCTGGTACGCCAAAACTCATTTTTCCGGATTCATTTTGATGTCATATGCTCGAGGTTGTCGAACGTGAGCCTCAAATCGCCTACTAGAGTTTCGACGAGTTTTGTTTTGACGATTACGCCGCTCACGTATGCCTCGACCGCCTTGCCGATCCGGGTAGCCGCACATGTTTGAATCATACGCTGATATGTTGCGCCGGCGCTTTTAAGTCCGAAGGGCATCGTTGAAGCGTAATGGTCCAGATGGAGTGATGAATGCCGCTATGCTTGGTTCGCTTCCGCCATCTTGATTTGATGGTAGCCGGAGTATGCGCCGAGGAAGCACAACGAATCGTGGTTCGCGGTAGCATCGATAATTTGATCGATGCGGGAGGGGAAGGGATCCTTGGGCAAGCCTTATTGAGGTCTTTAAAATCGACGATAGGCGCCAGATTTGTCCTTCTTGGTACCATTACCAGATTTGCTAGCCAATCCGGTGTTTGATATCTCTGATGAATCCGCTTCAATAGTTTGGCTAGCTCTTCTCCCATTGCCTCGTCTTTTGGGTTTAGAAAATCGTCAAGAGCCTGTTTGACCGCTTGAATCCTTTTAGGATGTTTAGGCTGTGTTCTCGCTAATCATGGGATTCCTGCATGTCCGGGATGCCAGTGAAAATGTCCCAATTTTCCCGGCGAATTCGCACAAAGGCGCGCCTACCTCGGGTTTAATTGTGCCCCAATGGAGGCCGTTTTGTTGGGTCCGCGGATGGACCCGAATTTCACTATTTCATCTCGCTGGTTTGAAGGAGGTGGACTGGATCTTTTATCAAGTATCACATCGCCCCTCACATCAGAGAGCGCAGCGCTGTGAGTTCTTCGCCGCTTAGGGCCCTCTGGATAGTGCTTCCAGGCTAGTGCGGCTGTCTTGTTTTCGCGCGGAGTGCTATGTCCGGATCACTAGCGAGAGTGATTATTCCGCCGGCCTGCATTTTGAGCTTCATATACCCGTAATGGGGTACGGCTTGAAAAATTGTGAATGCCTTCGCCCTAATATAGCGTGATATCCGCTGCTGAACGGGCCACTTGGAACGTGACTTCTTCGATCTGTAATTGTCCGGCGAAATAACACCACATCGAAGTGTGATTTTTCCGGCAGCGCTTCCCTGCTAGGGATTATTCCTCCAAGGTTGTGCTGCTTCGCTCAATACGGCTCCTATCAATTTCCATTTTTGAAGAGTTTCTCAGAGATGAGGTTTAGTCCGCTGCCGCCATCCATGAGGACCTTTTGTAAGTCGTAAAGCCGCCCACTATGGGACTAAGCACCAAAGCGGCCTGGTGCTCGGGCTGTTCGAATTTTGGTTCGTCACGGGCGCTGAAGGTGATGGTCGGTCGCCCATGGATTTGCTGTTGTTACCGGTAGACTTCGGCGAGGTCATGATTGTTCGTTGTGATATTGTTTGATGCGAAGGTCTCAAGATCGCTGATACTGCATCGTATTGTTGGAGTGGTTTTCCGGGCTAGAAGCTCCTCGCCACTTTTGGCCACCCGCCGTAATATCCAACATGCTCAAGGCTATGTGTGGGACGGCTCCTCTCAGACTATGAAGCTTACAGGTCCATTGAGCCAGCCCTCCAAGACGGTTCCATGCCCTCTAAGGGTTTTTGTTTTTGGTTTTGTATCCGGGCCCGAGTATAATGCACCCTTTGTTGCGCACTAGGGTTGTATTCGGGCCGGATTGTCCCAAAACTGGTTTTTGGTTTTCCGAAACTTCCATCGCACAAGATTTTCGCATTATGGACGCCAGATCGGTGAAGCGCAGGATTTTACGACGACCGATGTATGCTCAATATTCCCTTGTCCGCAATTATTGCAAAAGATTGAGATTATGCTTTCTCTTGGCAGTCCTTTATCCTCTCCATGACCAGAGGAATCGCCCAAAGAGTGATGTATCGCTTCAGCGGCTCTTGCCGACAGAGATAGATCGATATGTCCGGGCGGGTGGGTGGAATAAAATCCGATCCCTACCCATCTTGGGGCTTAAAGGCCGAAGTTTCCAATTTTGAAGCTCGATTGCTGGACGTTGTCCAACGAGTCCGGTCCCATGCCCGACTTTAAGTTCGCAGTTCGACGAGTCCGCTCTGCGTGGAAATCCGCCCGGGGGTTCGGGAGTCCCGACATGTCTAGTTTTTAATACAGGAGGAAGATCGCCGATTGTTCCTCTACCACAGCCGATGTGGTGGGTAACCCGGGAGAGTTGATCTCTCGATCGGTTTTAAGCCCAATCTGGTTGTAGTCCGTAGCGACTCCTGTGATATGGCGCGATCCAAGAGTTCGCCGATGATGAGAGCTCCATCGATCCAATTGCTCGGCGAATTCTGAATCGACGTGGAGATTGCTTTTGACGACTTGAGAAGTCATTGTCGGCTAGTTATCGGACAGCGGTCATAAGAAACCGCTTAGCCGGATAGTTTGGCCGGCAGCCAAGGCCTCTTCGCAAAAATACCGCCCTGAAGATGGTGGAGGCATCCTTCCTATCGTGATTTACACGCAGGAACTCTCAATGAAAGCACCAATGTCGTGTCAAACCAGCGGATCTCGGTAGGGGGTCCTGAACTGCAAGCGCCTAGGCGGATGGTAACAGGAGACAAGGGACACAATGTTTTACCTGTGTTCGGCCCTCTTGATGGAGGTAAAACCGACGCCTCGCTTGATTAATATTGATGATATGGGTAGTACAAGAGTGGATCTACCACGAGATCAAGGAGGCTAAACCCCAAAGCTAGCCTATGGTATGATTGTTGTAATGTATGTTGTGCCTCATGGACTAAAGCCCTCCGTTTATATAGACATCGGAGGAGGCTAGGGTTACACAGAGTCGGCTATAATGGTAGGAGATCTACATATCCAGATTGCAAGCTTGCCTTCCACGCCAAGGAAAGTCCCATCCCGACACGGACGGAGTCTTCAATCTTGTATCTTCGTAGTCTTGGAGTCCGCGGACGATGATAGTCCGCTGTCCTGACACCCCCTAGTCCAGACTCCTCAGCAGGCGACGTATGCGAGTCCGCGAGAGGACTCGGAGAGTCGTGGACTCGTGAGGGTGCGTAAAGCGTGAGAGAGAGGGGGGCACGATCAATGCAATGCATGTGTCTCAGAATCATTATCCGACAAACGCTCGCCATGCCTTTTCCTCGATTTAACGCCAGAAGAACCGTAGATCGGCATCCGATGTTGTCAGCTTTTGCCATGTCATTTAATGTAACAGCCACTCCTCCTACACACAAATCTTCCACGTGAGTGTTAGCAATCGCCGATGCTCCCTCCGCTCCAAATGCAAGGTACATAGCTTTATTAAAAATTCGAACCTCGCAAACTTTTACCGAGTTTTCATGTACCAAATTGCACATGTAGAATACCCTGTATATATCATTTCATTCATCTTCGAGAGGTAACAATAAAGATGGGTGAGGAGTCTACAAAGAAAGACCATCGTATCACCCGCAGCAATTTCTACCATCCTTTAGTGTCGAGGAATATCATAGGAACTCTATATGATATGATTTTTATAGGATATTTTCCTTTAGAGCCAATTGGTTCATAGGAATAGATTCAAATACTCCACATTTCAAAGGAAATAAACATGATATCATTTCTATAGCTTTAGAGCCACTTGGTTCATATCCTATACTCCCTTAATTTCAAAGGAAAATAATCATTAGCGTATATTCAATAGAAAAGTTCCTATGATATGAACCAAATTACATCTCTTTTCTAATCCCTCCTCATAGGAATTGAGATACATGTCATCTCTAGATTCAATATAAAAGTTCCTATGATGTGAACCAAATGACATCTCTTTTCCAATACCTACTCATAGGAATTGAGATGCTCCATGTCATCTCTTTCCCTACAACTTCCATGTATACATCTTCTATTCCTAAATAGATAGTACAACCCACTTGTAGCTTTTTTCGAAAACATGCAACTATGGCACAAGAACTATATAGTGTGCCAATAACTTTGAAAGATGGTCGCTGGATGAAGCTAACCCGATAGTGCAGAGATAGGCAAATCCGAGCACTACTGGCCGTTGGATATCATCAACATTCCACCAGATCTGCCACATGTACAATTTAGAAGACTCCATGGTTGAACTTAAGCATAATGCACAAACCTCAAAACACAAGCACTTCTCCTTTGTTCTAGAATCTTATGTATCATAATTGATTATTTTTTTCTAAATGGATTGCCATTATTTGTTTTTTACTTTATGATTTACAATGCACCACCCCATGAATCTTAACATTTTTATAAAACTAATTGATTTTGAATGAAATGAACTATAGGAACTAAACGAACATCTACATCATGCATATATGACTCAAAGATTTACATGCTATAGTGTGTATTTATTCATAATTTGGTTTCAAATCTCATGCTCAATACATGTGTACCTTACTAGTTTTGAGTAGAGTAGCAAATTTCACGCCTCGGTATATCAAAATGCATGGCCTATGCATCATTGCTTTTCTATTTAACCCACGCCCACAATTTTTGTACGCATTATATCTCCACCGTCCTCGAACCCAAAATGCTACTCGCTCCTCAGAAACCAAGTGGCCCACACATATTTAAGGCCGACTGAACTCCGCTTATTACGACGTGGTCTCAAGACGCTGTAGTACTCCTACAAACTCTACCGCCAAGACTCATCATCGGTTTTCTTCAACAGACGAGGGAGAAGATGATTTGTAGTGGAGGCGCTTTCAAAAAAAGGATCAGAGTGGAGACCCCTACCCTAGGGTGCCCTATGTAGCTATCGTGACGCATCATTGTTTTCTTTTCTTTATGCTCTTGCTCTAGAGTGAAATGATGGTTGCTTCGCCCATCCAAATTTTAATGCGGAAAGGTGGGGCTTTGTGATTTGACCCTCATCGCCATTTTCTACTATCATGGGCGCTACGACGGGTGCTCCAATTCCAACCACCGCCTCGAATCTGTAATTTGGTGCATCGCACGTGGAACAAGACGGTGAATGAGCCACATGTCAGCCAAAGGGGTCATGTTAAGTGTGTCCCATTTCATGTGCGGACTGACCCTGCTTGAGTTGCTACGCCAACACGACAGGAGCAGCCTACCACTTGGTTTTGCTCCTTGGTGAATCCCGACTATATTGATCTAAAAAGATACATGCTGAACTACCCTCTCCGTCTCGGTTTTTTTAGTCGTCTCGGTTTATAGGGCCTGGACGTAGTTCTAGGTTATCCATTTGACTAACTAAATATGAGTTACTATGTCACAAAAAGTATATCACTCGGTTCTTAAGCGGATGTAGTTGTATTTAAAAGTCGAGGGCGGGGCTTTTCATGCGCTGTAGGCGGGGCAGTTCCGCCTAGTCGGTTTGACAGAGACGCGAGAAGACAAGGGAGTAGGCTGCTGCAAACGTAGGGCTGTGTGATTTGATAGCGAGTTATCTGGACAGTGAGGCCCCTGATTTGACTTGCCATTATCATTTTAATCATGTGCTACGACCGGGCGTGAGTCTCCCAATCCCTGACCACCTCCATACAGGTGCCTCTCCCAATGCTCCACCATGTAGTAGAGGCTGGCTCTTACATGAGAGCCCACTTATCCACTTTTTCCTTGCCTCTCTTTCCTCCACATATGCAAAAATGCCATGTAAAGCGCACTATTGTACTCCACTTACTTTTACTTGCTCCTACAGGTGCTAGTCTTGCCACATAGGCATAAAGTCTAATGTGGCAAGTTAATCAAGAAGAGAGAGACTAGTTTGGTGACCCAAGGAAGAAACGGTGCTAAGCGCGTGTACCTAGGTGAAAGACAATTTTGAGTCTATAGCTAATTAAATGAAGCAAACTTAGCAACACCATTTCATTGGAAGAGGTCACCTTGGCAAATGCAATAATACTAGTATTTCGTGTTCTATATATAAGAACGTTTTTGGCACTACACCGGTGTCAAAAACGCTCTTATATTATGGGACGGAGGGAGTACGAAGAAAGAGATAGAGAGGAGTAAAAAATACACTTATAGCCAACCTTATAGCCAACCTTGTTGTAGTATGAGTGACTAAGTGATGACTATGTATGACATGCCAACATTAGATAGCCTAGCACACCATGTTAAATCTCCAAGGCGCTGATCCATGAAAGCGACGCGAGGGTCGGGTAGGCGCGACTATGATACGGCTGCCGGTAGCCCTAGGATCCGAGATCAAACGGTCGCATGCTAAGTTGCTGAAAATTTGCGTAATAACCTCCAAAGATAGGATACTCACCCATAGGTCTAGAATCACGCCATGCAACTGCTCAATCTCAGATCCAAGGGCTCTTTAAGCCCGTGATCATGGGAGAATGGAAAGCTACTACCCTGCTGCTCGGACGCCGGGCAGTTCGCTTCCTACTCGCCCCCGCACATCCTTCAATACTATGGCGATTCGCTTCCTAGTCGCCCCGCCCATTCACATTAGGCAGTCCACTAATCCTAACCTCCTCCCAAATCCATGGCGCCCCAAATCTCCCCCGATCGGGCGGTGAGTACAAGGTTAGAACCATCACCGCGGATGAGTTCGATGTCATTTACACCTGCTTCTTCTCGCGATGGTGAAAGGATGCCTTTTCGCCTGTGTACATGTTCAAAACTCGATGATGAGTGGGTTGCTAGGCTAGATGTTGAGTACACCACAGCCCGGGACGAGAAGGATCTCAAGGACGACGAGAGGAAGAAGCCCGCCGTGATCCGTGTTATGCGACATAACGCTTGCTTGGTCTACCACATATGCCATGACGACGTTGAGTGCAAGGATTTTAAGAACTTCCTCAAGGACAAAATAGTGAAATTCAGCATCAGAGACTTTAAGAATGACAAAGAAGTCCTGGTCGGATAGGCCTCGCTTGTAGGCAACCCTTTGTCGGTGTCAAACCGTGGATCTCGGTAGGGGGTCCCAAACTGTGCGCCTAGGCGATGGTAACAGGAGACAAGGGACATGATGTTTTTACCTGTGTTCGCCCTCTCGATGGAGGTAAAACCCTACTCCGCTTGATTGATATTGATGATATGGGTAGTACAAGAGTGGATCTACCACGAGACAATGTTGGGGATATCGCTATCGAACTTATCGGTCGACCCATGATAAGGGTAATCAGCCGCTTTATCGGCATATCGCTAATTTGTCGCCATATCACCGATTAATCGGCCGATTTATCTTATCGGTCGATATCTGTAGTTTATAAATCGCCGATTTATCGAATATCGGAAGATATCTTGAAAAAGGCTAAGAGATCAAGGAGGCTAAACCCTAGAAGCTAGCCTATGGTATGATTGTTGTTGTCGTGTCCCACGGACTAAAACCCTCCCGCTTATATAGACATCGAAAGGGCTAGGGTTACACAGTAGTCGGTTACAATGGTAGGAGATCTACATATCCAGATTGCAAGCTTGCCTTCCACGCCAAGGAAAGTCCCATCCCGACACGAGACTAAGTCTTCAATCTTGTATCTTCATAGTCTTGGAGTCCGCCGATGATGATAGTTCGCTATCCTGACACCCCTAGTCCAGACTCCTCAAGAGTTTCTCGAACCAAGCTTCAATGACGCATTTAGTCCGGCCAAGATATTGTCTTCGCATTGCAAGGCGGGTTCCTAATTCATAGAAGATTGTGAAACCAGATAGTGTCTCGCTCAGAAATAAATTCCACATACGTCCGTAGAGAGAATAATATTTACACAAGTTCAATTTGTCGACGATTTTGTATGCGTGACGCCACACCACTACCAAGCCTTTACTTGAATCATTTTCATTATACCACCTCAAGGCTTAGTGAAGCGTTTCTTTGGCACGCCTTGTCAAGCAGAGATCGTGTTCCCTTATTCCGGATTCCCATCAATACGGACGGGTAACCCAACCGCCCATTGATTGTGGCGCTTGGGAGATAAGCGAAGTTTTACCAGCTGGTGGGGACGATAGTCTTCGCCCGCCCATATATAAGGATAAGGATCCACCCTTTACCCACGCCTTCTTCCTCCTTTGTTTATCCATCTCCACAAGACTGAGCTCCAAGCCTAAGTCCGCGACATCTCACCTCGACCTTCTCCAGCCATGTCCGGAGCGGAGGCAGTGGATGGCCTCCTCCACATGTGAGGGGCACATAGAGAAATCGCACAGCGCCGAATATCTGTCCAACGACATCGCAGATCGGCTCCCTCGACGAGGGGCAGCTCATCCCCACCCCTAGGCCCCATGAGAGGGTGGTATTCTTCCCATTTCCTCCGCTGACTAGGCTTCCCACTCCACCCTTTGTCCGGGGCTCATGTACTACTACGGCCTGGATTTCCACGATCTAGCCCCAAACTTCATCCTCAATATCTCGGTGTTTATCGTCGCAGCGAGGCCTTCCTCTCGATCCAGCCCCACTTCGCTTGTGGCTAAAGACCTTCAATGTCAAGTCAAGGTTGTGAAGGGCAGCCAAGGGAGTGCGGAGGCGCCATGGTGGGCAAAATGCCCAACGTTACTTTGGCTTGAGGGTGCCTTCGTGGAATCCATCAAAGGGTGGCAATCGGGTGGTTCTACATCATCGAGCCGCGGACTTAAATGGGCAGCCGCCCCGAATTCAGATCTGCATCCCCATGCAGCTCTCTCCCGAAAGAGAAGGGCTTGATATGGGGTAGTTCTAAGAGCCGACTGCATCTCACCCCGCTCCAAACCCCGTGAACAAGAAGCCTGCTTGTCAACGTGATCCAAGTCATGCTCGTCTCACGGATTCTCCCCGCCAAAGAACGGAACTTCAATTTGTGGAGTTTGATCCGCACAACACCGATCTTGAGCAGCTCTTCGACACTACGCACGGTTGCCTCGGAGGGTGCTGCCTAAGGGCGCCAAGCTCCCGTGATCCGCTATCAAGATCGCGGATTCAAGACGCAAAGATCCGGCCAAGCGAGGTAAGCTATGTTATCCTTTATGGGACACTCGCTTCATAGTTTGACTCTATGCGGATCTAAACTCCCAATACTTTTAACAGCTCGAAGAAGACGCCCGGACAAGTTAATCGGCCGGCCCTTCCAGAGGATCCAGCGGATGCCCGCTTGACAGGTTAGTGGGTCCCGCACTTTACATAGTGCCGAGAAGAAGGCCAAGAAGAAGGCCACAGAACCCAAGGAGTTCCCCGCACCGTGGTATCGAACTCATCATCCTATGACTGAGGCGGACTCCTCCCACGAAGACGAGGAGGAGAAGAAAGAGGCCTCTCTCAGCCGGGGAGAGAAGAAGAGGAAGGCCTCCCAACGAGGGAGGCCAAGGGTCCAAGAAGGGAAGGACCTTCCCCGGACTGTTCCGCCAACGCTGGCGAAGAACGCAGGAGTGGCCCTCAAGGGCCTGCTCTCGCCAGATCGTAAGTATCCGACTCCTAGATGATTTATAATTTTTCTTTTGCCACGCTGTCTTTCTAATGCCCAGATACAACCTGAAAGCCCGCCTAGTGATCGCATCTTCCCGCTTCATCGAAAGGGTCCTGGGTACGCCGGATATGGATTCTCCTCCGACCGCCTCCACCCTCGTGACGCCGATAATGTCGAGGTGGGATCCCGTGAAGGGAACGCCAGAGGAGGAGGCCCCTGAGGTGCCGCAGGCAACCTCCCGGACTTTGCACCGGACTCAGACCGAACCCGCAGGGTTCCGGAGTCCGGCGAGCGCCCCTTCGTAAGAAGGGCAAGATCGTGACACCGCGCCTCCGCCCAATCGTGAGGCACCGGATAACTTGCCGGAGGCGCCAACAAGTGCTTCCATCAGAAGAAGAACACCGTGACTGGCCATGAGTGCGGTGATTCAAAAGGTTCATCTCACCAAGAGTGGGCCTGACTGAAGCCTCGCAGCAGCCTTCTAACAGGCTTTGAGGTAAGAATTTTAAGATGTGTAATATAATATCAAGAGCAGACAAGAGCCCTCGATGCTCGGTTCGGTGTTCGGAAACAAAAGCCGGACTGAGGATCTAAAAAGATATACTGTCACACCCTGCATTTTGTAACATTTCATTTTTATAAATAAAGCATGAAAATTTGGACCAACAAAAACTTTTTGCATTAATTGGCTTTTATTTGAAGTTGGTTTTCTATGTTTCTTTTCAAGTGCTTCTTGAAGTCAACTACTCTACCTCTATACTTCATCTCCCTACCCCAAGCTCCCGACCAATGACCATGCCATGTGAATAGTGCTTTATGATTTTTCTACAAAAATAATTTGGCCATAAAGTATTTTCTAAAATTAGTTTTCCAAAACCCCCGAGTTAAGGTTTGCAATCGCAAGTACTTGATTAAGGGCAGAAAAATCTTTTCAAAAATATATTTGACTCCTATTAGATATAGGATACCCCGAACCACAAAAGTATAATTTTAAAAGTTATCGTTCTATTTTATTTAAAGGCTTTTTCTTAAGGCCTTAAATGGTCTTTAATAGGAAATAATTATTTTTCTGTTTCAAAAATATTTGACAAAATTTAGAGAAGCTCATAGGACATATATTGTCCATATATAAGAGTTTCAACACATGGTCATGTTCAAAATATTGGTCAAATCCTCTAAAACCCTTTCTCGATATTTCAAGCTTTTGAAATATTTACAAAGGAATTTTTCTCCAAAATTCCAGGAAAATTCTATCATGTCACATATGACATATCTGTTGATCTTGCCAAGTCTCATGACTTGGAGAACAAGATAACACCATCAAAAACCCTCAAAACCATTTCTGTCCAATCTCGTGTTTGATCAACTTTACATTGCCAAGTATGTCCAAAAGTGCTCAAATTTAGTGGACATGCTTCATTGATCTAATTAAGCAACTGGACCAAATGGCACAAGTTGGAGAAGAGGAAATCTTGGTCAAAGTGCCTCAAAACCCTCTCTCGACCAAAAATCAAGTTTGAACCACTTTGCACTACCAACTTTTTCTCCAAGACCCCAACTTTGGTGAGCCCGATCATGTGACCAAATAAGGCTACCACACCAAGTGGCACATCAAGGAGAAATGATTTAGTCCCCTCGGATCTACACAAACCCATTTCTGCCCATTTCTAGGTTTGCAAAAGTTGCATTGGCAACTTTGTCCAAATGAGCTCAAAATGGGTGGAAGGCCCTAAATATATGTGTCATTTCACCCTTGGAGTATCTTGACCAGTAAGGATCATTAGCTTAGCCAAAACTCCATCAAACACCTTCCGCAAAATACCAAAAGGCCTCTTTTGCCACTTTCACTAATCTCCTTGTTAATCTTTTGCCACAACCCTCCTCACTTCCTCTCACACCTAGACACTTTTCTACACGAAGAAACAATGTGGAGGAAGGGGAATCAAGTTTGTCCTCTCGACAACATCTCTCTCCTCTCCCCAGCCTTTCTCTCTCTCCCTTCGCACCCTGTGGCATCCTGTGCCTTTCCCCGGTCTTGTCCCATGCTGTCAGAAGCTTCCAGACGCAAGTGGACACGGCAGAGCACGCAGCCACACATGCCGCCAAAGCTCGCTCGAGCTGCCATGCTGGCGGCCGAGCC